>MU204378.1:8530-29105 GCA_017309775.1 Paedocypris sp. Pulau Singkep | reverse complement strand
TTTTTTTTTTTTTTTTTTTTTTTTTTTAACCTCAATCTGCTCTCAAATCCTGCACTTTGAGAATGTTCTATATTTATTCCTCTTTTCTATATTGCTCCAACTGCAAAAGAGAACGCCCAATTTCCGACTGTACATTTTCGTCGGCATCATTAATCCTGGCCATGAATAATGTGCTACATATTGACCACTCTCTTTCTTTCAAGAAGTCCCTGGTCCAATCGAGGTAAAGATCAGAACAGTTTATCATGGATTTACTAAACCGGTGAAACTTTGCCTAAATTCCCTGAGCCATGACCCCTGCTGAGATCAACATGTCTTCAGCACCATTATACTTCTGCTTTTGTTGTGCAAACACACCCATTACCTGTGAGGCCTGGCACATTGAGACGTTGGGCCAGCAACTACAAATGTCAATATTTTATTGGCATTTCAACCACATACAGCAAAGCGATACTCTGTGAAATTAGGCATTTCTTCAGGACTGTGGTGCTACACAGAAAAACACAGCCCTGTGCACAAAACAATGAGCAACAAGAGTCTGGATGCCTGTGTGTGTGACATAAAAACCTTCATCACACATTACAGCGTTTGCAAACCCAGTGTCCATCGTCCCTACATTTTGCACAGGTGAAGTTCTGCCACGTTGCACAGGTAAACCTGCTTCGATTCCTGTTGCAGGTCTCTTGCTGTCCCTGAATTGCCTTGTTTTGCATGAATCGGCAACGAAGTTCCTCTACTAGGAGACTCGGAAACAGAAAGTCTTCTTTTGCCAGTTCACCCTGTCCAGTTCACCACCATTTGGTCAAGCACATCTACACCACACTGTAAAAGCAGAGAAAGAGAGAGTCTTTTATTTGGCTCGTATAATGCACATCAGAAAACATTGCTGCACTGGTATAAAATTATGAACAGTTACGTACCTTCTTGTGGTTATAGTCTGTTATTGTGTTGGGTTTCCTTTGGTTTCAATCACCAACTGTCACGTGTTGGTGCAAAGAACTTTCAGTCTTGTTTCTTTTTGGAGCATAAATTGTCAAGCGAGAGGCTTTGTCCAATTCAGTGCTTTGTGGCCAGTGTCTTTTGCCAGTTGAGGGAGTTCACGACGGACTTTATTTACCGTTCCGAGTAGTGTCGTTTTGCGTTGCAGCAGTCTTTGTGACAGACAATTTTTTTATTAACTCATTGTCACTGTGACATTTCTCCCATTATTCAAGAATGGCTCCATCGTGACCACGTTCTCTGCCAGTCTCTCTCCTTTCTGACCACTGGGGTCCTTTTCCCAAGTAAGGAGATGCTTTGCAGACAAATTTTGTCTCCAAATGTCGGGTCTGAGGACCCAAAGACGGTTCTTCAGCAGAGGAAACAATTTAAGGAATAAAAACACGTCTTTCTGATGCTTAGCTTAGCTGATGCTCTCCCAGTTCGCCTCACACAAGCTTTATCTATACTGGGTTAAAACAAAGAAGTTTCTCATTTCAGTTTTTCCTCTGGATATTCTCGTTACCTTTTGACCTGGACAGTTGTCGTGAATCTTCAGTCAGGATGTTCTTGTGCCTGGTCAGCTGACCTTTTAACTGGTCACAAGCTGTGTTGGTATGTGAGAGAAGGGTGATCAACGAGAGGATGTGTAAACTATCAACTTGCCCTAGCTTTTAGGCAGTTCTGAACTTTAAACTCTACACTTCCATGCTTGGGAAAGAAATCTGAATTAAACGTCAACTTTCAGAATATCACAATAACTAACACCAAATCAGTGGCCACCCAGAACTTGATACCAAATTTGTCTGGCTTGGTTGCAATGTAATGTGTGAATGGCCAGCGAACCTTGGTAGGAAACAGCTGTTCATCTAAGGTCACGTGTTCTCCTGGAGTGAAGCTCTCAGCACAGTTTTTGTTGAAGCGTGTCCAGATGTCAGATTGCAGCAAATTTGTCTGATTTCACCCGTTCTTCCTGTGTGTCCTTGTCGTCAAATCATTGTCTCTTTGATTACTGGCACCAGAAAACTTTTTGACCAGCAATCCACAATGGCACCAACGGGACACAATTGAAATGAATTGGCCATGATGGACCATCCATTGCCTGATGGTCTGCAGCTTTCCCACGTCTAACAGACACACTTGCAATTATACGCTGTTGAAGAGAAACAAGTAGACTGTGTAAATTTGTACCAACCTTACCTATACTTGTATGTAACCTTACTATTAACATGTTTCTATTATATTTATTACATTATATTATACATATGTACAATGACACATCTCTGTGGGTGAAGCGTGAATTATCAGCCCTTCCCTCCACATGCTAAATGCCACAAAAAAATATACCAAGACCACATAGACTTTATTAACCTGAGCTCGTCTGATCTCGTCCTTGGACTTTAGGAATCGGCGGGAGATCGAAATGCTGTTTAATCAATTCATATTTATTGAAGTATACAGTTGATTACAAAGTATGGTGAACAAAAATTAAGGCTTTCTTCAGCGCTGGAGAACACTGGATCCACCGGTACTGGTCCCAATGCTCTGCCGGGCCCCTTGTGGCTGGTCACCTTTATACTCTCTTTACAATGGCGCTCAATCTGACTTTTAGACAAGAGACCTTTGTTGTCAGATCTGGAGCATTTTGTAATGGACCTCGTGATAGATTTCCAGCAGAGTCAGTATCTTTAAGACAAAAAAAACGTTCTGTCGTCTTGCGAAAGGCTTGTCTCGGTGTACTTCCCCATTTCTGGTCTCTGTCCGGCCGAGTTCGCCGTGCATTTCCTGTGCTTCAGGGCCTCAGCATATGATTTGTATTTTAACTGATCAATATATAAGTAACTAAGTGTTATTGTATATTGATTAATTTTGTTAGACATACAAACTGATTAGAGTTAAATGGAATTTAATAGTGAAAAAGAGAACTTTGGATGCAGTGTTGTGTCTGGAGGATGTAGGAATTTTTGTCTTTATTCCAATTCTTTTGATATTTATATTGGTCCCATCCTCTAATACTTAAATCATGTAGCAATCAAATAGTTTGCTACATTAAACTTAATGCTTCCAGATGCTGCTATTTGCTCACATCTTTTCCAGAGGCGCTTCCTTCTGGCTCGTTTGAGGAGCGTCTGGTTCTCCTGACTTGGTTCTCTCCTATGGGAGTTACTGTTACAGGCGCTGTTGAATGTCACACTTCAACAAAAATGTAGCTTGTGGACGCTACCCCGCTACTTGTGCAAAAAGTAAAAAGAAAAAAAAAAGCTTCGCTACTGAAGTTATTTGAATCTGAAAATAGCAAAGATAACAGCTCAGTCGTATATATATATATATATATCCAGCATGTGTCCATTTGATTTGACCCTTTTATGACACGCCTTTTGTTGACGTGTGTGGGGGAGGTGTGGGGTTTGTTTGTTTATGGTGATCCATATCTGATGATCAAAAGGATTGTGTGGGGGATGATGGGTGTTTTTGAAGAGATCTTGGAGATGTTACCTTTGCGGAGCTCCAGAATAGGAACAAAATTGTGGGAGAAAAAAAAAAGTTGTGGTTGTGCTGTAGTTGTCCGGAGCATGTAGTCTGTTCGAGCTCGGGAAACAGGAGCTATGCTTTGTGGAAAACGTTGTGTGGCTAGATCCGAGAGATGTTGCTTGGAGCTCCAGAAACAAAATGAGAGTTAGAGGGGGGTGTTTGTGGGTGTGTGCGTGTGAGAGTTAGCACCATCCATTTTGTATGAGTGGATGAGTAGCACCGCCCCGGGTGGGTGTTGCTAAATCTGGTAGATTATAAATGTGAGCGGGAAAAAACTTTGAAACTGGCTCATTTCATCAGAAACTCTGCCATCTTGTAAACTCAACACGTTTTTTGTAATCCAAAGACGACTTCATCACCTTTTTTCTCAAGACTCTGAAGAAATCGATGTCTTGACACCAATTTTATGCCATTTCAGAACTGTGGGGATCGTTAGTAAGCAATTGCATATCATCCTACAACACTAGTCAACGGTGGTCAAGCAGCTTTTTCCATCAAGGACTCTCTGCTGCTTCCTGCAATACATTGCAACTAAGCCGTACAAGTTTGGAATAAAGTTTTGGGCGACCTGAACACAAAATACATCTGCAATGTCCTCCCTTACCTTGGAAAAGACCCCAGTCGTCCCAAAGGAGAGCGAGACTGTCTGAGTGTGGTGATGAGGCTGATGGAACCGTTCCAGGACATGGGCAGGAACATCACAACAGACCTTCACGTCGCTGGCATTAGCACAACGACTGAATAGCCTGAGAACCACTATCCCCGGCACAGTAAATAAGATTAGTTGCGAGCTCCCACAGTCACCGCAAAGCAGGCAGACCGAAATCAATCAATTTGTGCGTTTTCCACAACTGATGGCCACCCTGATGGTCCTTCATCCCAAACCCAGGAAGACCGTCTGCATTCTCAGCAGCATGCACAAATAAATGCATGAACAACTTTCCTGATGAAACTTGCAAACGAGCTGGCGTGCCGTCATTTGGCCATTAAGAACGCACAGAAAGGTAAACAACAACCAGCCACACTTAGCTCAGGAAAAAGAGCCAGGTGCCAACAAAGGCAATAGTGCGAGTAAGCCATGTGCTGAAGGCAACAAACACGCCTGTGGCCAGTGTGCAAGGGAGAAGCAATGCCTCTGTGCTTCTACGATGACCAGTGACTCTGATTTTCATTGTGCTTCAAGAGACTTTTCACGCAAGAACATGTCAAGAACTTACTGCCGGTTCATCACCACCGCCACCTCCGAAGTGGAGCAGCTGGTCCAGTGGTGCAGTCAGAACCAGCTGGAGCTCAACACGCTCAAGTTTAGGAAGAACCACCAGACACAGACTCCGCTTCTTCCCACAGGCCGTGTCTGAGCTGAACTCTACCGGACCCACGTGCAATAACTGCTGAATGTGCAATACCGTTATTTGTTTCATACATATGTCATTTGTTTTTCAATTTTTTTTTTTATTTAATTTTCAGATACTAAATATATAGAGGGGAAAAGGCGGAGTCAGACCAAACTCGACTCCATTGGCAACTTGGCCAATAAAGTTCATTCTGATGCTAAACAGTTTTATTTTATGTATGTATATCCTCCGTGTCTATCCTTTTTTCTGAAGCATGTGGGCCATTCCATTCTGGAGTCTCAAGTTTGGGAAGCAGCATCCCTGTGGTGCATAGGAATGGCCCAAATTACATTTAAAAGGTGTGACTCGCAGCTAGCCCGTACCGGCCACAACTCTTTCAAATTGCTGCGCCAATGTGCGTGTACGTGTAAAACGCAAAGATTTTCAAACTATTACGGCTTCATGAAGGCCACAGTTTATCCACCGGACGGGCTTCTGCACCCCGTTTAACTTTACAGATGTGGCGGGAAGTTTAAGGTCATGTACAAAAAGCGTGTTTTGCTCCTTGATTACACGACCCTTCTTTATGGATTCTGAATGCGGCCAACCACGAGGGTTGAGAGATATAGAGCCCCTCATGCATGATCAGAGGACTATCTAAATCGAGAAAATCATTTTGTGAAACAGTTACTCGAATGCTTTTAAAATTATGTCTAAACCTGTTGAAAATATTGTGTTGCTACGATTTTTTGGCAACTGGTGTTTGGGAGGAAAAAACAACAACACACAATTCGTAGAATTAATTCTGACGTCTTTGTCCGTGGGAAACGAATGACCGTTCAAAGTTTATTTGTTGATGTTGGACGATGTGATGAAAGACGCCAGCGGGAACGGAGAGGTGGAAAGTTTTACGCAACATGAGTAGTAAATATCTACCCAGCAAAGGACAATTTGATTGTTTGCCTTTAATGGGTATGATGACCGTGGGTGTGGGTGTGCTTTTGGGTGTCCGGTCTGTACGTACGGAACATCTATGAAGAGGTCATGGAGATGTTATCTTTGGTAAACTCTAGAACAGGAATGGGACTTGTGGAAAAAGTTGGGGTGTGAGCACGTAAAAAGGAAAATAAGACTATGAAAAGTTTTGTACAAATGTTGGGAGGATGTCACCTTCGTGAATAGGGGTGAAATTGCTGAGAAAAAAAAAGTTTCCTTGAGTTCTGAGGCAACATCCGGGAAATGTTAGTGTGACAAGTTAGCATTGGCCACAACACGCCTGAATGGATGCGAACTAGCCCATCTCAGCACAGGGGGCGGAGATGAATCTGGTCAACAGCTTTCAAAAAGTTTCTAAACCATTTGCAAACGCTACTGGCCTTTTTTACAAACAACTCACAGATCACCCAATCCGACTTTCCTCGACTTCTGGCCTGTTTTAGCTCCATCGGCTCTGGAAAAAGTCGATAACGCACATCTCAAGGGTGAATTTTGTTCGAGAGGGATGTGTTTGGTGCCAGCAAGTAGTGGTATAAACAAGCCCCAGCGTCTCAATCTTCACGGTGATCTTCAACCTCTGTCTACAGTGCCCCCTCCACAAGAAATCTACCATCACTAGCCTGAACGACTACAGACCTGTCGTCTTGCCATCTGTGGTCATGAAGACATTCGAGAGGCTGGTGATGAGGCATCTGAAGGACATCACAGACCCCCTTCTGGACCCCCTGCAGTTCACTTACAATCCCAGATTCACTGCATCATCAGCGGACCTGTTTTTTCTGTATCACATGCGTACCTGGATCACCCTGGCACATATGCCAGGATCCTGTTTGTGGACTTTCAACTCGGCCTTCAACACCCCTGAAATACTCCACCATAAATTGATCCAGCTCACCATTCCTGATACCACAAGAGCTTCCTGACTGACAGCAGGTTCACTGCTCTTCTCCCTCTACTCCAGCGACTGCATCTCAGGGAACCAGTCTATGAAGCTACTGAAGTACGAGGACCGCAGGACTGTCATTGGACTGACTTGGGATCGAGCTCGAGCTTGGGATCGAAAAAAAAAGTTTCTAAACAATTTGCAAACGCTACAATCTTCTACAATAAACTCGCTCAGAAGATTCTAATGTGTCCTCTACTTGTGGTAAATGCAAAGTTGTTGTACAACTTTCACTGTTTTTGGTCTTGTGCTAAAATACAGAGCTTCTGGTCTGCCGTTGCAAAAGAATTAACCGGTATTTTTGGCGGTTTGACGAGTGGGAATTCAGTTTGATGAGTGGGAATGATCTGGACACAGCTCAAGATGACACTGTAACATTTGATGAGAGAAAGTGGAGGTCTTTTAGAGACATGCGTATCAACGCCGACCAGACCTTCCAAGCTCGTTAGATTGGGAGAGACGGCAAGTTTGTCCTAGCATATGACCCGGTCAACTTCATCTGAGAACCACAGCTCGTCTAACTGCACAGCGGGCCGCTCACGTGTTTTTAGTGTTCAGAGATTGAACGCTATTCGGATGTCAGAAAGATGCTTTACTCGCCTACAGAGTATGTTCCCTACGAGTATGTTTTGGAAGCCAAATATGTACAATGTTTGGCCTATACAATAAAATGTACCCGTAACATTCTTTTTTTTTAGCATTTGTTTTCTTGTTGATGTTTAATGGCCATCAAATTAGAAGTAGCATAAGCATAAAAAATAACAATACAATAACTGCTTTATTTAGTTATATAATGGCTTCTCATGTAACTAAGTATTTAGAAATAACAATATGGCTTCAGACTAGTAATAAAAGAACTCCGGTAGTGAGAAATGATTTATACCTTATTGAATTGAATTTAATTGAATTGAAAAATTCTTTATTAGTCCCACAGCGGGGAAATTTCATGTCACATCAGCAACAACAAATCCAAACAAATAAATAAGCAAACATCACCATAACGCACTGCACACATCATAATAAACAAACAACAAACACAGACCATAAATGAACCTGCCCGTCATAAGCATAGTTCCAGTCACCAGTTAAAATTTAAGTTCAAATTGTAGAGTTATTTATTCCTAACTTCTTTCTCGGGTTTCTACTGTCCTTTGTTTTAAATGTTTCGTTCTCCACGGGAAACTGTAAGAGTCATAAAATTAGAAACGCCTTTCAAGCTGTATGTCTTCCAGGCCGGCGGTCCAGACCCCCGTCGGCAATGTCCGGACGAGAGAACAAGATGTGATCGGATTATGATGAAGTAGATCTAGGTCACGTCATGGTTTTAGACGCATCAATCAATCTGCTGTATATGAATTGGAAGGAGGGAGATGTAGATGCCAGAGAGGGGGAATGCTGACGCAATGGCTCCAGTTGCTGGAGCTGCTCAGCCCTTCCTCCACAACACGTAAGAGTGCAGATGTTTTTTTTTGGCGACATAATGAAGACACTCTTACAATGTTACGAGATCAATAAATTAAATACTTAGAAAAAGTGAGGTAAGCTCTGTCTTTTTCGGTTCACAATTCATTACTTAAGGTGATTTACAGAGATATGGACACTGGTGGATGTGGATTCAACTAACCCAGTGTTTGTGAATTCTTTCACCATCAATTGCAGATCAGAAATTCGAAGTATTTTAAAACACCATTTGGTTGACAGAACCAGCCTGACTCCCCGTGAGTTAGGTAAACGGGTAAGAACAATGGAGAGTGATGGGATTTTGGATTCAGAAATCAACACAGTGTGTCTCACGGTACAGGGAGATCAAGCAGTGATACCGAGACGTGTACACTACCCCAGAAACCACGGCAAGCCTGGCAACTGTCGCTATTGTGGCAAGCAGGGACATTGGATAAAGGAATGTAGACAACGACAGGTAGACAGTCGTGATGGGCCTTCTCACCACTCTTCTCACCACTCCTCTCACCCGCGACAGTTGTCAAACTATACTCAGCAACCTGCCGTGCCTGTTAGAAACAAAGCCGCTCCTCACACATTCACACAATAGAGATGCCCACAGAGCCAGGAAACCCCGAGTACCGCGTTGCTGAATATTGCCTTTGAATCTCCATTAACCTCTGATATATCCACAGTAGAATTGGAAGTAAATGGACAATTATTACTTTTTGTGATTGATACTGGTGCAACCATGTCATCTGTTGGTAATGCTTTTCAAGGTTCTGTTTCAGCCCGACAAATAAGCTCTGTGGGAGTGAACGGGGTTCCATTCCTCTCATCCTGCACACCTCCACTGTTGGTTCTTTGCCCTTACGACCCAGATATTCGGCTAAGACATTCATTTGTTCGCATGACGCAGTGTCCGTTTAATTTGTTGGGACGTAACTTGATGAGTGCATTAAATTTGTCTATTTCCTTTCAAGGATCAAGAATGACAGTTTGCACACCTGAAGACGCTTCCCCGGCCATGGCCTCGGTGACCATGGGAACAGCTCTCCACAATGTAGCAGCTATAATGAAACCAGAATGTAACTCTCCTGATCTAATTGCAGAATTGGAGTCAATACCTCACACATTGTGGGCGGGACATAAGGACGAAGTGGGCCTGGTGCATTGTGTTCCATACGAAGCACGCATTAAAACAACATCACCAGTCTACATCAAACAGTACCCATTATCAACAGATAAATTACAAGGTATCGACCACATTATAAAGTCGTTTTTGGAACAAGGTGTCATCAAACAATGCGTAAGTCCATACAACACACCAGTTAATCCTGTACCCAAACCAGATGGGACATGGCGTGCAGACACCCAAGACTTAAGAAAAATTAATAACATTATTATTCCAGTAGCACCTGTCGTACCAGACGTTCAGTCTGTAGTCACATCAATTCCACATGAACACACTTATTTCTGTCATTGATCTTTGTTCTGCCTTCTTTAGTGTACCTGTCGAAACACAGACGCAGCCGTTATTCGCATTCACCCACAGGGGGCAGCAGTACACCTGGACACGCCTCCCACAGGGCTTCATTGACTCACCTGCTGTTTTCTCAGCAGTAGTAAGGCACAGTCTGGATAACCTCCCCCTTCCATCAAACTCCAGTATTCTCCAATACGCCGATGATCTGTTGGTCTCAGCCACCGACCGACACACCTGCATTGAAGCAAGCCTGGCTCTTATGAGACATCTAGCTCAAGAGGGCTTCAAAGTCTCTAAGACCAAGCTTCAATTCTGCCAACCCACGGTACGTTACCTGGGCTATGAACTGTCCCAAGGATCCCGAAGACTGTCCAACGAACGAATCCAGGTCATCCTGGACACTCGCCGACCAGCCACGAAACATGCGCTGATGGCTTTCTTAGGATTAATTAATTATTGCCGCCAGTGGATTCCTGATTGCTCACAGTACGACAAGTGCCTGCGTTCTGCGATCGTTCATGAAGATCCACTGAAGACACCTCTGAAATGGACGGAAGGTATGGTCCAAGCCTATGACGCTCTCAAAGCCACATTGTGTTCTGCTCCATCACTGGGATTACCAAATTATGAGCTGCCTTTTCACCTTTATGTTATGAACCAATGTGGAACAGCGTCTGCCGTTTTAGCACAGGAACATGGAGGGGGGATGCGACCTTGTGCCTTCCTATCCTAAACCCTCGACACTGTGGCCCATAATTAGTGTTATCCCATCCCCTAATCCTCCACACACAACATCAGGTAAAACAAATTTTACTAAATTTAAACACCCAACACATGACAGCACAAAGGCGACCAGGACACGAAACCATTTTATTGGCTACTGAAAATTTGGAAATCCGTCCTACATCCTCATGAGACACTATTGCACACGCACTTAGTCGTTTAATCAACACACAAGAGGATACTTTACCCACTGACAATGAACATGACTGTCTTATGGAGATTATACACAACACAAGCATCCGGCCAGACCTCTCCTCGACGCCGCTCGCAGTGGGTGAGTCCATATTTGTTGATGGTTCATGTTCAAAACCTTCAGATGGCGTGTATCATTGTGGTTATGCTGTTTGCAAATTGCCGTCTGGAAAAATTAGAAGCATACGCCTTGACGTTTAACTCTGCACAGGCTGCAGAACTGGTTGCTCTCACTCGTGCGTGCGTCTTATCGCAAGATCAAGATGTCACCATTTACACAGATTCGAGGTATGCTTTTGGCGTTGCACACGACTTTGGACGAATTTGGCAGACACGAGGATTCTGTGCAGCAGATGGTAAACCAATCTCGCACGGAAAACTCGTTGAAGATCTGATTACAGCATGTCACTTGCCGCGTACATTGGCTATTGTTAAAGTTAAGGCACACACATATGGTGATACCACAGAGGTCAGAGGTAATGCCTTGGCCGACCGTTTCGCTAAGGAAGCTGCCCAAGAGGGGATTATATCCCCACACATAGACCCGAAACACGTTGCAAATCCTTGTTTTTTATCAAGTGCATTGTTACCTGATTTAGACCTGTCCTCCCTGCAGCAAACTGCTACACCAGAGGACTTAAAATATTGGACTGACTCCGGTGCATCAAAGGATGCTGGCGGGTTATGGAAGTGTAGTGATGGCCGACTTTGCCTCCCACCACATACGACGCGAGTTCCACTTCGCTTCACATCGCTCACGAAAAGGGGTGAAGGAAGAAATGAATAAACTATTTTGTATTGCAAAATTAAATCAGACAATTGATTTAATATTAGATAAATGTGTAGTATGCGCCCAAAATAATCACAGTAAAGCTGCAGCTAAACACCAACACCTAGTCATTCCAGACACGCCCTTCGAAGAGTGGCAAATTGATTTTACACATACCAAAGAAGGGCCCATACAAATATCTTCTGGTAATGGTAGATACATTTTCAAGGTGGATTGAAGCATTTCCCTGTACAAAAGAAAATGCGAAAACAACCGTTCGAATTTTGACTAAAGAAATCATTCCACGTTATGGTATTCCAAAAGGGATTGACTCTGACAAAGGTACACCGTTCACCTCAAAGGTGACCCAGATGTTATGCAATGAGTTAAAGATTAACTGGAAATTTCATATTCCCTATTGCCCAACGTCATCAGGAATAGTGGAAAGATCAAATGGAACGATAAAACAAAAGATTAACAAAGCTGTGCAAGACTTAGGAAATAACAATTGGGTTGAAATCCTTCCTATTGTTCTCGCGGACATGCGAATGATGCCACGAAAAGAATTAAATAACTTGTCTCCGTTTGAATTGATCATGGGAAGACTTTTTCCTACTCCCTGGCGTCGGGGGTAAGAGGCTGTGAGAACGACAGATCCAACTATTCATCTAAGCGAATATTCTGCTGGGTTAATAGACAAATTGAACAACTATTGGGAAATGGCAAATTCTGTTAAACCATCCATCCCGCTGGAACCTACGCATACACATCAGGTAGGAGACAAGGTCTTGGTGAAATTGTTTCACCGGACTGGCACACAAATTGGAGAACCGCTCTTCAGTGACCCAGCAGAAATAGTCGCTGTAACTCGTACCGCCGTGTTAACAGATCTTTTTCCACAGTGGATACATGCAACCAGGCTGAAACCGGCACCCAAATGATTTCCTTCGAAGGTCATCCCCATTTCTGTTCTGTCCCAAAGAACTATTACTCTTGTTTTCTTATTTGTGTGCAGATATTCCATTGGAAGCATGGCGCGGCTCTACCCATCCCTGATGACATGCCTTATATTCATCGCCGGAGCTCCTATCTCCTGGGCCCACCCACATGACAACCTCTTCTGGCAGTTTGCCAACTGGACGGCCACAAGCGTCACCAAGGAACCCTGCTATGTGTGCCACATCTGGCCCAACTCGACCCACGTTATATCCTTGCAAGCCCTGGACACGTGTCCAGATGTTCAGTATTGCAGCGTATACACGCGAGGAGCCGGGAAAGATTCGGGCACAATAGAAGTGACCCCTATATGCGGGAAAAGAAAATGCTCGGTATCAATTAACCAAACACTTGCGACAACACAAACAACCCCAGACATATATCTAATTGGCAATATAAAAATTTGATTCGAACGAAATTACACTTTCCCGCGTTGTTTCCGAAGACAGGGGAGTGCTCCGGTAGGAGATTCAAAAGGAGACTCAAATGTGCAAGCAGATCGTAATTCGAAATAAATGTAACCTCGGTGGAAAATGTAAATGTACAGAAGAAGATGTGTTTACGTGCGGGCCTGACTCACCCTCTTATATTAAAGGAACTTGCCTCTCGGACAGATGCAGGTACACCTTTCCGTACCCTGACCCACTCCGGTTGACATTAGACTGGTACTGGTACTGCGGTAACAATTCCCAAATCACGAGACAGCTCCCTGCCAATTGGTCCGGCACGTGTGCTCCAATTCAATTTAAAGGTCAGACAACAGTGATTTTAAGCAAATTGCAGAGACATAGGAGAGATGCTGATGAGAACTTTCCTCCACCCGAACATCAGCTATCCTCACCAGCACAACGGGTTCTAGGAGCGATGCTCCCGCAAGTGGGTGTTTTCCAGGTGTGGACACAACTGGAAATCACTCACTACAGACTTGCAACTTTTGCAAACGAAACAGCCACAGCCATAACCGGCATTAAAAATGAGCTAACCTCTCTCCGTCTAATGAGTTTACAAGATAGGATGGTTCTAGACCTCCTGTTGGCGAAGGATGGAGGTGTGTGTGCGCTCATAGGAAGCACCTGTTGCACATTCGTGCCCGCAAACGACGATGAACACGGTTTAATTTCGGAACAAGTTGAAAAAATGCGTCATACTACAGATAAAATTAAACAGGACGATAAAGGTCTACAGGGGTGGGGGTGGGAATGGTTTAACTTTGGGTACCGATCCTGATTATTGGCCTTCTGCTATGTATCTTTGGCCCTTGCATTGTCAGATGTTTCATGGACCGAATTTATTATACAGTAAATGCATTTACTAATACCCAGCATAACCCTTGAACCCTTGAAAGCTGGTGACAGAGTGGCCTTAAAAACATCCAGAGCCAAGCTGGAAAAAAGCAACGGAGAATGTAACATTGTTGCTTGCTGCTTGAGGAATAAGTCTTGTAATGATTTATGCACAGTGTCGGGAAAATATTTTTGTTTGTTTCTGGTGCTATTGAAATTGTTGGTGGTATGAAGAAAAACCATGGTTGGACATTTTCACTTGCAGCTGGATCAAACTTTCGGAATCTCAATGCAACTTGCATAATCTGAGATCATGAGTTCATGAGTTGTCAAAATAAATCATGCTCACACAAAGTGTGACCAACAGGCTTCATTGGCCTAAACGATGATTGATTTCCTGAGACTGAAATAAGTTAAACAAGTGCACAAGTAATTATTGTGCTTCGTTGTCAAGCAGTGAAACATTACTCATCTTAAATGGACTTAAATTTTGTGAAGCTTAACAAAACTAAGTGGGTGAAGAAGAATACTAAACTCACAAGTTGCAAATCCTCTGACCCCCGAGGTGCCTGCATGGACATCATCTTCAGAGACAGAAATACAAAATCACACTATAGCCATCAAGTTACATTTCAACGCATTATAATTATTAATAATTTTTATGTGCATTACCAGTGGGATCAATAACTGACTCCAGTTTCTTTGGAGCAGTAGGAAAATTAGGAAGTTTCACACCTTAAAAAAAAAAAAAATATTTGGCAAATAATTTGTAGATTTTCAAAGATATTTTGGAATTTTTTTTTTTAACATTTAAAGCCATTACCCAACGGCGACTTCCTCTTCTGAATCTGTATCTGTAAAAAAAAAAAAAAAAAAAATTCAGTTTCACATTTTTAAGCCATTAAAAAACAAACATTTACTTACAAAAACACAACATACCATTTAGAACAAAATCCTTGGGAAGGACTTTTTTGGCGCGACTTCTCTTAGGCTTCATCATCTCATTCTCATCCTCCTCCTCCACCTGACTAGTAAAATTGTATTTGTCGCAATCACGCCACTTTGCTAGATGATAATAAATATAATTAAAATAAGACAATAAAATTGTACAATTTTGTCGTGATGCATTACATGCCTGCAGTAACTTTTATTTTAATTAAAGGAAATGCCAGCCAATCAGGTTGAGGGTCAATTCTCCTTTTCAGTGCCCATTTAGTTTTCGTGGCACAAAGGTTCGGTGGCCATCTAACCATTCCGTCTTTTCTATTGATCCAGTTGTCTGGAACCACTCCTTCCTCCTCCTGCTCACCCTCTTTCCAGACAGCCCTCGAGTACATAACCTGGAAAGGACAACATTGGAATTCTTAATATTTTTCTTCACACCTGAGTAGACCAGTGGTTCATAAAGTTTAAATTTTAAAGTCGTTCATGACTCTGAACACTGTAAACTGAAATTGATCCTGATGGGGCTATTATATACACTTAAATTATTTTCTCACAGACAAAAAGCCCAACTTTGAGACCCATTACAGAATACAGAGTGTCTATGGAATCCATTAAAAAAAAAAGAAGATGCAACGACTCTTGTTTAGAATGATCTTAGTAAAGTGTTACAGTGCTAGCCAAGATTAAGATAATGCTTGAAACAAAAAGGATTAAAAGGATGTTTTAGGGAAAAACAAGGAATATACGGGTATTAGGTACACCAATATATACAGTAGGGTCTGCCAGGGTTAGAGGAGGGAGGGTAAGGTCAGTGTGGGGATCAGCTGGCAGACAGCAAACAAGCGATAACACTCCACCTTTAATATTAACGTTCCAGTCCATGTCGAAGGGGTACGAGGACCGAACCACCAGTTTCTTGTGGAAGGCAGGCCACCTTGCGGAACAAATCCTTCTCATGCAGCACTTCTTTTTTCATTTTGATCTGGCCACTTCCTATGCAGACGATATTCAGAAGTCCAGAGCTGCAAGGCTGATGAAAAAGCGGTGATGTGTGACGCTGGTGCAGAATTTCACAAACAAATGTCCCATCCGCGTTTTTTTGCTGAATGAAAGCAAAACTGTCGTCTCTTAGAAGAAAACAACTGTCCTTTTGTTTTTTCGAAGCAAACACTGGGGTTTGGTCCGCTTCAGTTCGACATGTTCAATTTCAGAGAGACGCCTGGTAACCTGTTCCAGTGGATTTCTGCCGCTCCTTACATGTTTCTTAATCTTTTGAAGATAGTTTTCAAATGGAAAACCGGAAACTTCATTCAAAGAACAATTGAAGTGGCTGGCATCTTCATGGAGGTGAATTAATCCATGAACATTGTAGACTGGAAAGGTCTTGCCATACAGGTCAGCGGAGCAAGTGACAAAGTGTTTGAGAAGTTCATGGGCGTATTGCAGATAGGCATTTCGAATCCTGTCGTCTGACTCGAGTAAAATTGACATAGCCACTGTCAAGCTCAAAAAACGCTTGTACTTTTCACTGGACAACACATTTTTCAAAACCAAAGGTCCAGTGTACAGTAAAAATTGCCGGAATTCTGTTGCCTTCCACCTATCAAGTTCATGTAAACTCCGCGACTGCCTTGCAAACTCACTCGGCATCTTCCCTCTCAGTGAAATCAGCTTTTGCGAGATCGCATCCTTCTGCTTTACAGATAAGCGGCAGACTTTTGGGCCACGGGTCAAGTAGATTAACAGGCGTCTAACAACTCCCAGGCAGACCATGTGCATATAGTCCAACACAAATGAGCGGACACACGGAACTCCTGCGGCAATGAAGGGGCTGACACCAGTTTGGTGGTTCTCGTATTCCCCTCTGGAGAAGCGGTCATCTGTCCGAGAAGGGCAATCCGGTTCATTCAAGACTATTCTGCCCTCAACACGTGCACCTCTAATGAGACATCTTTCGCAGCTCTCATACGACGTATGACCCTTGATGCATTTTAAGATATGCTCTTGCCGGTGCATCGCAGATCAGAGCATCAATTCTGACATGGTAAGTTTGGCCTTCGTAAACTATACCATTTTCATTAAGATGTTTGTACTCCTCCATAAAATCTTGTAGATAGTGTTCCAGGGGACTCGGCTTGTGTTGTCCACTAAAGATGGCAACTATAAATGAATCAAATTTTCCACATTTCACCAGTATTGGCCAAAACTGTACACCACTACTTTTAAAAAGAGGGATTCCATCAATGTTTACCCTGAGGTTGACGTTGTTAGACTCCATCTGACTTAAAAAACGGCAGATGCCCTTTTCCAAGCCGTAGTATCTGTACAGCCCTGAAGATTTATTTTCTGTTGTATTACACTGTGGTGTCGCAAGAAATGTCCGGCAATCCACAGGCAAAAGATGTTCTTCCTTCCTTAGAATGGACAATAGTCCATTAAGTGATTGATGTGTCAACTTGTGCTCTAAAGCCCACTCTCTCAGGTTATCTTCAAAGGTGCTAGTCTCCTCTTCTTCGTTTGGTTCACTTTCAGAGTCAGTGGAGAAACGGTCTACGTCCGTGTCAAACTCGACATCTCCTGATGTCCCAGGTAAAGGCTCACTTGTCGAACTTTGTGGGCTCCCAGGAGCATTGGCGGAGCTAGAACTCCGTGAGGTACTGGGTCCACAGTCAGACTTCTTAATTTTTCTACACGGCTCATCAGAATAACTAAGAAGCTGATTGACCTCCTGTCGGCGTTTACGCCATTCTCTCAACTTTGAGGCCATCTGTAAACACCAATGTGAAATTACGTTCCTTGATTTGTCTTGCAAGCAAGGATTAATAAAAACCCATACGTACGTCAAACCTCCTCACCCTCAAATCCGAAAGGGGAAAAAGACAGAAAGTCACCTAAAATGAAAGAAAAGAAACATTAACATATATACAACAAGTATTTGTTATCTTTGGTATTACTCTCCCTGAAGGCCAGAAATACTGGAGTGTAACTAGTGGCTTTATGTGATATTTCTTGCCTCTGTATAAAGTAGTTTCTCATTTTACATTTGTATAAATGTGGTCATGTGAGGCATTTAGTTCCTAAAGAGCATTTCAGATGACTTTTGTTTGGTTCTTGTTACAATCCACCCCCATCATACCTTGATGGGGGAACATTAGCATGTCAGGAGTGTTTTTGTCTGTCAGTGTATGAATTACATGAATAATAACGACCATCATCTCTCACAAGAGCAGTGCAGACAGACTTTATCAAATGTAAATTATTGTAATGGTTCTGTGAATGAGAGAACAATGATGTTCACATAGTTGTGAAGCACCCACTCGCCTACAAGAATGTGTGATAAGTCTATTCAGGAATATGCAGTGAGAGTTATATATGGTCTTAGTTCAGCTACATTACTTTTGTAATATTCGAAAAGTTGTATTTTCACTTTACAATTGGTTGACCATTTTTAAAGCAGTAAATTAAAGTCACACCCCTCCCCCATCTCGGACAATCAGACCATCTTTCATTGTTTCTGCTGCCGAAGTACTCTCCAGTCATCAAACGTGTGAAACCCACAATCAAGACTGTTAAAGTCTGGCTAGAGGGGGCTGACGCCTCTCTCCAGCAGCAGTTCACACACACAGACTGGAGTGATTTCGCTACCCAGGCCACCACAGACTCTGTCACAAACATCAATACCTACACCAACGCTGTTCTGGATCACATTAACAACTGTGTGGACCGGGTGACTACACACAAAAAGATCACCCTATTCCCCAACCAGAAACCGTGGATGAACCGTGAAGTTCGTCTCCTTCTAAAAGCGAGGAACATGCTTTCAGGTCTGGAGACCGGGAGGCCTACAGTGTTGCCAGAGCTGATCTGAGGAAGAGCATCAACAGAGCCAAACATGAATATAAGCAGAGAATCGAAGAGCACTTCGACACTGCTGACCCCAGACGCATGTGGCAAGGCATTCAGGTTATCACAGATTACAAACCTCTAAAAACATCTGTTCCAGCAAACTCCGCCTCACTTCCCGATGAGCTCAACCTCTTTTATGCTCGCTTTGAGAATGAAAGAGCCCAAACGGAGCACATTTTCAAAAAAGACCTGCCATGCGGCGAACAACCACTTATTCTCTCTATACCTGAGGTACATTGCGTTCTGGAAAGGGTGAACTCCAGAAAAGCAGCTGGACCTGACGGCATCCCCGGCCGTGTACTCAAAGCGTGTGCGGAACAACTGGCTGAAGTCTTCACGGACATCTTCAATCTGTCCCTGGCCCAGGCGGTTGTCCCCGCCTGCTTCAAGTCTGCCACCATCGTGCCGGTGCCGAAACACTCTGCTGCGACAGAACTTGCTGACTTCCGCCCTGTTGCTCTCACACCTGTCATCTCCAAGTGCTTTGAGAGTCTTGTTCTCACCCATCTCAAAGCCTGCCTGTCACCCAGCCTGGACCCATACCAATTCGCTTATCGCGCCAATAGGTCGACTGAAGATGCCATCCTTACAGTCCTTCACTCCGCCCTGACACATCTGGACAACCCCAACACATATGTGAGGATGCTCTTTGTCGATTTCAGCTCGGCTTTTAACACCGTTAGCCCACAAAAGCTAATCGAAAAGCTGCAAGACCTTGGGATCAACACAAGTATCCGGAACTGGACTCTGGACTTAATTACGAACAGATCACAACATGTTCGACTCCACACTGCAACCTCCTCCAGTCTCACCATCAACACCGGCGTCCCCCAAGGATGTGTATTGTCCCCTCTCCTGTACTCCCTCTTCACCTATGACTGCGTGCCTGTCCATGCCTCAAACAGCATCGTCAAGTTCGCAGACGACACCACGGTGGTAGGCCTGATCAGGAACAACGACGAGACGGCCTACAGGGAGGAGGTTCAGCGTCTGGTGACATGGTGTGAGGACAATAACCTGGAACTCAACACCAGGAAAACAAAAGAGGTCATTGTGGATTTCAGGCGAGCTGGGAAAAACAATCACACTCCCATTCACATTAATGGATCGGTGGTTGAACGAGTTCCCAGCTTTAAGTTTCTTGGAATCCACATCTCAGAGGATCTCACCTGGACATTGAACACTTCGATCCTGATCAGGAAGGCACAACAACGCCTGTATTTTCTGAGACGACTCAAAAAGTCTCATCTGTCTGTCAGGATACTGAAAAACTTTTACCGCTGCACCATCGAGAGCATCTTGACAAACTGCATCTCAGTGTGGCACAACAGCTGTACAGTCGCAGACCGAAAGGCTCTTCAGAGGGTGGTGAAAACTGCCCAGAGAGTCATCGGATCTCAACTTCCCGCCCTGGAGGACATTCACAAAACTCGGTGTCTTCACAGGGCAAAGAGAATCATCAAAGATCTGTCTCACCCCAACCACAGACTGTTTACTCTTCTCCCATCAGGGAAACGCTACCGCTGTCTGAGAGCCCGCACAAACAGGCTCAGGAACAGTTTTTTCCCGACAGCCGTTTCTGCATTATAAAAAAAAAAAAAAAACCCAAACAAATCATAATTAAAAAGCATAAAAGCAGATCTAAAAATGCCCCTGCACTCCAAAACATTTTCATGCACTTCACAAACATGTTCAATCAACGTCTAAACAGGTTTTTTTTTTTTTCTAAAAATGAATGCAATAATAAATAATTATACAGAAACATAAATTATGGAAAATATTCAGGGATCCTTCGGATAAATAGAGAGGGTTGCGTCAGGAAGGACATCCGGCGTAAAATTAGTCAAACTTGAACCATGCGAGTCGTTCAAAGAAACTTCATACCGGATCGGTCGAGGCCCGGGTTAACAACGACCGCCACCGGTACTGTTGACTTACAGGGTGCCGGTGGAAATTGGGCTACTGTTGGTCAAAATAGGAGAGGAGGCAGAA
>MU204377.1:158684-185772 GCA_017309775.1 Paedocypris sp. Pulau Singkep | reverse complement strand
CCTTCCTTCCACTTCCTACTTTAAGTAGAACATACTTGATAAAATAATGAAATGTTCAACTTGACATTCTTAATTTTAACAATTCTTAGTGGATTGTGCTAATTTGAGAAAATAAAACCCAATATTTAAGCCTTCTGGAGCAAAGTGGCACGTCACTGGCAGGTTCTCCAGTAAGATGTCCAGCTGCTGCACAAAGTGCTCGTCCCGTTCCCATCTAGGAGCAGTGACTAGAACGGCAAACAGTTCGGATGCATCCATCATAAAGTTTTTAGATCAAGGGAACAATAGATGCCGCTGTTGCCGTCCTTTGAGTCGGTTGGCTTCTCTGGCTTGTTCCTCTTGTCGGTATGGCCGGTTATTCTGTCACGCCGATGAAGACGGAGATGATGGCAGATGTACAAACAAAGGCTTTAATGATGATTCCAATAGACGAAGGAGACGAAGAAACACAAATCCGAGCAATAACATAAACATGAGCCATGCCAACGTGGCATCTCACGCGTCTCATGACCAAGTATAACCGGCAACTCAAGCTCCCTCCGCAATCCCTTAAGTACCTCATGGTGATGAGGTACACCTGTTGCGGAGGAAGATGAGCTGCCGGTGACTAATTGAGCAAGTTCGGGATCCTGGTGCGCCACCAGGGGGCGCTAAACCCCCAGGATCGTAACATCTATAGACTCATTTAACATCTCCACTGCTCTTCCAGCTCACCAAACATAACTCAACAGTGTCGTTATTATCAAAATAATAATTAATTCATTGCTAAATAACGGTAAAGACGTGACCAGTCTGTGAAAACCTCACTGCAGTTATTTTTTGTAACTTACCGTTTTCTACATAAAATATAACGGTCTGTTAAAATAATAAAAAAAAGATATATATATATATTTTTTTTACTATTACTATACAGTATTTAATTGAGTAAAACCATGCCAACAACTGAAACCACCGTGAAATAAATAGCCAACATCAAATTTCATCTCATTTGGCCCGACAATCACAAATTGTAATTTGTAAAAAGTCTGAAAAGACAACGCAAGTGTATAAAAGGTTCCAATGTAATGCCATGATTTGCTTGTTGAGGTCATAAGCATTAATTTATAACACAAAACATTTCACGTAATACATTAATACACAACACGATGCCCATGTAAAAAATAGTAAGCTAGTGAACTGCAACTTTACATATTTTTACAAAAGAAATAGGCTATAACAACTTCACTAGCTTCACTTGCTGTTTCCATGTTTGGAAAGGTGCCACTACAAATGACAAATGTTTTAGCCAAAATCTTCATCAATACCAGCCTTTAAAATGAGCTTGATTAGTATTGTCTCCTCTTCTGTAGAGTAGCACAGCATCACCTATATCAGAAATTCTGAACTAACTTACTTATTTTGGCTATTTAAAAAATGTGTGGTTGTTTTAATTGAATATTTCTAACTTACAGAGATGCCCCCGTCCTGCATCAAGCACACAAAGTCGTTTTCTCTACATTACAGTGCCATCGTTGTGTGGTTTATTCATTGCGTGTACAAGAAGAAGACACAACGCAGAGACTCGGGCAGTGAAGACAAAACCCGCAACACAAGCACATCCGGCATGACTTCAAAATTGTAAAGAAAATGTCTGTGGGACGACCAAAGGCTGAAGCGATGGCCAAAGTCGTCCTTGCTCTACAAGCATTGGCTGATGTTGTAGACGTCTTAAAGCTAAAGACAAACCTCCTACCGTTCTCCAGTCAGAAAGATGCATCAAATAAGTGTGACAGGAAGAGGTTTCCCCTGCAGGATAACACTTCTGCTCAAACATGGGGATCTGTTACTGAACGTAAGATTTGGGAGAAAATGCAGATGAGTCTGCTGCTGGAGTTTTGGGCTTATATATGATCATTTTGCCTCTCTAAGTCAAGCTACTGCATATAGTGAAGACGATACCAATGTTAATGATGGAATCCACAACTCTGTCTTCACGAACCTCCAGAAAAAGCAAAGGGTTCTGCTAAAAGGGGTTCTTGCCACGCCCGTATTGTGCACAACACTGTGAGGAACGCTCTCGACCAGCTCGCTGTAGATGTGGAAGCTGTTGTGGTGAATGTCTCCTGTAGGGCTACTATCTGCCAAACCAAGGGAATCCCTTCAAGAGTTTTGTGATGTGAAGTTCAATGAGATTCTACAAGGGTTGAAACAAGGTGGATATCTCTCAATCCGGCCATCTCCTGCCATGGACTGCTCTTCTACTTCATCAGCCTCGGAGAAGACTGTCCCAGACACATCAGATCTCAATTAAACCTCAACTGAGAAAGATGCGAAACTTGTGAAAGTTCCCCTTCCATCTTCTGCCTGTTTGAGTGAGTGGTCAAGAAGCTGGAGAGACATTCAACCACCTGTGTCCAGACATGTTCCATTAGGTCTACCTTCAAACTAAAAGAAGAGATGACCAATGTTATGGCTACTCAACAGAAGTAAAGCTGCAAAGTATTCTCCCACACGAAGCAGACAGGGCAAGGGCAGATTCTTTAGCATTTTATAACTCGGAAATGCTCTTCTTGTGGACAACTGGCTGCTCTTCCTGTAACCTCTCTCTCTAAATTAAAAAAGTACACTTGAAATGCTCTAGTATTCTTTGGCTGTAGTCACGTGGTTCATTGCTTTCACCTGTGCCTCATATAGTCATTAATCAAGGCGTCACCTGTCCTGAGTTTCCTCGTTAGCACCTGTCTGTATTTCATCACTTCTCTGACCTTCACCGCAGTCATGACAGTAATATTATGATTTTTGAAGGGAAAGCTCTTCTCCTCACAAGACGTACTTGTACATGTGTATTGATATTACAATTGAATCTAGTTATGCTTTACCAATTATTTGTATGAATGGAGTGTTAAGTATATATAAAAAAGAAGCAAGAGGAGTTGTGTTTTTAGTGGAAGAGAATGTGGACGTGACTTTGACACAAATCGTGCTGCTGTGTGACACTTGTTCTGCTCTGACTAAATGGCTTTCGTCACGACGTCTCTCTTCCAGTCTAAGAACCAGGGAATTCACGCAAACTTCAAGCGACATTATAGGTCGTTAGTTCTGCGGCACGAGTTGTATGAAATAAATCGAAACAACAGCACCAGAAGAGCGATTAAGGACTACTTTTCGAGATAAAACATGGTTTGTTACTGTACTTGTGTACTCGCCCCGGGCTGCCCACTGCTCCGGGTTAAATGCAGAGCACAATTAATCTCACTCCTTTACACTTTACTTTACTACTGTACTTCACTGGTCTTCTTGTTGCAATGTACATTCAGTTTAACTTCATACAATGTTGTAAAAATAAAAATTAGTTTGTTACAACTATTGTGATTATTTACATTACGGGGAAAAAATTGGTGCATAATGTGCTGCGTTTCAGTTGAATCCACACTGGTGGGCGTGGCTTCCCCTGTCTGGCCACTAAACAGCAGAGACACACCCACAGTCGTGGAATTAAGTGTGTTTACCTTCATTTTCACAGATTTAACATCTGAAGGCTGGCAATATATGGCTAATTTTACCCATTCTCCCTCAAATTTGCCCCAGTAAATTGGCTTTTTTGCCCCAATAAAGGGACGCGTTTTGAGATACATTAATTAAGAACATTATTTAAGAACAACAGATACATTAATTTTCTTAACATTAATTAAGAAAATTCTTAAGATTTGAGTTGATTTGTGTTTTACTGTGAGTGTAAATGGCCTGAGGAGTGTAGCTGCTTCATCTGCCAGCAGAGGGCAGCACACGGTGGGATCTGGTCAAACCATCACACACACACACACACACACACACATTTATGTGCAAATAATACATTGGCCTTCCTGAATCTGTAACAAACACACCCTAATTAAAATTTAATTTGCTATAAAACTTAAATGCTATAATTTGACGTAGAGTGTAGGATTCGTAGGACTTCTATCTCCTCATGGCTTGCTCGTGATGGTAAGTCAGATGAAAGCGAGGCTCCTCTCCTCTCGTCGCTCTTCATCAGGAGAGTTGCTGGCTGTCAGACTGGCTCATTGTCTGGCTTTACTCCTCCGAGCTTTTCCTGAGTTAAACTCACAGACAGCAAGGCAGAACCAATCACACGGAGGGAATCCAGGCGAGGAGAAGGTTCCGGATCAGTTTGGTGGGTCTTATCATAGCTTAATCTTCTGAGCTGCGGTGGAGAAGAACGTTTGTGAAGACACGACTGGACCAGCTTATCAGAAGGTCAGGTGGCTTTATGGTCAGAGTCCAGAGGGCATCAGATGTGTTTGTAACGGCAATGTGGAACTAACAATCTGATTCTACCTGTGTGCGTCTGGTCGCCCCATCATCACAATCTTTACTTTTATATTTAAGAAATATAAAAGGAATAATTTTAGAATTGTTGATGAGTCTCTACATTTCCTAACAAGGTTTCTTGTGTATTGCCTGGTCATTAAAAAAAATCAATAAGCAGGAATGTTGTGTAATTGGGACAGTTGTAGTGAAACACGGTGGAGCCTGAATCATTGTCAGTCCGAGGACGGTCAGGGATCAACTTGATTGGTTGTTTGCAGATTCGATTCCCGGTCTTCAAGCCAGAAATCATGACTGTTGGAAATATCGAGACAGTTCCTCTATTGTGATTGCTAGTGATCACACTACTTTATATTAGGGAAGGGATTCTGTGAGAAAGGTTTCGTGTTTGAATCCCAGACCAGCAATTTAAATTTCTGAGGTCTCTGAAGTCAGTGGTCGAACTAACCTCACGACGCCACCTGAAAGTGAGATGTCAGATGGACTGTTTGCACAAAAAGGCGATTCAAGGCAGAACCAGAATGCGAGTGAAGGTGATTCCCTTTAAATGCTGTTGGTCTTCAGTTGAAGAGGTATGGAATCACATTAGTGCCAAAAAAACGTAAATTTCAAAGAAATGAATGAAAATGCTTGACATTTACGTTCGTTTTTTTTTATTTTACTTTATGTTTTCGTTTGCTTTTGTTTTTGCGTTTGGAGTTTTGTCCCAAGATTCACGTAACGGCGGCCCTTCTCTGATTGGATGGTGAGAATGTGATTGACAGCTGCATTCACAGTGAGAATGTGATTGACTGGAAGAGTGGGAGGAGTTTAGTGAGCGCTGAAACACATTCATAATCGGAATACCTTCATCGTATTAATAGTATTTAAACGTCCTACGTTATAAAGGATGTAAAGTAATAAACCGACACGACACCATCCACATCACTGCTCTCGCAGCCTGTACTATTCATCAGCTTCCTGCTTCTCAGATCACATCACATCTCATCTCCAGTAGCGCTCGGTTTGTGTTCGCAGACTAGAGAAGGGATTTGGCCACAACCAGCCGCACCTGTAACTAACTCATTTCTTTTTCAAAGCCTGCTGGGTAATTGTGCTGTTTGCTTGAATCACAGTTCTGCGTTTGAAGCGTGTGTGTGTGTGTGTGTGTGTGAGGACAGCTGGCCTTTAATCTGAATCAGACACACATGTATTGCTCCACTTTGCCTTTTCAAGTTTCCAGACTAAATGGAAATGGCTTATTTCAATAAAAAAAAAACAACAAAATAAAAATTCTTGCTCTTTCGAATATCAGATACGGCTAGTTAGGAGATGACGTTGGAAGGTCCATGTGGTTGGTTCATTATAAGCTGAGAACCAAAGTTAATTTGTATTGTGAACCATGACAAACGTGGCATGATGTGAAGAGGAAAGCGCTAAAAGACTCTTCCATCCGAAAGCAGAAGAAGCCTGGAACACAAACCTTTCAGCAATGATGTGTTCTTGTCGACTGTTTGCCGTTTAGCGTGAAACGGTGGATTGATAATTTCCACCTCCAGGTTTGAGGCCATAGTTCCCAACCAGGAAAAGATGTGGTACTACTCACTTCAGTTCCCCACCACTGGACCTCAAGATCTTCTGATTGGCCAGTCGAGCCTGAAGGCAAAGTTGTCAGCTTAGGTTTGAGCAACCTCACCAACTCCAACTAGACAAAGGCCCAGAGGAAGTGCCAGGGCTGGAGAGTCTCTCTTCACTTGACTGAGAACACCGCAGTATTACTGGGAACACTTGACATGGATTGAGGAAAGAGCTGGAGAGGAACGTTTGGCCGGACGAGTGATGGAGAGATATCTAACTAAGAGTTGTGAAGTCTTGCTTTCTCGTAAAAAAAAAAAAGAAATATCAGATAACATTGATATTGGGGATTTATTGTTCTATCTGTCTACTGAAAACACACAGAATACATCAGAACATACGGTAAAGTTTCTGGAAAGCTCTTTGCTTCATTTATTATACAGTATGTAGAAGATAAAAGTACCTTCCGGCTCTGTCTCCTTTACTGCAAAACACTGAATTATTGAGAACGTGCTTTACCGGTCACTCGCTTGGCCTTCCATTTCAAAGATGTCGTTCCTGTGGCTTTTGTTTGTTTGTTCATTTCACGTAATTTCAATTCACAAACAAAGCTTTCTCGTCACACATGCTACTTCCTAAAGCAAAGTTAAGAAATGAGTGCAAACGGAGACATGACAATTTTACCAAAAGACAAAAAAAGACTTTCGAAGAACCTAAAGATGCATTTCTTGACGAGGATGTTTCTCACCACTGAAAAAAGCTGTCGAGTGAAAGACGCTGCGTCACAAAACCGCATTACAAAACGTCATCAAACAGACAACACACATAAAGCCTGTTTACACACTGAAGACTACATGTAGCTTTTAACACGCTGCAGCCACACGTTCTAGTCGAGAAGATCATCTCACGCTTCCATATAGACTAGGGTGACCATATTTTGATTTCCAAAAAAGAGGACAATCGGCGCGGCCTCGGGACACAAATTCAGACAGGCTTCTCTGAGGTTGATGAACGCGCTTTCTTATGGTTACTCCTGTAATTAACTTGTAATAAAATAATAAAAAATCTGTGAAAACCTGTAACAAAATAATAGCATTTTAGACTTTTGAAAAAAAAAAAAATAAATAAAAAGTAATAAAAATAATAATAATAATACACACGCACACACACACATAACAATTTTTTTTTTTTTTTTTTTTTTTTTTTTTTTTTTTTCAAAAATCTGAACTATTACTTTTTAATCTTTAATATAAAATTTTTAGATATACATATAATTGAAGTTTAATATGCTTTAAGTTTGCAAAATTAACTCCGGCAATACAATAAAAATATATCTGTAAAAACATGTACAAAAAAATTGACAAAAAAACAACTCTTCTGTTGGAAAATTCAGCTTCAACAATATCTCTTGATAAGAAGAAGAATAATAGAAGAGTTTTACAAAGATGAGATGATGTTTATAATGTGAGCTTACACTTATAGAGTCTCCAGCACCCGAAACGAGACTTTACACTTGTACCGACCTGCACGTAAGTTTATGTGTGTGTGCGCGCGCGTGCGTGCGTGCGCGCGTGCGCAGCCGCAGACCCGCGCAGACCCGTCCACACAAGGAAGGCAGCATCTGCGTAATTTCATTGCGTAACAAAGTAGTGCCTGTGCTTTGAGTGCAAAGCGCCGGTCAATTTACCTATATGCGGAATGATTCTGAACGCGCGTTATGAAAAATAGTAAAACCCGGACATTTTCGTGAATTTCAAAAATCCGTCCGGACGTTCCGGACAAGGTGTAAAAAGAGGACAAGTCCGGAGAAAAGAGGACGTTTGGTCACCCTAATATAGACCACAAACTCTCTCTATAGATCATAGACTTGCTCACCACAAAGAGTCGTGGAGAACAACCTTCTGTCTAACGGCCTTTTCATTATGGTTCCCCACAAGGCTGTGTCCTCCCCCCTCTTCTCTTCATCCTCCTGACTGATGACTGCGGTTCAGCTGAGAACATCAGATTTTTGTAGACAACGTCAGCTGTTCCTCTTATGTGCTCGCTCCTTATTCTGCTAAGGAGAACCTCCACATTTTCATCTCATGCCTCCGTCTCCGTCTCTGCCTCCTGTCTCTTTCTCACTGCTACCGCCTCTAACACACAGAGCAGAGCTGGTCTCATCACTGTCTTGTAAGCCTTCTCTTGGAGTCTTGCTGATTTCACATTCCACTTTCTTTTTTACAACTTCCTCTGGATGAGGTCCTGAACTTCCTCGTTCCATCACCAGGTGTCTTTGTCTTCTTTCCTCCTTCCAGAAGACACACCCAGCACCTTCCTACCTGTTTCCCTGCTGTGGTTTCCCAGTGCTCGGGCAGCTCTTCCTGATCACCCAGGGCCTGTCTCAATCTCTGCCTGAATCCCTCGCAAGCTCCTGCATCCTTTAGTTTTCACCACTTCAGTCTTTCCTCTCTTCTTCTTCCCAATCACCAGTCATCTTACACATGATGCTGTGCTGTCTGGCTACACTCTCTCTTTCAAGTGTTGACTACAGCCTTTTCCATTCTCTTAGCAGTCTATCACCATCAGTCCCTTCTTTCCTTTACACCATCTCCTCCTCTGTTTCCCTCACCAACATGCCCACAGAAGTCTGCTCCAGCAACCAGTCTCTCTAATCTGAGGAATCTCTCGACAACCTCATCTTACTACCTCCAGAGTCTCTCCATCTCTTCTAACTCACAGCCCACTTGTGGAACATACCCACCTACTACATTCACCATCATCCCTGCGATTTCTTTTCACCTTCAGAGTATTGCTCCCCATCTCCCCCTTCAGATTTACCCCTACTCAAGTGCTTTTGTAAAGCGCTTTTCACAGCTACAACTGTCTCAAAGCGTACGCGTGAAAATGTAAAAATGCAGTTTATTCATTGTTCGGCGGTGTTAAGATAACGGCTATGATAACAACCAGTGAGCAAGCGACAATAATAGATAACCTTAATTCAATTGTGAACACTCTGTTTCTCTTCCTATCCACACAATAGTAGTGGAGTTTGTTTCTTCCAAGACTGTGTGCTCTGCTGTCCTTACAACTCGTCTATCTTTCTTCTCTCCATCATGTCTTCCGCCTCCTCTCCTTCTTTGACCAACAGTAGCCCCTTTTCTGCCGGCAGCCTTCTGTAGGTTGACAGCACCGGTGGCGTACGTTGTTAACCCTAGTCTCGGTCGATCCGGTATGAGGATTTTGTGAAGGATTCGCTTATTTTTTATTGTCAAGTTTTTTCCCATTTATGCCGGATGTCCTTCCTGACGCATCCCTCTCTATTTATCTGGGCTTGAGACCGGCACAGAAATGTTCAAGCTTATTTGTAAAGCACTTTTCTCAGTCCAGGAGCAACTCAAATGTGCTGTAATCAAATAACTTACAAATGTGTTTATTGGTGTTGAGACTCTGGCTATGAAGAGTTGAGAAAGCTGCAATCGTGACAGTGGCTAGGAAAACAAAACCTCTCTGGCGGGTTGAGAGGAATAAACCCTGTGGCTGGATTCTCCTGGTTCCACTCAATAACAACACACAACAAAACCCTGGTTAAATCACAGTCAGATGGAATATGTTCAGAAGATCTTCCTAGACTCTGTGCTAATCATTATATTTAGAACCTCGGTTTCAAGATGACCATGTACTCACCCGACACGCCTCAAGTAATCAAAAGTAATCAAATTACTTTTGGGGTAGTTCAATTACTTCTGAAGAGTTATTGACAAATTATTGAATGTACAATTATTTCTAATGCAGTTTGTGCTTAATTGCTTTAAAATGTCCCTCCCCCAAACATTTTGTTCAAACACAGATGAAGGAGTGGCTTTATGTCGTTGCTTCAGGTAGTAATCCAGTTACTTTTTGAGCCATTCCATTTCTTTTTGAAAGTTCATTGATTCGTCTACTTTGGATAGAAGTATTCAACTATGATCCAAACACAGATGAGAGAGAGAGAGAGAGAGACAGAGTGAGTGAGTGAGTGAGAGAGAGAGTGGGTAATTACACATGATCTTAGCGTGAGAGTGCACGAGCAGTCCGCCGCCATCAGAGCGTGATGATTGGAGCTCAGTAATCACCTAGCAACCACTACACTCAGCTGGGGGGCGGGGTCAGCTGGCCTTTTAGTAGTGACACACACACACACACTTGTGCGAGGCTCGCTTTAATAAGCCGGACAGACACAGAGAGAGAGAGAGAAGCTCCAGCTCCCTCTTTTAGGTGAGTTCTTCTGACTTGATTTCTGAGCGCTGGCTGACTGTGCGCGATGCTTTTCATCTTCTGTGGCGCCTGCCGTATAAATGACTTTTCCTCTCTAATGTAAGGTTTTTTTTTGTCGTCAAATTGAGAACCGAGTTTTAGACCAACCGCTTCGCGTTAGAAATGCAGTTGACAGTTGAATGGACGTGGACACATTTAAAGTTCAGTCGTGTGCTCGCTACACTCCGCTGGTGGGTTTGATTCCGAGGGATGTTCTCCACACAAGCTTCTGGCTCTGCTCATAAACGCGGGTCACACACAGACACGCCACTGTAAAGTCCAGCGTGAGTTACGCAACAGCCGTGTGAAGCTCAGTGATGCGCAGTTATACGATGAGTTTGTATGTCAAGCATGAAAGAGGAGGATGGAGAGAGAAAGAGAGAGAGAGAGAGAGAAAGACAGAGAGAGAGAGAGACACACAGAGAGAGAGAGAGAGACAGAGAGATGAAGAGAAAGAGAGAGAAAGACAGAGAGAGAGAGACACACACACTGAGCGAGAGAGAGAGAGAGAGAGAGAGAGAGAGATAGACAGATCAGACATCTTTCAGTCTGAATGACGTTGTGGATAGTTTAAGAGTTTCAAAGACTAGAACAAAACTCAAATCCAGCAAACATGTGGTTTACTTGAGAGAAAGTTTACTACTGATTTACACTTTTCTTCAGACTCAGTAGTTCTTCAGAAATGTTGCATTTGAAAAAGTAGAAAGCAAAAGAACAGTTTCCATCAAAGCTTGTTTCTGCTGTTCTGCTGGTAGAGGTGGTTTCACTCGCCGCTGATGTAACAGTCGTGGAGCTCTTAATCAGAGTGACAGAAATATCTAGAAATATGTGACGCAAATCAGGGTTTACATTAGAAACTGAGCTGCTGAAGATGTATTTCAGGAATGATTTCAGGAAAGCCGAGTGTTTAAGAGTCCTGTGTTTAAGAGCGACAAACACTCTGAAAAAGACAACTTGAATTGCTCTGTATTGCTTTTTGTTTTTAAAGAAATTGTAATAATTGCCATTGAGATCATCTTTTGGTTTCACAATAATTTCTTATACGTCCCCCAGCATCCAGTGTCCCTAATGAGCAGAGGTGTAAAGTACTTGAGTACACTTTAGGAACTTTTGTAAATTTTGTAAATATAAGTATTTACTTGGTATTTTTGGCTACTTTGTACTTGTACTGAGTACAAAAAATATAAGCGACTTTTAAATTCACGCAGTCCCAATATAGTCATACAATCAATAAAAAGTACAATTACTAATACAAGTACAAATACTTTTCCCAGTGTTTCAATGTCTAAAGAATTTCTGTCAGTTTCTTTATTGTTCGTCGTATTGTTTTATTTATTAGAATCAATTGTATTATTCATACGTATACATATATTTACAAAATGTACAAAAATGCCTAAAGTGTACTCAAGAACTATACACCTCTGCTAATGAGACTTTTGTGCATTGAGGAAAATATTTTATTTTCTCCTTTACATGTTTTTTTTTTGTCCGTTTTTTCCCTCATTATCTGTTGTCTGAAATCAGATTAGATTTTCTCTGCCGCTTTGAGTCGGACGACGTGTCTAATGTTTGCGAACACGCAGCGATGACTGTAATGGAGCAAGATCTCAGACTTTAACTAGGACTAGGCTAGTAAAACTAAATTCCAGGAAATGAAAAAATAAATGAAAAAGGTTTGTGGAGAAGCATATCACTGGTTCCTGACATTCAAACCACAACACGAACAAGACTAGACTAGGCAAGATGACCAGAACACGGACAAGACTAGACTAGGCAAGATGACCAGAACACGGACAAGACTAGACTAGGCAAGGCAAGATCAAAATGGCTAGAATGACGGGCAGTAACACTGACAAACTGGCAAAGACATGGTGAACAACACAAGGACAACAACACAAAACCACCAACACAATAAATACAAGACATTTCTTTACACTCACCTGGGTTTTGATTCCCTTTTCTGTTTTCTTGGGTAATTATACTTAAAATTATAAAGAAAAATAAAATGTCTTATCACTTTATTCATTCCACTTTTGTCGCTGGAACTTTTTTCATTTCTCACACAAACCTCTCGTCGTTAGCAGCTTCTCTGAGACTTTGCCGTTTTGTGGTAGTTGTCCAGTCCAAGCCATGCTACGCTAAAGCAGTGGAGCTAGTCACCAAGCTAGCATAGCGCTCTTCTAATTGTTTTGTCGCATTGAGAGAAAGACAGTGAGATAGTCCGAAAGAATGAAGACTCTCATAAGTCCTCATTCTTACAATAAGAGAAGGAGAGTGAGAGGAAGAGAGACAGAAAGAGAGCAAAACAAAGAAAGGGGATAATGTGATTCATTTCGAGGAAAAAAGAGTGAGTCTAGTTCATCATTTAAACTGCTTGTAGGAGCCATTTCTAGTTGATGACATTTTTTGTGATATCAATGCTTTGTTGTTTGCCATTTTGGTCAATTCATTCATATCCTATGGTTAGACTTTTATTTTGAAAGAGAATAGGCGTGCCCCGCATATTTAAGATGGCCGCCACTGAACCTAAGTCAGAACAAAGGAAGTTGTTTGGATGCCACGTGGGCGTACGACTCTTCACAAGCCAAAGCCAAAAGCCAAAGCAAGACTTGGACTCCAAAGCCAAAGCATTTGAAAGATACTGATTGATAAACACGACAGGCTAATGCGATGAGACGCGAGGCTGGTGATGTATGTTCTCGTCCTCCCCGCGGCCTCGTGTGTCCCGGCTAATCACTCACTCGCGTCCCTTTATCGGCAGCGTGATGAGATTAGCGGATCCTCGCCGGCCCTCCTGTCATTAGCGCCGCTCAGATTAATGCTTCTCTTCCTGCGCCTTTCTACCGACTCGACGCTTTGACGTCGTTTAGCGTAGCGCTGAGATGCTAACGTACAGCTGGAGCTGTTAAAACGAGCACAAACGTTGAGTTTCATTTCATTTCATTATATTTTGTTCAATCTTCACTAAGTTATAATTCCGACTCGTGCCCGTTTCCCCGCTCTCTTCTTCTTCTTCTTCTTCTCCTGGTTTGTGACCAGTTATTCGTTTTATCGCTCCACCCGTGCTTCTCATCCGCTTTCTCGTCTGCTGCTTTGTTTAGACGTCCCTTTTCCTGTTTTACGATAAAATTTGTAGGACAACGACTCAACATTTTCAGACTTGTTTCCCAGTTTTGCTTTTCTCTCGCTTTAGTTTAGTTTTATCCCCCTTTTAGTTTTATTATTTTCTGTTTGCCCCTTGTGGCAGTTTACTTAGGGAATTTACTAAATGGATACTAATCTCTCTCTCTCTCTCTCTCTCTGTCTCACTCTAACTTTCTCTGTGTCTCTCTCTCTCTCTCTCTGTCTCTCTATCTCTCTCTCTCTCATCAGAAGATGTTTTTTTTTCATGTAAAGCAGGATGTGGAACAGCAGTTCTTTCCCCCTGAGATCTCTTTAGGTTAAGTGCACTCATGTTAAACCCTGAGTAGTGTGAAATAAATAATAAAAAAAAGTTGATTATGCTGCTTGAAGCGTGATAGTGTGAAGCGAATATTAAATTCTGAATGAACTTTGCCCTACTCCAGTGCTTCTCGAACCTATTCCACTTCTGTTCCTTTCTTTTCAGAAAGAAAAATTTATTTCACCAAAAACAGTCAATATTGTAACTTTGCCTAACGTTGCTCCTTTTGAACTTCACTTTGCAGACTCAACTCGTTCTTTTGGGACAAAACGATAAAATTAACTAAATGCAAACACAAACAATAAAAAACAACATGACAATTACATACTTCATTGGCCTTGTTAACTCAAAAGGAACTAATTATTCTTCAAAATCTTCTTCTCTCTTCACTTGTTTTCTATCACAAACTTTCTTTTACACACGTTCACCACGCGAAGCACACCGGCAGCTATATGATGTAACCATTCAAAATGTTCCCCGAAACGCACAAAGAAAAGAAAATGTTTCCATCCCTCTGCCGAAACACCAATGAGATTTAACGAAATAAAACACTTTCATAACACAAAAAATAAATTTCTTGGCATAATATTAAAAATAATAAAACAACGACACAAGCATAACAACAGTTACACCTAAAATGTAAAAACAGCTTAACATTATTAACAAAAGTAAATATTGGGGTCTTACCTTATCTCCCACCGTAGTTGAGATGAAGACAAACGCTAAATAGATTTTGTGGAATTTTCTAGTCTCTTTCAGTTTCTTCTGCGTTTCGTTCGTCTCTTTGTCTTCTTTCTTCCTTTTCTTTCATGTTAAATATTTGTTCATGTCGGATTGCAAGGGTCTTGAGCGTGTCTTCCAGATCTAGTAGAAACTGAGCGCTCTGCTGCCACCTAGTGCATTTACACTTGATTCTAGTGGCGCACAAGCATGTTCTTAGACACACAGATTGAGTAAGCTCTACTCTCATGTTCTCTAAGCTCCTAGACACACAGATTGAGTAAACTCTACTCTCATCTTCTCTGAGCTCCTAGACACACAGATTGAGTAAGCTCTACTCTCATCTTCTCAGAGCTCTTAGACACACAGATTGAGTAAACTCTACTCTCATCTTCTCTGAGCTCCTAGACACACAGATTGAGTAAGCTCTACTCTCATCTTCTCTGAGCTCTTAGACACACAGATTGAGTAAGCTCTACTCTCATCTTCTCTGAGCTCTTAGACACACAGATTGAGTAAACTCTACTCTCATCTTCTCTGAGCTCTTAGACACACAGATTGAGTAAGCTCTACTCTCATGTTCTCTAAGCTCCTAGACACACAGATTGAGTAAGCTCTACTCTCATGTTCTCTAAGCTCCTAGACACACAGATTGAGTAAGCTCTACTCTCATCTTCTCTGAGCTCTTAGACACACAGATTGAGTAAGCTCTACTCTCATCTTCTCTGAGCTCTTAGACACACAGATTGAGTAAACTCTACTCTCATGTTCTCTAAGCTCTTAGACACACAGATTGAGTAAGCTCTACTCTCATCTTCTCTGAGCTCTTAGATACACAGATTGAGTAAGCTCTACTCTCATGTTCTCTAGGCTCCTAGACACACAGATTGAGTAAACTCTACTCTCATGTTCTCTAAGCTCTTAGACACACAGATTGAGTAAACTCTACTCTCATCTTCTCTGAGCTCCTAGACACACAGATTGAGTAAGCTCTACTCTCATCTTCTCTAAACTCCTAGACACACAGATTGAGTAAGCTCTACTCTCATGTTCTCTAAGCTCCTAGACACACAGATTGAGTAAGCTCTACTCTCATCTTCTCTAAACTCCTAGACACACAGATTGAGTAAGCTCTACTCTCATGTTCTCTGAGCTTTTAGACACACAGATTGAGTAAGCTCTACTCTCATGTTCTCTGAGCTCTTAGATACACAGATTGAGTAAGCTCTACTCTCTTGTTCTCAGAGCTCTTAGACACACAGATTGAGTAAGCTCTACTCTCATGTTCTCTGAGCTCTTAGATACACAGATTGAGTAAGCTCTACTCTCTTGTTCTCAGAGCTCTTAGACACACAGATTGAGTAAGCTCTACTCTCATCTTCTCTAAACTCCTAGACACACAGATTGAGTAAGCTCTACTCTCATGTTCTCTAAGCTCCTAGACACACAGATTGAGTAAGCTCTACTCTCATCTTCTCTAAACTCCTAGACACACAGATTGAGTAAGCTCTACTCTCATCTTCTCTGAGCTCTTAGATACACAGATTGAGTAAGCTCTACTCTCATGTTCTCTAAGCTCCTAGACACACAGATTGAGTAAACTCTACTCTCATGTTCTCTAAGCTCTTAGACACACAGATTGAGTAAACTCTACTCTCATCTTCTCTGAGCTCCTAGACACACAGATTGAGTAAGCTCTACTCTCATCTTCTCTGAGCTCCTAGACACACAGATTGAGTAAACTCTACTCTCATGTTCTCTAAGCTCTTAGACACACAGATTGAGTAAGCTCTACTCTCATCTTCTCTGAGCTCTTAGATACACAGATTGAGTAAGCTCTACTCTCATGTTCTCTAAGCTCTTAGACACACAGATTGAGTAAGCTCTACTCTCATCTTCTCTGAGCTCCTAGACACACAGATTGAGTAAGCTCTACTCTCATGTTCTCTAAGCTCTTAGACACACAGATTGAGTAAGCTCTACTCTCATCTTCTCTGAGCTCCTAGACACACAGATTGAGTAAGCTCTACTCTCATCTTCTCTGAGCTCCTAGACACACAGATTGAGTAAGCTCTACTCTCATCTTCTCTAAACTCCTAGACACACAGATTGAGTAAGCTCTACTCTCATGTTCTCAGAGCTCTTAGACACACAGATTGAGTAAGCTCTACTCTCATGTTCTCTGAGCTCTTAGATACACAGATTGAGTAAGCTCTACTCTCTTGTTCTCAGAGCTCTTAGACACACAGATTGAGTAAGCTCTACTCTCATCTTCTCTAAACTCCTAGACACACAGATTGAGTAAGCTCTACTCTCATCTTCTCTAAACTCCTAGACACACAGATTGAGTAAGCTCTACTCTCATCTTCTCTGAGCTCCTAGACACACAGATTGAGTAAGCTCTACTCTCATCTTCTCTAAACTCCTAGACACACAGATTGAGTAAGCTCTACTCTCATGTTCTCTAAACTCCTAGACACACAGATTGAGTAAGCTCTACTCTCATCTTCTCTGAGCTCCTAGACACACAGATTGAGTAAGCTCTACTCTCATCTTCTCTAAACTCCTAGACACACAGATTGAGTAAGCTCTACTCTCATGTTCTCTAAGCTCTTAGACACACAGATTGAGTAAGCTCTACTCTCAGACAAGACTGACATCTTGTGTTCCTCGGCTCTTGCTCACCTTCAGAGAGCTGTAGATCAGAGAGATTAACCTGGTTCTTGGTGGGTTTCAGAGCTATCGTTGGTGTGTGGAGGGTCTTCTGGTGTTATGGACAGCGGTCCAGAAGCTGAAGGTAAGAACAAGCCTCCTGGTCTTTCACGTTCCAGCACCAGCTTTTGTTTGTGCTCCGTGTCGTGTTTCCAGACACACGTTTATTCTCAAATGTGTATGACTTTTATTAATCTTCTCTGGGTAGGAACGCCTGGGAAACTCCACCTCGGATCTCTCGACTTACCATCCGCACACTCCAAGGTCTGTTTCCTTTAGTGTACAGCAAATATTCTGTCTGACTATCTGTCTGTCTGACTATCTGTCAATCAATCTATCGGTCTGTCTGTCTATCTATTCATCCCTCTATTTAAACATCCATCCATCTATCTATCATCCATCCATCTATCCACCCATCCATCAATCCATCTATCTAACATCCACCTATCCATCTGCCCTTCTATCTATCCATGTATTCATCCATCCTGTATTTGCACGTTTTGGAAAGAGCATAATAGAAACACAAGTGCTGTGTATCTCAGGAGTGATGTAATCAGTGTGAAGGGCGTGGCACTACTCGTCAGTCGCGCAGCATCCACCAGTATCCTCTCATCTCCGTTCTGTGTCGCATTCCATTTATATAGTTTAGTTTCTTTCTTTCTTACTTTTCTTACTTTTGCCAACAAATTATTATTCGGAATGTCACCAAATATTATTCTCAACAATTTATACTGATACTAAGATTTGTCTGATTCTCTCTCTCTCTCTCTCTTGTTCACTATATCTCTCCCTCTATCAATCTCTATTTCTCTCTGTCTCTCTCTCTCTCACATTTTATCTTTCTAACTTGTACTCTCTCATTTAATCTCTCATGAAATGTCTCTACCACTCGTTCACTTTTCAGCTCATGCCTTCTAACTTTGGGGTTAGGGTTAGGGTAAGGGTGCTTTCTATCTAACCCTTGACACATACTCTTTTTCACTCTCACTAACTCTTATTCTTTTTCTTTCTCTCAGTCTTTCTCTTCACTTCTCTAACTCTTACTGTATGTTTTTTTCTGTCTGTCATTCTTTAGTTTTCTCTCAGCACGCGTCAGTCTTCCTGTCTGGCTCTCATGCCGTGTCTGTCTGTCTGTCTTCAGGCTCCGTCAGAGAAGATCTTGAAGGCCGGGAAGGTTCTGCGAGGTGTGATTTTATCCCGAGCGCCTCAGCTGATCGGAGACCGAACCCTTCACCTGAAGACACTCCGGTGAGTCTCTGTCCAAAGCAAGAGGTGTTTAGAGGCGTGGCAAGAGGCGTGGCCTTGATCAAGACACGGACCCTTAAAACTAAACATTGCTCTGCGCTCTGATTAAAAAGCGGTCTGTCTTTTGAAATGGGAGGGGCTAATGGTTTTGTCCTCAACTGTGTATATATTTGAAACAAATGTTGAAATGTATTTTACCAAGCGGGTGGAGTGTGTGTGTGTGTGCAGACGCTGCTGTTTGGGATCGGAGCTGGTGGACTGGATGATCCACATCAGCCCGTGTGTCCAGTCACGTGTCCAGGCCGTCGGCATGTGGCAGCTGCTGCTGGAGGGAGGAGTGCTGAACCACGGTGAGAGAGAGAGAGAGAGACCAATGAGAAGGAGTGAGAGATGATAGATAGATAGATAGATAGATAGATGTGGATGGATAGATAGATAGATAGACAGAGGTAGGTAGATAGATAAATAGATAGATGTGGATAGATAGACAGAGGTAGGTAGATAGATAGATAGATAGATAGATAGATAGATAGATAGATAGATAGATAGATAGACGATGACGTGATTAGTCACGGTGAAGTGAGTGGTCAGTGTTGACCGCAGCGTGAGACTGAATCCGTTAGAATGAAACGTCGTTAAGCAGGAGGAAGTGCAGATGCCTTTTGTGCGTTTAATTCATTTCTGTGAGAATCATTACATCTTTAAGACTAAACATGGCGTTACGTTTAAATGTGAAGCGTCAGCGATGTGACCAAACTTCAATCAGGTGAAAATGCGTAATGTGTGTGTGTGTAGGTTGAGATTAATGTTAGTTTAATATTGATTTATTTAGCCGCTTGACCAGGTGTTAATTTGACACGTTTATTACCAGACACATGAGGTGGGAAAGGTTTTTTTCTTTTTATTATTTCTCGGCGTTAGTCACAAGCATCAGGACTAGCACAGCAACACGTTGGACTTCACAGAGGAGACTCTTCAGTATCTACTTTGATGTCGGTGTAGGCCACACCCTTGTAAGTGCCCATGGTGTCGTACTGTAGGACGCCGCCGTTCTGGCAGGTGATCTTCATCGTGCCAGTGTAGGGCAGGACTATCACGACTCGGCCGATGCTGATGGTCACCTTCACCTTCTTTTTGGGAGGAACCACTACAGGAGTCACCATCGTTTCCGTTCTTTCTTCATAAAACGTCTCCTGGTGGGTGCCTGTCGCTGAGACGGCGAAATTGTAGCCGCTTGGAACTTCGACAAGCCCGGGGATCCCGGCCTGCACCTGCGCACTAATAGTGGAAGATACACCTGTAGATAAAGACCACGAAGACATCGTGGTGATTTTCTTAGAGGTTTGAACGTGGTGCGTTTGTTGCTCGGTTGAATTGTTGTTGTAGGAGAAAGACTGTATTTCCTCCACCTTCACTGATGGAGTGAGTGTAGAGAGAGTGGGATAATCAACGTCAGTGAGAAGAGCCGACTCAACCGCATTGAGGAACATGAATCCCATCTGGTTGAGGTCTGAACCAGATCGCCCCATGATGCCCAGACAGAGACCACATCCGATATCTATTACATGCTCCTGCTTTAAAGGAGACTGGGTCATGTGGGGGAAGAATTCTCCTCCGGTGGTGGTCTCGAACTTGATGGCTCCGAGTCGAGTTCCTGCTTCGTTCCCCCACAGGGACAGGGAGATTAAATGCTCTCCGGGCTGGAACGTGTACTCTTCGTACGGACCAGACGGATCTCCGAAGGTCTCGTCTCTCCCGTCTGAGAGCCAAGCTCGGACCGCCTTCACCTGAAACCCTCCAACCCACACGCCGATCTTCTCCAGACAGGCTCCGTTCCGAATACCAGTCAATTCAAATGCATCTCCTACCCATTGACCAATGAGTTGGGTAGTAATTGGATAGGGTTTGTTAGAGGAGGATGGCGCTAAAAAATGACAAAAAATTCAAATAAAGCTCAAGTTATTGACATATTTATTAATAAAAAGTAAAAAAAGACATCTGTGTCACTCACCGATCTGCTCTTCTGAAGACATTCTTGCGGTTCTGCTGCTGATGAGAGAAGTGTGGAGTGTCGGAGCAGGTCGTGCTTTTATAAAGCCGTGATGAAGACAGAATTCATTCGAGTTACGAAACACCTGCGAGAGCAAACCTGTGTGCAGGAAGCATTGCATGAGTGTGAAGTTGCACATTCGTGAGTCATGTGAACCTGAAGGTCGTTTCGTAAATGTGTGCGAGTTATCACAATTTTCGGCTTCGATTAGAGTTGCACACACACACACACACACACACACACACACACACACATCAGTTGGTCCAGACAAATCAAATCAATGTGTTCATCAGTGCGATCGACCTACACACGCATTGTTAATGGCTTAGTGGTGCATTAGTTTTTATTTTTAAACTTTAGTTTTTTTTAGTTTTCGACAATGCTGCTTGCAGCTATATTTTGTTATTTTTACTCACTGTCACTTTATCTGAGTTTATTTGAGGATTGATGCACATGTTGGGTTTTTCGTCTGTACGTTTGCGTATGTACTGCTGATGAGCAACCGAACAGGCGCTTGAAGGTTCATTCCTGCACGGTTACCTCAGATATCTCAGTCAGATCTGAGACTTGACATGACATGACAAACTGAAGCACTTCACACAGAAATGATCTGTGGCAATGACCGTCCGGTCCGGAAAAGATGCACAAGAAGCAAGAGTTTTTAATGATGCTCCATGAAAGTGTTGCGTTCTTGTGTTTGGGTGAGCGCGTGGACGCAGCAGCTCACACTATTGTTTGTATCCAAACATGGCGGTGCGGCATAGTTTCGACTTTTCCATCTTAAAGTCACTAGGCATGCGTGAGCTCTCCAGTAGATTCCCGATTCTCGGACGCATTACTGGATTTGCCCGACGATGAGCGGCCGTCAGATTTCACAAGTAGCTGTTGAGAATGTTGTGCCCTGTGGGTGTGCGCACCGTTTCACCAGCAAATGTGACCTCTATCTTCTTACAGACAAGCTGCAGAAAGAGGGAAGTGTGACCCAGCACAGTCTAGCTGAGGAGGCCCGATGTGGACCGTGGTGGCCTGGAGCACCACCAATGGCTACGGCGACTGTGGAGTGTTCTCGGTTTCCACAGGTTCAGTCGGCTGCTTGGGTCTCCTGCTGAACTCCACCGGTTCCGTGCCGCTGTAGGGAGACTCGTCACACGAGGACGTCACACTCTGTCTGGCTGAGGCAGAGCGAAGGGAGAGAGCAGGGAGTGGATGCTGGTGTTGAGCACTCTAGCTGAGCTTCTGGGGTGTAGAGTCACTCCCTCTGCTCCATGCGGGTCGATAGTGCCGTGCCGGTGTTTCCTCGCCCCAGACCAGCCAAGGCGTCTTGTCTCGCTCCGAGTGAATGGAGCTCCATCAGACGAGCTCTCACTGTCCAAGCCCACCTCAGTGGACGCAGGAGTGGGCTACCACCTGCTGTGCTAGCCAACAAGACAGACACTCCACACCTACCGACCAGCTAAGGCCTCCTCTGTACCTCGCGGGTCGAGACGTTCACTAATCTGCGCGGTAGAAGGCCACGATTCTTTGGCCCAACGAAGTGCTTTGGCCCAACGAAGTCCCAGGCACAGGTCGCTCCCGTCTCACGCCAAGTGCCTGGAAAAGGACCGCCCCCCCACACCCCACCTGTCTCGAACCACAGACGGGAACTTGCCAGACTCTCCAGTTGATCGTGCACAGGGATGCGGTGCTTTTGCACACACGGCGTCTTGAGCTTTGTGTCAACCGAGAGAAAAGTACCGACTCCGTGTCAGCAAATCTCTTTTCTCTGGCTCGACCTCGACTCAGATGCGCGTCTGGCTCTCGCTCCAGAGAACTGCCAACATCCACTACTCCTTGGCTCGGTGCGCCTGAGGGTGTTTTCGGGTGGATGCTCTCCTGAATGTGGCCTGTTGTATTAGCCCATAGTCAGTCTGACAGACGTCGAAGTGACCTGATGATGAAAGGGAACGTCTATGGTTACCTATACCATATTGAATGTTCAGGGAACGAGACGTCTCTTTCTGCCGCTACATTCAGGATATGCTGCTGGAAGTCTGCGAAAGGTAATGAGCATGATGAGCGCGTCCCTTTTATACCACCTGTTCTGGTTCAAAGGTGACATTCAAATTCATGCAGACGTGAACTTGACCGTTCATTGGCCGGTTGTTAGAGTTGAGGCAACAAATGGGGTCCATCCAATATCCCATAGTCAGGTAACTGACAGACGTCTCGTTCCCTGACCTATTCAGAGAAGAAATTCGCAAGTAACCATAGATGTTTCTGTTCTTGAGGAAGAAATGTTTTTCGTTTTTCCTTAATATATATATATATATAATTTTGTTTGTCCATAAATATTTGACCGTTTACATTTGAAAGAAATTGACCGTAAAAAAAAGTTCTGCTCACAAGTTTTGTCGTAAGTGCTTTAACTAGCTTCCTTGATTGTGTGTGTGTGTGTGTGTGTGTGTGTGTGTGTGTGCGTGTGTAGTGGAGCAGGAGCCGAGCTTTCAGGACAAACATGTCTGCTATCGTTTCCTGGACGACGAGGCAGAAGAGGCGTCTGTCCCGACGGAGGAGGAGCTGAAGGAAAGTGAAGAAGGTCTTCAGGACGTCCTGCTGCTGCTCTCCCAGACGGGACCCGACGCTCTCCTGCGAATGCTCCTGCAGAAACCGTAAGACGTCAAAACGGCCCAATCTGAAAATAAGACCTAGTGTTTTTTTAGGCTGCTTAGGAATATAAAAGTATTGGAATACAAATGTTGAAAAGAATCGAAAATAAGACCTACACTGTAAAAAGTGCAAAAGGCGTGTCGTTACTCTAAAGAATTGAATTGAATTGAAAAATCCTTTACTAGTCCCACACCGGGGAAATTTCACGTCACAACAGCAACAACAAATAAGAGCTGTTGTGAGAAGCTGCCAGCTTAACCGGCGCCATGGTAGAAGCTTTAATACTTGATCTCACTCAAAACATTTCATTTTCTGCCTAGCCATCGTGTCATGTAAAATGCTTGCTTTGATTTAGATTAAACGTAAGTCGTGTGGTGTAAAGTAAAAACATTTCTTAAAGTAAAGTAAAAATGTGATTTAGAGCCGGAGATGGTGATGAGAAGAGAAGACCTTGTTTCAATGCGAATTGGCCAATGAGCCAACGAGAAGCTTGCATGTGCTGTACGCAATGTTTTAACTCATTTAAACATTAAAATAAATCATAAACATGTTTTCATGATCTTGTTTCATTGTGCAAGGAGCAATTGAAGTGATTTGTCTTAAAAGGAGACAATGGGTGTTTAAAAAAGGTAATTATGTAAATATAACCATCGAGGTGTCTCGTTGTGTGAGCAGAGACTCGGCCGCCTTTCTACCTGTTGGCCACTGCCTTAAATGGAGGCGCTGTTGCTGCCTGTCTGTTAAACGCACCAATAGAGCAGATTTTCCGCTGATTGGAGTTACTTTATAAGGCGACTTAATTGAATAAGTTGTTGTTCCACCTCATTACACCTCAATAGTAAAGACCGACTCTGTTCAGTTTATATAATGTGTGATAATAATGTTAAATATACACAGTATTTAAATTCAAGCCGTTAGTACACAAGCCCCAATCAACAAAGGATGCAAATAATCACATATATTATGCTGGTGGTTTGTTTTTCAAGAAAACATTAAGAAAAAGAGTCCTTTGAGATTTCATTAAGCTTAAAAACTTAAAAAAGTAAAAATTCCGAGTTGATCCAAAGAAAAGTGATTAGGTTTGACAAGATGACTTGAGTAAAGTAAAAGAACCACGGAGCAGAAACCGTCCGCGCCTGACGCAGTGACTCCGTCTCTTAAAGGTACGGAACGCAAATACATCATCAGTCAGCCTCATCATCATCATCATCGTCCCTGTAAAGCACGGCGAGCCCCAAAGGACACAGGATCAAATCATGTAGCAAAGTGGTGTTTAAATAGTTTCAACTGAGAAAATAACTCTTTTCGAAAGGAAAACTTGCACACTTTTCTCATTGTTTGCTTAAAAATGTCACATTAAGGCTTTCAATCAAATCAATGTGCCCCGCCCCAATCACACACTCGCTCACACACACACACACACACACTCATGACTCAGACCGCGTGTCTCTCCACAGCCCCGCTCAGAGAACATCAGAAGAGCTGGAGATTATATATGAGGAGCTGCTGCACATCAAAGCTTTAACTCACCTCTCCACCACTGTGAGGACACTCTCCACCAGCTGACTGTCTGTCTCTCTGTCTGTCTGTCTGTACGTGTATCTACATCTGTCTGTCTGTCTACATCTGTCTGTCTGTATCTCTCTGTCTGACTGTCTGTACGTGTATCTACATCTGTCTGTCTGTCTGTCTGTCTATCTACATCTGTCTGTCTGTATCTCTGTCTGTCTGTCTGTCTGTCTGTACGTGTATCTACATCTGTCTGTTTGTCTGTCTGTCTGTCTGTCTCTCTTTCTGTCTGTCTGTCTGCCTATCTACATCTGTCTGTCTGTCTCTCTTTCTGTCTGTCTATCTACATCTGTCTGTCTGTCTCTCTTTCTGTCTGTCTGTCTATCTATCTACATCTGTCTGTTTGTCTCTCTCTCTGTCTGTCTGTCTGTCCATGTGTCTATCTGCAGGACTGTGTGTGTGTATCTTATGTGGTTGTGTTCATTGGTGCAGGTGAAGAAGGAACTCGCTGGGGTTGTGATGTTGGAGTCGCGTGTCCGAGCAGGAACCGTGTGTGAGTGTCACATTAACTCACCAAGTTAACTTGACTAGGTTAACTCACTAAGTTAACTCGACTAGGTTAACTCACTAGGTTAACTTGACTAGGTTAACTCACTAGGTTAAATTGACTAGGTTAACTTGACTAGGTTAACCCACTAGGTTAAATTGACTAGGTTAACTTGATTAGGTTAACTCGCTAGGTTAACTTGATTAGGTTAACTCGCTAGGTTAACTTGACTAGGTTAACTCACTAGGTTAACTTGACTAGGTTAACTCACTAGGTTAACTTGACTAGGTTAACTCACTAGGTTAACTTGACTAGGTTAACTCACTAGGTCAAATTGATCAGGTTAATTCGCTTCTGGACTTCTACACTCACTGTTTCCTGGTTTATTGATTCCAGTGTTCAATCAAGGAGAAGAAGGAAGGTCCTGGTACATCATCCTGAAAGGCTCGGTGGATGTGCGGATCCATGGGAAGGTGTGTGTGTGATTGATGACATGCATCGCTCCTATAATTGATGAATACTGCTGCGTGATTCCCTGGCTATGCGGTGTTTATCAGCTGTGTTTATCAGACGATTATCAGATTATCAGGTGTGTTTATCAGACGATTATCAGCTGTGTTTATCAGACGATTATCAGATTATCAGCTGTGTTTATCAGACGATTATGAGATTATCAGCTGTGTTTATCAGACGATTATCAGATTATCAGCTGTGTTTATCAGACGATTATGAGATTATCAGCTGTGTTTATCAGACGATTATCAGATCATCAGCTGTGTTTATCAGACGATTATGAGATTATCAGCTGTGTTTATCAGACGATTATCAGATTATCAGCTGTGTTTATCAGACGATTATCAGATTATCAGCTGTGTTTATCAGACGATTATCAGATCATCAGGTGTTTATCAGCTGTGTTTATCAGACGTGTGTGTGTGTGTGTGTTGAGGGCGTGGTCTGCTCGCTCCGTGAGGGTGATGACTTTGGGAAGCTGGCTCTGGTGAATGACGCTCCTCGCGCTGCCTCCATCATTCTGAGAGACGAGCGCTGTCACTTCCTGCGGGTGGAGAAGGACGACTTCAACCGAATCCTGCGGGTCAGCTCTCTCACTCCTCTTCTCCCTCTCTCTCTCTCTCCATCACTCTGCTTTCCTTTTGCTTTGTGTTTTGTCTTTGCTCTTGCAGGTGAATCTTTTGAATGTCACTCTATTTTATTTTTATTATTTATACTTTTGCACATACTTTTTCGTTCTTCTAAGCATTTTCCATCTGTCTTTCTTGTTCTTCGTTTATATGTCTCTTTCTATTTTTCTTGTTTCTTTGTTGTTGTTGTCTGTTTTTCCTCCCTTTTGTCTTTTTGTTCTACTGTCCTCTTTTACTTTATCTCTTTTTTCACTCTCTTTCTCCTGTTCGTTTAACTCATTCACTTTATCTTTCATTTTTCATTCTTTCTTTTCACTAAACGTATCCCTTTCTATCTTTCTCAATTGCCGTGTTGCTTTTTCTTTCCGTTTCATTTTTGTTTGTCGTATTGTCGTCTTTTTCTAAATCTCTTCTTTCACTCTCTTTCTTCTTTTGCTTTCTTGTTGCTTCTCTCACTTCTCTTTCTTACCTTGTTAATCGCTTTTCTCTCAATCTCTGAGAGAAAAGAAATGCTCTCAAACGTTTTTAGTCTCTCTCTTTCTCTCTCTCTCTCTCTCTCACTCACTTCTTATCTCTCTGTATGTCAGGGTGTTCAGGACAGGAAGAGGAAACTGAGCAGACAGATTTTGAGATTGTGGGTGATGTGCGTTTATGTGGGATGGAAACAGGAAATCATTATCAAAATAAAACAGCAGAGATTTATAAAGATTTCAGAAGTGTTCGGAACCATTGAGGGGGTGGGGTGACAGAGAGAGAGAGAGAGAGAGAGAGAGAGAGAGAGAGAGAGAGAGAGAGAGAGAGAGAGAGAGAGAGAGAGAGAGAGAGAGAGAGAGAGAGAGAGAGAGAGAGAGAGAGAGAGAGAGAGAGAGAGAGAGAGAGAGAGAGAGAGAGAGAGAGAGAGAGAGAGAGAGAGAGAGAGAGAGAGAGAGAGAGAGAGAGAG
>MU204377.1:124921-137969 GCA_017309775.1 Paedocypris sp. Pulau Singkep | reverse complement strand
TCTCTCTCTCTCTCTCTCTCTCTCTCTGTGTATCTTGCTAGTCTCTCTTTCTGTCGCTTTCTTACGTACAGGAGTTTCTCTGCATCCCTCTTTCATAATTGTTTATACGTACGTTTAGTGAAGTCTATAGTTTTGAAACACAATCAGAAGTGTCTTGGTGTCAAACATCATCTGGTACGTGCTGCTCTCCTCGAGTCGCTGGTTATTTATAACTCTTCCTGTTCTACCCGCTCAGAAACAAACAGAACAAACCCTACAAGCAGAGTAAATGATGGAGAGAGAGAGAGAGAGAGAGAGAGAGAGAGAGAGAGAGTTTTACTACAGCGCCCTCCTCTGGACCAGACCAGCTCCGCACCTCCATCACTCCTTCATTATATTAGTGTCTTTGTCTCGAGGAAAATCACCTTTAAATTACCGTATTTACGCTAATATAAGCACCCCCCTGGATTTTCAGGCACAAAATAAAAATTTTTGGATAAATTATCTGAATTTTTTCTTTAAAATACAATTTTTTTTCCCTTTATTCAACAATCGTAACTTCAATGTTGTATTACTAAAAAATAATAAAACAATAATTTCTTCTAGCGGTTGAAACTACACCTCCCATCATGCTTTGCTGCTCACTGCTTCCCATGAGCACAGAGTACAGCTGACTGAGCTGGTTTATGTTAGACGTTTTCCTCTGTGCAGCAGACAGAGCCATTAGATTGTGTTTGACTGCGGTGTTTTTCGTTTTACGCTGTTAAACAAACGTTAGCCTTTAGCACGGTGATCTACCAGATGCAATATGGTCTGTCTGTTCAAATATTAATGACTGTATTTAGTGTAATCTTACTTCTTCTAGTGTTATTCAGCCACTGTTAAGTGTCAAGTTAAGGCGTCTCTAGTGTTTCTTTATTTCTGTTATTGACAGGTGTGAGATCGAGGCGACGCTGGAGCGGCTGAAGAGACTGGAAAGAGACCTGAGCTCCAAAGAACAAGAGCTGAAGCAACGAGAGAGACGACTGAAGAACTGGGAGAGAAAACTCATCGAGCAGTCCAACACTCCAGTGAGTCTCTCTCTCTCTCTCTCTCTCTCTCTCTCTCTCTCTCACTCTCTGTCTGTCTCTCTCACTCACTCACTCACTCACTCTCTCTCTCTCTCTCTCTCTCTCTGTCTCTGTCTCTCTCACTCACTCACTCACTCTCTCTCTCTGTCTGTCTCTCTCCCTCTGTCTGTCTTTCTCTCTCTCTCTCTCCCTCTGTCTGTCTTTCTCTCTCTCCCTCTGTCTGTCTCTCTCTCTCTCTCTCTCTCTCTCTTTGTCTGTCTGTCTGTCTCTCTCTCTCTGTCTCTCTCTCTCTCTCTCTCTCTCTTCTCGTCATTACTATCACTGCTGTTCACAGTAATGTGAATCACACACAGCATCAAAACTTCACTATCACAGAACTATTAGAAATCAGCGTTCAAGACCTTGAGAAGGTCTACAGAGGTCCAGGAGGCATCATAGAAAAGATGAAGCCGAAGCTCCTGGGAGATTCCCTCTTCTTCAGTCTGATCGACGTCATCTTCATCTGGTGGCAGTGACACTCCTCCATGCGGTCGTTCAGTAGAGGAGTGAAACATCCATCATCATTGTCCATCCACTACTTGTTCCGTTCTGGGTCACAGAAGAATCACTGGTCTGAATGCGGGACACACCCCCAGAATTACTAGCCGACCAATCACACGGACTTTTGGAGGAAACCTGGAAAAAAACAAAACGTTTTAAGTTCTCGAGTAGAATGTAGTGGCTACGTCTCCTGCATTTGCCTTGCGTCTTTGAGGCTGGAGACGTGGAGCTTGATGTTCTGGAAGGGCTGAATTAGGTGAGACCACCTGACGCCCACCAGCTCCTTATGGATGTTATTTATGGCAAATGAAGTGGATGTATGGCCACATGCTGAGAGAGAACGGCACGCACTTACGAACAACTGACATTTCACTGACATTAAGATTGGCCAATTTCAGCAGAAGACTGGGAAACTCTCACGCCATCAGCGCCAGAGCCGGAACGTGAAAAGGAATGCCAGGTGCATTTTCATGTAACTTTCAATGGAAATTAATCACTTCAGAGTGCTTTTGTGCATTTATATTGTCATATAATAAAAAATAATCAAATGTATATGGTCACTTAGATATGTACGCTTTCAAATGGTGGCTAATTTATGGCCTACACCTGTTCAGTTGCTTAGCAACATAAAATAAACCGGCCAATCATGTGGAAGAAGCTCAGTCCATTTAAGCATCTAGATGAGGTGAGACGACTTCCAACAGAGTGCCAGAATAAGCAGGAATACGACCTTTAATCCTGCAATGCAAGAGCTTCTAATTGGTGTATCACCACCACATCTGCTGCTAAACTTTACTGGGATTTACATTTCCAAGGTTTATGGCAAATTGGTCTGAAAAAGAGAACATCAGGTTGTCTGGCCAGACATGGCTAGAGATTACAGAAATACAGCAGTACCTCCTGTAACATACTGTACGTACAGCAGCACTTCAAACGTTGATCAGGTGGTCTACAGCAGCAGAAGTCCACATCAGGAGCCTCTCCTGTCAGATAAGAACAGGACGCTGAAGCTACAGCAGCAGAAGTCCACACCAGGAGCCTCTCCTGTCAGATAAGAACAGGACGCCGAAGCTACAGCAGCAGAAGTCCACACCAGGAGTGTCTCCTGTCAGATAAGAACTGGAGAAGAAATGCACATCTTGGGATACCTAATAAAAACATAAATGGTAGGAGATGCAGGTGAACTTGTCCTACTCCTTCTATTCCATTTTACCCCGTCAACAACGAATAGTGCGAGGTAGAATGAGTCATGCTTGATTTACCCCTTCCCTAACATGTTCTACCAAAGCAGAAGGACAGCCAGAGGGCCTCTGAGTGAGCAGCTGGAACCTAACGGGATCTTTAGATCTAGTGGAAACGGTGCAGAAGTCACATTAAAGCCACATCAAGCTTCTACTCTTCAAACACTGATGTCCAGCAGAGCCGTCTGAGCTCAGAGCTGTCAGACACACAAGTCTACTGTCCAGCGACGTCATCGTAGAGGAGATGCGGTCCAGCAGTCTCTGACGGAACAAGCCGGCGACTCGGGTCTGTGCAAAAACACAGCAGGGTTTGAAATTTCCAGTCAGTTTGTTGGGATAAAGTCATTCAGAATCAGAAGTGTCTTCTGTGACAGAAGTGTTCTCTGAAACGTTTGGAACAATCTACTAGTCGAGTTCCTGCTAAGAAAGTAAGCTGCACCTTGATGAACATCTGCTGGTTTGAGCATATTGATTTGATCCAGATTTCTCTTTTGTTCTTTTTTGATGGAACCTAGAATGTTGGACACTAGATGTTGAAATCCTTCTCTTCTCTTTTTTTTTTTTTTTTTTTTACAGCCGTTTCACAACTTCCTAACACATGTTAGTCACTTATAACCACAAACTGGACACAATTCTTGACAAGATAATTGATTAATGTCACACTTAAAGACTTTTAGTGATGGTCTGCACATGTTTAATATCTCATTTCCAATGTGTCCATCAGCTTCTCCCAAACCTGGCCATCCACTCCTGGACAGAAGATCATGTGGTACGTGAACGTTCTGCCTTTTCCTCATCGTCAGCGAATATAAAGTCAGAATGTATTACAGTGTGTGTTTTGATTTATTTGCAGCATTTCTGGATGGAGCAGATCTTTGAAGGTGAGACTCCCCCCCCCCCCCGGTGAGGTGATGATGATGATGATGATGACGTGTTGTAGGTGACGGAGAGCTGCAGCTTTACGCCGACGTCTTCAAGCAGAACAACATCACGGGTCGGAGGCTGCTGCTGCTCTCAGAGAGCGACATGAAGGACCTGGGCGTGACCTCTAAAGGACACCTCATCCACCTGAAGGTACCGCCACTGGACGCGCTCCCACACTGTTCACTCATCACACGCAGTCTGACACGCTTCAATTGTCTGTTTTGTTCATTTTGAATGATCTCAAGTCAGGTCTCTCAGATGATTAGAAGATCCTTAAAAGCAAAGCAGAGGTTTTCAGGAGTATTGTCCTCCTGAAGCTTTGACCATCAGACTTAGTCGGCCTCCTGAATTACTGCAGCAGTGAGGTCCATCCGTCACTCTGATAGTGACCTTTCACTGGTCCAGCATATGGCACCTTCCTCTTCTCAATACTCTGAAGATGTTCTATAAGCCTAAAGGTCAGGGGAGATGCAGGTGTGCAACGGTAGCTCTGTCCGGTGTGTGCTGTTGGAAGATGAACCCTGTGTCTTTGTGGAGTGGCTCAGCATCAGGAAGCGCTCCTAGACTGCGCTGACCTTCTACCTCAGGAAACACCAGCAGAAGACGTGTCTCTCAGTCCGCCACTGACGGTGGAAACTTAACTTGTTAGATGCCTCAACAATGGATTCGGTGTCTCTGCTCTCCTCTTATCAACTCTGGGACGCTTGTTTTCTAAGGAAGCTTTCATCATGGACCACTACAGTGTTTAGTTTCACCATCTTCTCTAGGGTCAGATTGTCCTACCACATCTCCAGCCAGTCTCCTTCGCTTCAGCCTTGCGTGTCTTACCCTCCGTGTGGTGGTGGTTTTGACAGCGGTTTTGTCCTCAGCTTCCTCGTGTAGAACTGGACCTAGAGCAGCTGAAGGCCTCGGCCGGTCAGGAGCAAACCGCTTCACAACATTCTCACCGTGTGAAGTTGTCATTAGGCGTCACATTCAATCATCGAGATTGCTGAAACAGAAAAACAAGGCTGATTAGATGTCATTGCTGGGCTTTGTCCTCACAGTTAGAGTGCAGGACAGGCTGCTGTGACGGACCTGCAGCTTGATAAACGAGGCACAATGATCTTAATAGATGTTTTGCTGCGAAAAGTCCATTAACGGGTCATAATTGTTGCAGTGACTCAGCAGGACGGCGCCGTCGCCACAGACGACTTCATAACTCTGGCATGAAAGCACATTATTCTGCTCTTAGTCTCTGGGTGTGTGTGTTTCAGACTGAAATCGAGAAGCTAACCCACGACTACCTCAGCCTGTTCCATTTCCCGCCGCTGATCAAGGCACGTGGCTCATATCTACTGGTCTCTACTGGGATGGGTGTTCCAGCCAGTCACGGTCTGGTGTCTTTCAGGACGGCTTGCGCGCTGAGGATGAGGAGGAGTGGAGTAAGACGGTGAGTCTGGAGCTGGTGTTTGGTCATCACTGGAAGGCTGGGACCAGTCACAAGGTGAAGCATCACACCCACCCAGACCTGAGCCCGAGGTCCGAAACACTTGCCAATTACACACACACTTTAATGGGTAACTGCCGTATTTTTTGCCGTATAAGATATACAACTAATAATATTATACATGAATACATAATTTTAATACAATCATAACAATAACAAACTAAACCTTAAAAATAAATGTCAATAACTTGAATAGATTAATACCAACCTAAATAAACAGGCTTACTTTGATTTCGTGCTTTTTACCACCAAGAATGTCTGAATAGTTTTATCATTTCTATAGGATTAAAGAGCATCTGAACACGTCGTTTGAATTGTGAAAAAACAAAGTGATGATATCTTAATGATTATTTCTCATCTTATTTCGACCCCGCTTTAGTGTCCCGATGAGCCCCAAATAACCGTAATTGACTTTATATGAAACGCAAAATTGGGTTTCTACTCATTTCTATTTTATCACCTTTCTCTCATTTCTTTCCCCCGTCTTATATCCGGGTCTAAACAAAATACCACAATCTCACAGCTGAACTGGGGGGGTCGACTTATAAGCAAGTAAATATGGTATTGGGGTTCGAATAAAAACATTACAGCCTTATTTTTGTTACTTTCACTGTTTACTGACTTTACTGACTGTTCATGTTACATGTTTGGCATACAATTGTTCTTAAACTGATATAAAATATTTTACTACAGTATTTGGTTCAGAATCTTTTCTAGATTTTCCTCCTTTAAAATTGAGTGCGTCTTATATGGCAAAAAAATACGGTAATTCCCTTTAGCATTGGGAAATGAAAGGTACTTGAGCACAATCAAGGCTTCAGGGGATGAGGAAGGTGTTACGATTACTCCAGGCGTGTGCGTCACCGGACTCGGGAATGTGCGTCGAGATCCGCTGCCTCATCGCTGTCAGCTGTGGGCGGATCCACGTGTGAACGCTTGTAACGATTACGTCCAGCTGCGGTCAATTAGGCTCAAGACATTTAAGGTCAAACCATTCATGGTATCGTCTGCTGGTGTTTGTCCTCGTCCCTAGTTCCTGATCCTGTTTCTGGTTTGTCTTCCTGGTTTTGATCTTTGCTCTCCTACCTGGTTTTTGTCCACCATGTCTTGGCCTGCCTGGTTTGACCCTGCCGCCTGCTTTTGCCAACTATACTTATTAAAACTCCCCTTCATTCTTCAAACTGCATATGAGACTCGACTCACTTCTCAAGCGCCATGAAACATTACACGTGAGAGACGGAACCGATGTGCGTGTGAGGATTGGATCTTGGTTCATCTATGAAGGAACCGTGAGAGTGGAAACGGACGCCTCAGCTTCACTGGAGACGACGCTTTTATTGCCGTCTGCTCTCTTCATAAAGAAGCCGATTCTGACACAAAGAAGCAAATAATCATCGTTTAATCTCAGAATTTGGACGCTTGTCGTGGCTGCTGTGAGGAGTGAAGTCGAACCGGGCCTCCACGGCTTGGGCTTGATTTGTGTGATTCGCTGTTTGTTCTGGACTGGTGAGGATTATTGAGAGTGGTTGAGGAGTGAATGGAACCTTGTTGACCTGATTTGGGACAAGTTCTCCGGTGAAGAAGGTTGGGATCTTCTGAGACTGCAGATCTTTCTTCTCCGCTGTTTCTGCTCTGGGTCTTTCTGCACGGAGCATGGCCTCCTCGGGCTGGCGTGGTTTTCTTCAGGGTCTCATAGTGCGCTTTGAGACAGTTAAAACTGTGAAAAGCGCCTTACAAATACTCATTATTATTATTATTATTATTATTATAGTATCAAAACATGTTCGGATGAACTGGGAACTGGGAACAATTGACAATAGTTGTGACTGTGTGTGTCCTGCTCTGTGATTGGTTGGCCACTGGTCCAAGCGGTGTGTCCCGCCTTCAGGCCCAGAGTTGTCGGGATTGGCAACTCCCTTGCTCTTCTCAGCTATATTTAGATGAGTATGTCTTAACTGATGCCATGAGCAGCTGATCAGGGCGCATAACTAATTTGCAGTTTCTCTCAGGGTTTAACATTAATGGAATATCATTCACACGGAAGAGATGTGGTGGAATCTTCAATGAGGCTGTAATTAATGGTCCGACGAAATGCCGCGCGCATAACTAACCAGCAGTTTCTCTCAAGGTTAAGGTTAAGGCTACGAGTTCTCTTCAGGTTTTTGCGGCGTTTCCCGCCCGGTGGGTTTTGTCGCCGCCCTTCCCGCGGCCCTCGCGCTCACTTTTCCCTCCACCGCCTCCCCTTCCAGGCCCTGTTTTTCTCTGGGCAGACGCGACGGACAGCGATAAATGCATATGTTGTAATCTAAAGCGACTGGCGGCGTCCACCCCCTCTTCCTCGCGAGTCTTTGTCTGCGCCGCCGCCGCTCCTGGTGCCGTTTGAATCTGATGAGAAATTCCGCCAGAAGTCATTTTCTTTTCTAAAAGGCAAATGTTATTTAATCTTTCAGCTGTTCATTGTCCCATCATGAATCGTCTGCTTTCAAGGCGTGCGGCGGGGCTGACGCGAGGCCGCTAATTGCCTCCTATTTCTCCTGACATGTGGTGGTTTGGCTGGGAGGAAGCTCAGCGGGAAGAAGGAAACAGGAGTCTGAGAAAATGAGAGCTAATTATTTTCCCCAGCCTGGTGTCAGCCTCCGTGTCAGCCTTGTTTTTACAAGCCGCGAGGTTTTTCTCCGCCGCGCTAAATAAAACAAACCCGCGCGGCTCTGGCTCGCTCGCGCTGGCGGCAGCTGCACTTCTCAAAGCCCAGACGAGAGCGGCGATTGTGCGCGGCCCATCCCAGTGTCTCCGGTAATGAGGACATCAGGCCGCCGTCGCCAGGAAGGTGCTGAATTATGCATGAGGTGTCATTAGACGCTGGAGCCGCTATTACCGCGCATTGTTTCTGTCGCCGCTATTAGGGCGGTCGGCGCTGGGGTCGGGCCCTCGCGCGGACGCCGTTCTCTTTAAACGCAAACGGGCTCGCTCTCACCAGCGTCTGCTCACACTCACGCACGAGCACCGCCGTGACCTTCGACCTCCCCGCGGAGACGGCAGATTGGCCGGATCATTACGCGCCGGGCTTCGGTGCTTCTCTGTCAGGGGCCTCGTCTCCGGTGCTAATGCGGACGAGAAGGTCTCGGCCTCTTGTGATGTCACACGTGCGCTGATTTATTCCCACGCTCCGTCGTGACGCTGAAAGTCCTTCACGGTCTGGTGCGAGCGGCTGGAGAAGTGGCGAGTTTGAGACCCGGTCCTCCGCTTCAGGTCGTGGAAAGGGATGGCATGTGAGAAGAACTCTGATGCGTACGTATTTAAATGCGTGTTATTTTTGCTTCGTTAGCTGGAGTTTATTGCTAGCTAGAGCCAACTGATTCTATTCTGTAATTCTATAATTATGCACTGGCCTTACCAAAGGTGAGTGACTATTATTATACGTTCTTAGCCAAAAAAGTGGCCAAATGTCCCCCCTTGAACACGTCCAATCACGTTATTTGATTTGATCGGAGACTCACGAAAGCCGGTACACACATTCACCAGGTCGGGGCAAGCATAAAAGCCTATAGAGTCTCCGACAAAGCAACAGGAAGTCGGCCATCTTGGCCCAAAGTCTCACTTTAGAAATGTCTGTGATTTTACACGACACTCATTTGAACAAACTAGTCATGGGGCGTTGACTGAATAAGCTGAAAAATTCACAGACACATGGGTGACAAAAAGTTATTTGGCAATTTTTCAAAAGTGTTACGGGTGGTGTATATCTTAAAACGGCTCTCATTCGCACACGCCACGTCAGACGCGATCAAAGTCTCTTACAAGGCCCCGGCGTTGTAAATCCGAAAGTGAAGGAAATGTTTGCATCGCATCTATAGCGCCCCCTGTATTACACTATTTGGCCAAAATTTGTTTGTCACCGGCGTACCAAATTTGCTTAATAACAAGGGAAGGCCGTTCTGAGCTTAAAAGCCAATCGTTATCTTGTTGTGACCTTAACCCTGTGGGCGTGGCAACGGCCAAAAACCACCATTCATTCTTAATGGCACTTGGCAAAAAATTTTGAATGAAGAGCCAAAGATTAGTTTGTCACAGGCGTACCAAATTTGCTGAAAAATTGAGCCTGAGCATAAAAGCCAATGACAGCCATGCTGTATTTTCGACCATCTGAGCGGCGTCTGACCTCTGCAGGACTGTAAGTGGAAACTGTACGTGGAGCTGGACGGCGACGAGGTGGCGATCGCGTACATTAAAGACGTGACCTTTAACGCCAACCGACCGGACGTGGACGTGATAAGGATGACCAAGGTGAGGGACTCCGCCCATTCTGCCGCCTGTGCTCTGATTGGTCGCTCCTCATCCAGCCTCCGTTCGTGATGGATAAGTGGATCGTGGGTCTGTCGGGAACGCAGGAAGTGGACTGCGTGGTGAACTACGAGGTGGGCACTTCCTGTCCTGCCGCGGTGGGGGACGCCGCTCACGCTTTGTGTTGTAGAATAGCGTCAGATCTCCGAAGTGCACGCGGCACGTCCACGCGGTGAGGTGGAGTCCAGACGGCGGGCGTGATGTCATCAAGCCTGTGGAGCTGCTCATCGAGACGTCGCACACCAGCAGGGAAGGGCAGAACCGCAGCAGGTCCAACTCCGGTAACTTACCCAGTCAGATTAGAGACGAACACATCACACGTGCATTTCTATGACACTGACCAAAGTGCTCCACATTTATTTTCGCTTTTAATCTTTATGTTTTTGTTTCATTTTGTTTCTTCGTTTCATTTTGTTTAGACTTCTGGCACTAGTTCTTTGGCCTTTACTCTGATTGGTTGGTGAGAATGTGATTGACAGCTGCCTGACCAGGAAGTGAGGGACAAGTTCAGCGAGTTTTTTTTTTTTTAGATTAGAGTCAATTATTTGTCATTACACATGTACAAGGCCACGAAATCCAGTTTGTCTAAAGCAGCAAGTGCCGAATATCGGTTATAAGTTGAAAGTACAAAATAAACTGATTAAAGTGTTATTTTTACACAATTTGCTAAATTATCGTGATGCAGACTACTTCAGAATAATAGTAGACATTTTAGTTTCATACACATCGAAATATTATGAAATTTGTCTTGTGCAAAGAAAGTCAAACTACAAAGAAAGGGCCTTACTACATAAACAAATCAAATGTATTGTTTTATTATTAATAACGAGGATTAATTGTTCCATTTGTTTTTACAACACTTTCGCGCTAACTCGAAATCCTGTGTACGTGCGCACTAAATAACAATCGCAGGCCATGTGACTGGTGCAAACTCATCACCACAAACGGATCAGCACTCTAATGAGGGAGGAGTTCTGATTCTGAATGTGTTTACGCACTCGCTAAACTCCTCCCCCACCGCCTTGTCCACCGCTGTCGATCACATTCTCACCAGCCAATCAGAGTGAGCTCCGCCCCCGCGTGAAGCTAGGGCCAGAAGTCCAAACGTATCTGAAACTCGAAGTCTTCCCGCTGTCTGTCTGTCTGTCTGTCTGTCTGCTGAGTGCTGTCTGTCTGTCTCTCTCTCTCTCTCTCTCTCTCTCTCTCTCTCTCTCTCTCTCACTGTCTGTCTGTCTGTGTGTGTGTGTGTGTGTGTGTGCGCGTCAGGTGTTGACCCTCGCTGGATCTACAGTCTGAGGATGAAGCAGCAGATGCGCGAGCAGACGCCGCAGGAGAACCCGCCGGGCTCAGACTTCCTGTCCGCCATCGGGAGCCCGTCCAGCTACGCCGCGGCGGTGAGGAAGTCTCCGCGGTCAGACTCGCGTAGCTCCTCCCCCACCCTGTCATTGGTGCTGTCCTCGCTCCAGCTGAGCTCCCGCGGCAGCAGCCCGTCCAGCACCGCCTCCGACAGCACCGCAGAGCGAGAGCCACGCCCCCGCAGGCCCCGCCTCCAGCACACGCCCCAGCTCCCCTCAGGGAGGTTCAGAGGAAGCAGAGGCCTCCGGCACGAAGCCCCGCCCAGCCGGCAGCGGCCCATCCCCGGGTTGGTGGTGGAGGTGGTGAGGGAGGGGCTTCAGGGGGCGTGTGCGGAGAGTGCCACTGGGGGCGGGGACTGGATCAGAGTGGAGAGGAGGAGGAGCAGCAAGCAGGAGGCGAGGCCAACTAGAGGGCGCCAGCGCAGGGGAGGCCGAGGGCGGAGCTAAAGCGCAATTACTGCTAGTTCAAGTTCTGAGCGTTTGTACGGCACTTTTCACTGTTTTCACCGTCTCAAAGCGCACGAAAAAAGTGGCAAAGTGGAATTTTTCTTCGTAAAAGCAGATTGAGCGGCGATCGCTTTCTGCCTGACTTAAACATACCGTGTTTACACAAGTATAATCGCCCGTTTTTCCAATTTTAGAAGCTCGAACACTTCGGGGGTGCTTTAATGCGCAAAATTCAAATATGCACGTAAATATAAGCGCCCGTTTTCATTTACGTTGTCTTTACGCAGCGGCGCTCTTTCCTTTCTTTAAACAATGGTTCCGGAGGCAGACGTGCAGATAAGCTTTTATCTCAATAACAGAAATAAAGAAGCATTAGCGACACTTAGCAGTGGCTAAATAACACTGGAAGAAATAAACAAGACTTTTATGAAATACAACGTGTGGAAGTGTCTGTCTGTCTGAACTCGCCCATATATGGATCCAGCGAGTGGAATCCCAGCACACCCTAGTGGACATATACTCTACTACACCTAGAAATAATACTGTACCTGTTATTTTTCATATAGCTATTGAAGTAAAAGAGGCGCAAGTTTGGTTTGTTCAAAGTATTACGTGTACAGTAATCCCTCGTTTATCGCTACTTAATCGTTCACGGACGTTTATCGTCCACTTCGCGGCCGACATAGCGATTGGCTTCTCCGCGGTGAGACGCGTCCGGCGGCGGTCCATCTTGAGGCACTGCGCGCATTTTCTGCCGAGATACAGTCAGGAAAAAATGAATCCGCGAATATATGTAATAAAGAAAAAAAATCCGCGATGCAGTGAATCCGCGATAGTCGAACCGCGAAGCAGCGAGGGATTACTGTATTTAGCCAGAATTTTAAGTTTCTGGAAAGTCAGAACAATTAAATGAATAGAATTTTTATTTTGGCCATTAAATCTTCGGGGCGCTTATATTCAAGTAAATACGGTATATTTTTATACGAGCTTTCTTAAATTCCACAAATATATCTTTTCCTAAAAGATAGCGCGCTGGTTTGTTAGTAACCTACTGGTTTCATTGGTTCTGTGGCCGAGTTCGTTTCTCAGTTTAATTATTGTTCATTGAGATATTTTATGCATTTTTGTCATTGTTAAACGTTGATTTGTAATTTTGACTCACTTTTCCACTTTCTCTCTCACAAACACACACACACACACACTCTCTGTCTCTCTCTCTCTTTCTCTCTCACTCACTCTTACTCACACTTACAGTCTCTTGCTCTCTTTCACACACTACTTCTCTTACTGAGTGTGTGTGTGTGTGTGTGTGTGTGTGTGTGTGTGTGTGTGTCTTTCACACACACACACACTCTTACTGTCTCTCACACTCTCTTTGTCTCACTCTCTCTCTCTCTCACACACACACACACACTTACTGTCTGTCTCTTTCACGCTGTCTTTCTTTGTCTGTCTCTCTCTCTCTCACACACACACACACACACTCTTACTGTCTCTCACACTCTCTTTGTCTCACTCTCACACACACACACACACACTCTTACTGTCTCTCACACTCTCTTTGTCTCACTCTCACACACACACACACACACTTACTGTCTGTCTCTTTCACGCTGTCTTTCTTTGTCTGTCTCTCTCTCTCTCACACACACACACACACAC
>MU204377.1:100539-116732 GCA_017309775.1 Paedocypris sp. Pulau Singkep | reverse complement strand
TAGTTTGGGTTGGTTAAGTTGAGGGACGTCCGGCTCTATTGGTCTAGTTTAGTTTGCTTTGGTTTGGGTTGATTTGGTTTATATTGGGTTGGCAAAAGTTTTGCTTGATCTGGATTAGTTTTAGTTGGCTTAAGTTTGAGTTCATCTGGTTCACTTTAGGTTGGCTTAAGTTTGGTGTGATCTGGTTGAGTTTGGTTTTTCTAATGTTTGGAGTTGTTCTGGTTGGTCTGGTCTGGTTTAGATTGTGTTGGCTTACGTTAATTCTGGATTGGCTTGAATGGATGTAGTTTGTGTTTGTGTACATGTAGACTTGATTTATTTGGTTAGGATTTGCTTAAGTTTGATTCTTGTTGACTAAAGTTTGTTTTCTTAATAACACTAGGAAGGCTGAATAAAGGACCCCAAGTGGAATAAAACAGCCGCAAAGAAGAGTGAATCTCCCAGATACGTGATGTAAAGGTGTTTGCGTCCCTGGCGAGTCTTGAGCTTTCTTCACCTCGCCTTACCCTTCATCTCTCTCTACCTTTCACAACAAGGTAAAGGTGGCAATGTTTCTGCGTGTGGCTGATCAAACACGGCGCTGTGATATGTGTGTGTGTGTGGTGACAAGGGCAGAGCGTGCAGATTTGCTTTAATTGTGGCAGGCCTTACTGCCCCTGCCTGTCAATCATCGCACTTTGAATTGCACAAAATTTGCTCCATTCCGTCGGTTAAATGATGTATCCAATTAAAAGCGTTAGAATTCATGATCTTCACTCAAGGTTAAATGAAGGCACTCGCTGCTGTCACTGAGGGTGATTAAACGCTGCCTACATCAGCCGCATCCGCAGCAGAAAAAAAAGTCTAATTCATGTCTAAATCTCAAATCTTTATTCATTATCAAACAGGCTCGCAGTAGAAATGCGTCACGCTTTTCCTCCTAATCACCAAGTTCATTCTCAAACTGCCCACTGGAAATGAGGTAATCTTAAATTGCGTTCCTTCACACACACACACACACACACACACACACACACACACACACACACACGGACACGGTGCTGATGTTCAAAGACAGTTTGTCACACAAATCAACACAAGCACTTTTAGACGAAAACTTTCAATTAGTCTAAAAGGACGAACATGGAGCATCGCAAACGCCCGAGTTTTGACGTTTAACTTTATTTCCGGAATATAACTGGTGGACACACGGAATGTGACTCATCAGGGCGTGTCATTCCTGACTTGACAGACGCATCAGGGTGGGAATCTCTGGGCTTGTGGGCAGGAGCTGGATTGACCAATCACAGAGCAGGACACAGCGATTGGTTTGACTGATAAAGTGCTTTTCATTGGCGAATGACTGTGACCAGTGAGCAACACCAGAGGAAACCATGAGTAGAAACACAAAAACCTGTGATTGGTGACCTGGTGGAAACCCACGCGCACACAAGCAGTGTGAAATGGTTTGGTCTGGTCTGGTTTAGTTTGGATTAGCTTGATATGGTTTGGATTTGGTTTGGTCAGGTTTAACTTGTATTTACTTGATTTGGTTTGGTCTAGATCATTTTGGATTGGCTTGATGTGGTTTGGTGGGATTAGTTTCAATTTGGCTTGACTTGGTTTGGTCTGGTCTGGTTTAACTGTTGTGCGCTTTGAGACAGTTAAAATTGTGAAAAGCGCCATACCAATGATCTGAACTTGAACTTGGCTTAGTTTAGTTTAATTTGGATTGGCTTGAATTTAGTTTGGTTGTGTCTGGTCTGGTTAAAATGGGATTGGCTTGAATGGATTGGTTTAGTTTAGTTAGGTTTCGCTTGATTTGGTTTGATCTGGCTTAGCTTGATTTGGTTTGGTTTAGTCTGGTTTAATTTGAATTGGCTTGGTATGTATTGTAAATCATGTATTTGATTTGATCTGGTTTAGCTTGAATTCTTTTGAATGAGGATTGGTTTGGTGTAATTTGGATTAGCTTGATTTGGTGAGTTGGTTTGGTTTGGTCTGGTTTAGTTTAGTTTGGATTAGCTTAAGTTTAGTTTGGTTGGGTCTGGTCTGGTTATATTTGGATTGGCTTGATATGGATTGGATTGGTTTGGCCTGGTCTGGTTTAGTTTGTATTGACTTGAATATGGTTTGGTCAGGTTTAGTTTGTATTGGCCTGGCTTTGGTTTGTTTTGATCTGGTTTAGCTTGAATTGGCTTGAATATGGTTTGGTATGACTTGCTCTGGTTTCTGTCGAGTTCAGTGTAGTTCAGTACATAAAGACCCCGGTGGACGTTGTTGTGAGGCGACAGATCTACTTATTATTCAGGCCGTCAGAGCCGATTCCAACTCAAGGGTGCAACATTAGTAAATAACATTTTGGATGAGAGGAAGTCGACGCTGATGGCGGCGAAACAGCGAGTGTTTATCCAGAGAGCATCACCCGCAGGAGCCGAAGCAGTGGTGGGTCTCATTTAAACAAGTCTGAGACGCCGCGCAGATAAACACGGCCTGCAGCTCTCCTGTCCTTTAATGTCTTCAATTAAAAGCGTCCCTCCGGAGACAGCACACGCCGCGCCGAGACCATTCCACCAACACAATCAATCTCCAAACCCTCATTGGAAACGTCTCTCAACAGGTTTCTCCTAATTAACCCGGCTAAACGAGGGGAAAATATCATAACCAGGCCCGTAACAATGCAGCTTTTTAACATTGTAAACCAAACGTTAAGCGAAATAATGATGCAAAGCGGATGTGCTTTTAAAACCCGTTTAAAAACAGAAAATATAACAACAAACTTTGAACTGGTGAAAACAGAACTGCTAACAGCAGGGAAACATTATATTTACATTTTAGTCACCATTTCACAATTATATGTAGATGTTCTAAAATGCATACATTCATTAATTAATTGTAAAATACATATAAAATATATATTAAATGAAGTATTGCCCACCAAAATGTTAAGAAAAATTTTATCAAATTCAAAATTGCTGGACTACAGTAATCTACACTCTTAACTGTAACGGTCTTCTGGGAGGTTCTCCTGCCCGACTAATAGATAAACTTCAGTTAGTTCAGAATGCGGCTGCCGACTACTGACCAGAACTAAAAAGTACGACCAGATTAGCCCAGTGCTAATGTCGCTACACTGGTTATCTGTTAAATGTACAATTATATTTGAAACTTAACAACTTATAAAGCATGAAACGGTCTAGCTCCTCTGTATCTCAGTGAGCTCATCATGTGTTACAAGCCAACAAGACCACTGCGCTAACAAAACTCAGGGCAGCTCGTAATATCAAAAATCACCCTGCCTAGCACGATTCCGCGAATCATAATCAGTTAGTCAGTTTAAATCTAGATTAAAAACACGTCTCTTCAATGAAGCATATTTTAAACTATATTAATAACATGTTCAGTGACTAATATTAGTGAATAGAAAGGCTGCATAAGGTAGAAGCCCGGAACCGAACCTCACCTGCACCACAGCATCACTGCTATTATTATTGTCTCACAGCCCTTCAAAGTGCTGATAGCTTTTGTTCTTTCTTGTTTCACTCCCCTGCTGAGGTTCTGAGTGATCTACACCCCTGCCGGAGGACTGTGTCGATACCATCGGGTTGTAGATAACGTTGCATGGAGGAGTGTCGTACGTTACACACTACAGTAACTGTACACTACAGTACAGTAACACTCATAACTTCTTGAACTGACACATCAGAACTACTGAACTTTAATTAAACATGAAAATACGATACATTTTTGTTTCTGTGTTCGGCAGCCACATTTATCCAGCGGAGAAAAGCGACTCGGAAAAATGACCGACTATATTCACCACACTATAATGCTCACTTAAAAATAAAAAAGTAAAAAAGTAAAAAAAAAATTGCTTGTAATTAGATTAAAATGTGTCTCTTGTTTGAGAGAAAAAAAGACATTGATTATAAAATATTAGTAAAATGTACAACTACAACACACGACAGAATTAGACGGAACTACACATTTCTGATGTGTCAAAAAAGGCATTTTATCAAGTAAATGTTTCAGTTGTTTTCTGTTTATTTTCTCACAGGAACCCAAGTTCCGGCTTTGGTGCTGCTGACTGATGGAGGAGAGAGAAGAGATGGAGGAGAGAGAGAGAAGAGAGGGAAGAGAATCCCACACAGGTGAAGAGCAGGAGAACAGAGCGTAATTACACGGCTGGACGTGACACACACACACACACACACACACACACACACACACGCGTGTCACTCTCTCGCTCCGGGGAGTGAAGCGAGTCACAGACGCAGGTGAACTCAGACATGAGACGTCTGCCGCAATTAGCGCAAATATGTCTGCGGCGGAATTAATCTGGTGTCCCTTTGTACTCGCGGCTAATTTTCCGCGCGGGCCCATTGTGTTTCAAAACCCCGCTGAATTTGTGTCTATTAGAGTGGCGGTGTTATTAGGCTGCCTACATGCCCGCGCCGCTTTCTTCCCATAACAAATCAACTTAATCAAGCTCATTAACTGTCATTATTAGACATTTATTGTTATCTTTCCGCCAGCTCTGCTGACAGGCCGGCTCCTCCCACACGGACCCGCGCATTGTTCTTATCTGGTAAACGCGGGATGTTTTACCCGTGAGTGCGCTTCAAAACCCCAAGGTCATTTCAGTGGGAAAGTGTTTCCCGAGCGAGGTTGTACAGCTGTAATAAAAGTGTGAAATAAAGTACAAACTGTTAGATTGGTGCCTTTGATTGTCAGTGTTGAGCAAGTTACTTCCAAATTGTGGCTCATTACTTGTTACGGTTATTTAAAAGAAATGCGTTACCTTACAATATTACCGTCTCAGAATTGTCCTTTTGTGTATCTTCTGTTATATTAGGGTATGTTATTTTACTCCTTTATTACTTTTAGGTTACATTCACCAAAATAGCCACAGAAGTAGAAATTAACAAAAATAAAATAACAAAATGTACCTTTTACATCCTTTTACATCCCAAATGTACCTTGTACCTTAAACAGCCATTACCACTGTTAAAAGTTAAAGCCATTTTCTGGCAATATCTGTGAAAAGCTTTGGTTTATTCATATTAGATTCACCATGACTACGGTAAAAAATACAGTAATAGGTACAGGTACAGTTATAGAAATAGTACAGTTATAGTATATAGTAATATCTATATATCTTTATATTAATTAAAAATGCTCTACATTATTTTGTTACAGCAAAAAGTAAAACATTACTGTAATTACATTTCTTTTGCGTTATCATACTCTTATCATCATAGAATTAATGACAAAACTGAAAGAATGAAAAGAAGAATGTTGTCGTTGGTGTCGCCAGGTTTTCTGTAGGTTTCGCGTCTTTATTCGCGGCGAGATTAATATTCGTTGCACTACTCTTTTAGGACCTGTTGTGGTGGGCGGGGCAACAGCGGGGATCTGCTTGGCGATTGGTTGTGCTTTGACCAATCAGCAAGGAGTCAAAAAAGTGCCAAAAATGTTGGTACTGGAGCTGAAGAGACTGGAGTGTGACGTATCGATGATCTCCAGCGTTTAGGTGGAGCTGGAGCAGTGGGTAGAATACGCATTCTTCTCGCTCTGATTGGCTATTGCGGCGCGTGTCTTGTTCCTCGCCGTCTGGTTAATCGCAGCGCACTGTGAGTTTCCTCAGTGAATTGATCATAATTGCTTTACAATCTGACGGGAAGAATCGCGCAGGAGACGGTGGCACGTCTGCGGGAACAAAAGCTCCTCGGGGCGAGAGACACAGAACGGGTTTGTTTCTAGATAATAATGGCAGAGAAGAACAACAGTCCCTGCAAAAGTTTCCGCATTAAACAAACGCGTTTAACCCCGTCGCCAGACGTCTGCGTTCCGCTCGCAGCTGAAATGCCAAAGCAGACGCGTCAAATACCAACCGAGCGCGAAACATTTGAGGAAATGGCTCAAATAAAAGGCTCCTGAAGTGGCGATGAAGAGCGAGCGCTATTACAGGCCTGGACACAAAAGTCTGTTTGTTCCCGCTTTGTGTCGGATGTTGATGTTCTTAAGTGAAACCCGGCGCTCCGACAGGACGTGATGTCTGATTATAACCCTCACGCCCACAATTAGGTGTTCAAACACACGGCCAGGGGAGAAAGTGCCAGAAATTGTAGGATTTTGTGGTCAAAAAGTCTATTTACCAATCAGTGTGGTGCGTGTGCTCGGCTCGGCTCCTTTTCCGACTTTAATCAGACTTTATCGGCAGCGACGTGAACGCGTCTCAAAGAAAGGGACAATAACACTTAACGCGGCCCTTTGTGTGCCTTCTCACCCCTGCCAACAATGGCAAATTATATCGGGGTAAGGAATCTTTTCTAATGAACCGCACACTGGCTGATTGCGAGTAATTGCGCGCGGCCTACGAGCGATACGGCGGGTCGCGGAGGTGACGGCGTAACGCGAGGACTGATGAGGTCTATTCACGCTGACCTGACCTCCTCCACCCGCCACTCCACCCTGATGACGAGAGTGTCGGCTAAAGTTTGGAGGAAGGTGCCACTAGACGAGGAGACCCTCAGCCCACCACTTCCTGTCAGGTGAGAGAAGAATCAGGTTCAGTCCTTCCCTTCTGCCTTCAGCAGCTCTTCTCTCATTCTACAATTTGTCTTGCCTTAATCCATCCATCCGTCGAGTCATTCATCAACTTTTTCAGTCAGTGAATTCATCCATATTTTTGTCCATCGAATTTTTGTTTACCACTCACTCAATCACACACTCTCTCACTCACTCACTCTCAATCACACTCTCACTCACTCTCTGTCACACACTCACTCACTGTCAATCACACTCTCACTCTCTCAATCACACACTCTCTCACTCACTCTCAATCACACTCTCACTCACTCTCTGTCACACACTCTCTCACTCACTCACTGTCAATCACACTCTCACTCACTCACTCTCAATCACACACTCACTCACTCTCAATCACTCACTCTCAATCACACACTCACTCACTGTCAATCACACTCTCACTCACTCTCTCAATCACACACTCACTCACTCTCAATCACACACTCACTCACTCTCAATCACACTCTCACTCTCAATCACACACTCTCACTCACTCTCTCACACACACACACTCTGTCTCTCTACCCTCTCACTCACTCTATCACCCAGTCATAATCAAAAGAGAGTTTTGTAGTAATGTTTGCTTAGTAAGCATCTTCAGGAGGAATATGGGCGTGGCTCTGGACCGGTGTGGAGGTTTGGGGTAGTGCTGTGTCATTGGAGTGAGGGATCGCCCAGTCCAATCAGGAGAGAGATGACGTTTTATCCGTCACCTTTTATCCACTCGTTATATAATTGTAACAAAACAACAGCAAAATCAACGATTTGTACAAGTAAGCAGTAGTTGAAGTCAGAATTCTGAAATGAAATACCAAACCAAAAAACGAGCGATTGGGAGCAGTCTGCAGAAGAGCTTCTCCTAAATAAACAACAAAAGACTCTTGAATAAACAAAAAACTTCCTCTCGGGTTTAGATTATCTACAAACAGAAGGCACCCGGTGCTGGGCAGAGCGTGTGAATGAGCGGCGTGGAGCCGGGTCACTGCGGCCGCTGGGCAGCGCTGGGATTGGACGCTTCAGCATCACAGAGACACGCAGCGTATTGTTCCGCGCTTGAAAGGAAATGTCTTGGGCAAATGTTGAGCGGCTGAACACACGTTTGAAATGAATTCCTCTGTAATTGCTTCAGGGCGTCAGGATTCCTCTCAGGGTGCATTGTTGACATACCTACTGTAAAGCAAAGGAAAACGAGTGAAGAGAAACACCTGAGAGAAAGTGATAGAGGAGCTAAACCGCGTAGTGACTCAAACGGGATTAAGAGAATTTCAAACAGAATGCGATATGTAACATGTAGAAGCTGAGCCTGCTGGTCCTCAACACCTCTCTCTGATCCTGGACCTCCTGACGGGGAGACCTCAGCCAGGCCGGATCAGGACCAGCTTCTCCAGCAGCACCACACTCGCTCACCACTGGAGCTCCACAGGGCCGTGTGCTCGCTCCACTGCTGTTCACTCTGCTGACTCACCACCAGTTCAAATCACATCATCACGTTCGCTGATGACACGACTGTGGTGGGCCTAATCAGCAAGAATGACAGGTCAATGGACAGAGAAGAGGTGGAGCATCTGGCAAAGCCAACAACCTGCAAGTCAACGTTGCAAAGACGAAAGAGATGGTTGTTGACTTCAGGAGATCACAGAGTAACCGCTCGCCGCTGGAGATTGACGGAGCCCAAGTGGAGATGGTCAAGAGCATCAAATTCCTTGGTGTTCATCTGCTGGTCACTCAACACCAGCTCCATCACCAGGAAACAGAGCGTCTTTATCACCTGAGGAAGCTGAGAGCAGAGGAACTACTGAGAGCATCTTGGGCAGCTGCATCACTGCCTGGTTTGGGAACTGCACCGTCTCGGACCGCTGGACCCTGCAGAGGATAGTGAGGACAGCTGAGAAGATCATTGGTGTCTCTCTTCCATCCACCGTGGACATCTACACCACGCGCTGCATCCGCAAGGCAAACAGCATCGTAGATGACCACACCCACCCCTCTCCCCGTCTCTTCAGCTTCCTGTCGTCTGGTAAGAGGTACCGCAGCATTCAGACCCTCACGACTGCTCAACACTGCGTGAAGCTGAGGAAGACCAGGACCTGTTCACTCACAAGACTGTAACTCAGAACACATAAATTGGATCACTCTTCCTCAAGAGGGAAGACGAGGGAAGCCTTGGCCGTACTGACTCCTGTTTCTCACTCCCTTACACTCCCTACATCAACACAGCACTAATATGGTTGTATTAATTTCTTCTGGTTTGACTAGTGGCTGCGTTCTGAACTATCGGAAGTTGGTTCAGTCGGGCAGGAGAAGCTTCCAGAAGACGTTACAGTAGTCTAACCTTGAGATGATAAATGCTCATGGTACATACATTGATTACTGTTAGTGAGGATGTGAGTTTAATCAGATCAGAGTCCGAGTCAGATGATCACCTGCAGGATTATGCTGTAAATTACAGTCCATGAGCAACACTCAGGATTTTGTCTGAGGACAATTAGAATACAGTTAAAACAATTAAAAATGGCGAGAGTGTGAAAGTGTGTGTACAGCTCTGCGACTGTATGGCCAGAGAAACAGGGTGTGTCCAGAGTTGCTGGGATTGGCTCCAGCTCCCCGCGACCCAGAAACGGAAAGCACTTCAGACAACAGAAAGATGGAGCTTTGGAAATTCAACCTTTGCTACATGAATAAGATACATTTTGTCAAACAGAAGAAAGTGCTGATAACGCTGAAGACGACAGGACGAGAAGTGAGACGTTCTTCACTACTGAAGCTCCAGATACGATCCCAAACTTTCCTCTGACGCCGGAAGCTGAACCCCGGTCTTGCCCTGCGACAGTAGAACCCCACGGCCCCGCCCCGCCCCGCCCCGCCCACACTCAGGGACCCCGAGGTCGAGCGGAGGCAGAAGCTGCGGCGTGTTCTTTGATTCCCACCCGTGGCTGAGTTTTCATAGAGCTGCAGTCAATTGGTTTTATTTATTCTAATGAGCGGCGCTGGTTAGCGTGTCCCGGGCTCATCGGGCCGTTAATCCCACTCTGCAGACACTCGCAAATCAACCTCCAGCAGCCAGCGCTGAATCAAGCTCAACGGAGCGCGCCACCCTTCACAATTTATGATCTTTCAAATTGCATCTTTTCAACCATTAAATTGCCAGATACCGTAAAGTTTTATCTCTTGTGCTGTAGTCTTTGCTCTCACTCTGTCCTGCGCTGAAACACCAGCAGCAGTAAATTCAGAGGAATTTCAGCTGGGTGGAAAGATGAGAGCGATTCATCTGACGGCGAGTGAAGGACATGTAAGAGATGCTGGTACACTCACTCACACACACTCACACTCACACTCACACACACTCACACTCACACACTCACACACTCACACACACACACACTCACACACACTCACACACACACACACACACACACACACACTCACACACACAAACACACACACTCACACCATAGGTACATCACTAGCCATGTCCTGGTCCGGATTCAAGACCCAAGATCGGTTACGGATACGTTCTATTCTATTCTATCATGCTCTAGTGGTAGTTATTGTGTGTGTGTGAGTGTGTGTGTAAGTATGATGATTTGTGTGCTGCTATCTTAATGAAATTGTATCCTTCACATTTGCTTTGCAAATAAAATAAATGCATTCATGTGTGTGTGTGTGTGTGTGTGAGTCAGTGAGTGAGTGTGTGTGTGTGTGTGTGTGTGTGTGTGTGTGTGTGCTAGCCTCCTCGTATCAGGACCAAAGCTGCGTCCTGTCGGGCGGAAATGGAGTGGAAGGTTCCTGCAAGGTGCGGAAGACTGTTATCTCATCGATTCCGTCCGCTGTGACGTGGCTCACACACACACACACACACTCTGTTAGATTCCTTCAGTCTGATTTTAAACCATCTGTGGCTTCAGAACAAACAGCAGCAATGGATTAACAGTAAAATCAAACCGTGGTGGTAAATGACTCTGGAGACCCGGAGGAAACCCACCAAGCACCTGGTGAACCTGCGAGAGAGATTTAGAATCTGTGATTTTTAAACCACATCAAACTAGACGACCTCAGCGAGACACACAGAAATCTTTAGTACCATTGCATTTAGCACAACTTTACCTTAAATAACTACTGTTATCGTTTATTTGACATTTGATTGGTCGCAGGACTGGGTGAAGGACCCATGTGCACAGCACGGACGAGACCAGCACAGCTAACTAGGGGTTAACTTGGGGTTTAATCATGGTCAGGCAGGCAGAGGTCAGTACACAAAAAACAGAATTCAACAGGTCAAAATCACTCAGCAAATTGGGTAATCAGGACCAAGATGGTCAAAAAGATGTCAGTGGTCAAAACCGGTCCAGACTAGGCATACAAACAAGATCAAGGCAAGATATATATGGCTAGATGCCAGCAAAGACTTCTGACAAACTGGCAAAGAAACAGGTGACAAACTTAAATACACGACCTAATTACCAACAGGAAACAGCTGGACAGGAAACACAGAACGAACCATCACCACGCAAACCCGGAAGTGACACGGCACAAACCCGGAAGAATAGTCAAAGTAATAGTTTGTGAAAACTTCAAACTAAAAGTCAGTCTAAAACATGATCCAGAGTCCGTGACACTTGGTGGGATTTCAGTCAGCGTTTTTGGAGAGGATAGTGAGTGGATAGTGGAACAGCTGTGTGTCTCGCCGTCTGTGGCCCTCGGGGGGCGTAACCGTCACCTAGCTGCGCTGTTCCCGCGGCCACGCCCAACATTACAATCCACAGCGGGGTGGATCAGACCCCGGAGCAGGGGGGAAACGAGAGGACCACCACCTGTAGGGGTCCTGAAAGGTCCGCTTGGGTCGTGTGTGGGTTTCCTCCGGGTCATTTATATTAAAACACGTGTATTCGCTTTGGAAAATTGACCAGAGGTGTGTTTTTCCCGCTCTGTGATTGGTCGGCCACCATTATAAATTGGCTCCAGCTCCCCGTGACCCAGAGATGGAGTGAGCGGTGGAAAACTCAAATTAAAACCGCTTCACCATCCCAAAGTTGCGTGTGGTGCCAATTCCCCGTAAACCGCCGGAACGACTGCATGTCGCCGTCTTAAGACGTCGGAACTTAATCAAATAAAAAAAAAAGCACGTCCAAATTGCAATCAACTGGAAACTTTGCCAGAGAGTGAAAAGCGAGAAGTCGTTTGGCGGCGCACAAACCCGGGCGATCCCGCGTCCAGACAATGGCCTTGGAGAGGCAATCGAAAGTAACCTGAGGCGGGCGGGAAACGCGCCACACTGTTCCGGGGAATTGGCATAATTGTTTCAGATTACATCTCCTGTGGCAGCAGCAGCGCGCAACACACTTGTCAAACAATGCGGTCAGATTAGCAGCTTGTGATTGGGTCCGTGCGCAAGCGATCTCTCTCATTACGCACCTAAGAAAAGAAACAAAAGACGGCTTTAAAGTGACTTAATTATCCGCGCGAAAAACACCGCCACAAAGCCGCCGCTCGGCGCTAAGTGAAGCCTTAACCCTTTCACTCTGAGAGAAACTCTTCAGCGCACTTCACATCGCCCGGAATCACGGCTGCTGACGGCGGGGCGTCGTGCGCGCGGCTGCTCGCTCTCGGCTGATTGGTGGACGCGCGGCGGCCAATCTTCTCCCCTGCTAATTAAAGTCGAGGTGAGAAACTTCTCGGCGGGAAATGTGCAACCGCGAGTTTGTGATGCTTGAAATGAGCCGCGCTTCCGCCAGAATAAACCGATGCTTTGAGGCGATTATTACAAGATCGTCACGGTCAGACACGTTAAAACAAACGAAAACTCGAACAGCTAGCAAAAGTTAGTGAGCTAGCATGGGTAAGTTAGCTAGCTAGACCACCACATTAAGATAATCACAAACTTGATTTGTTAGCAAAAGTTAGCGAGCTAGAGGGTAAGTTAGCTAGCTAGACAGCCACAAAAAAACAAACAAACAAAAACTCAATTAGCTAGTAAAAGTTAGTGAGTTAACAAGGGTAAGTTAGCTAGCTAGTCAGCCACATCAAGATAATCAAAAGCTCGATTAGCTAGTAAAAGTTAGTGAGCTTACAAGGGTAAGTAGTTAGCTAGCTACAGTCAGCTACAATAAGCTAATGAAAAACTCGTTTATCTAGAAAAAGTTAGTGAGCTAGCTGCAGGTCAGACGGCAGAGGTCAAAGGTCATGTGGACGTGTAGGAGCTTTAGTTTTGGGGCCTTCTGGCTAATGTTTTTATTGATATGTAGAATATCTGCTGCTCCTCAAGCGCGACACGCCAGAATCAGGCTCCTCCCACAGACATGCCACGCCCCTGACTAGTCTAATCAGGCGTTTTCCTGTGGTCTGAGATGTTGAGAGTAAGTGATCGAGACGTCTGAGAAGAAAAGTTCCAGAACGGCGTCTTCAGACTCACGTCGGCGGCAGAAAGTCCATTAGGCGTCAGGAGCTGCTGTGGTGAAATTGCATTTCAGCGTCGAGACAAGCGAGAGCGGTGGAAAATAAGAGCGTAACGCTGTGTATTAACCTGTCAGCGCCGCCCACGGGAGAAGCAGGAAGCGAGAGTACTGCTGGAGACTCCACCCGACTACACTGAGCGCTTTAGTTGCTGAATCATCTAGTAAGTGTCTTCATATAGTCTGTGTAGACATCTACTGTAGCCTAGTGTAGACACACTGCTTCACTCGCTCCTCTTTATGTAAGTCACTTTGGATAAAAGCGTCTGCCAGATGACTGTAAAGTGAATAATAAGATCTTCCTGCTGAAGAAGTCTCGGACGTGAATAACTGGCCTGAGTTTTGTGAGCGACTGTTTAGTCGTGATGTTCCTAATAAAAATAACGTACTTTCGTAAATATAAGCACCCCTCTGAATTTTCAGGCTTTAAATTAAAAAAAAAGTTTTTACTCTAATGTTAATTTTCTCTTTAAAACACAATTTTTTCGTAACCTGTGACTCGTGGCACTTCAATGACGCTTTACTAAAAAAAATAATAAAACAATAATCTATTCAAGCGGTCAAAACTACACCTCCCATCATGCTTTGCTGCTCAGCGGTTCCCATGAGCCTTAAGCGCTAAAAGAGCAGAGAGTACAGCTGACTGAGCTGGTTTGTGTCAGACGTAAATACTACAACAGTGTTGTTTTCCTCTGTGCAGCAGACAGAGCCATTAGATTGTGTTTGACTCGCTGTTCTTCCTTTCACACTGTTTTCTTTCTGCTCCGAAGAGTTTGCAGCTGCTGGTCTCGTTTTCAAGCCCGTTAGCCTTTAGCACGGCAAACTACCGGATGCAAAATGGTCTGCCCATTTAGATATTAATGATTGTATTTAGTTTAATCTTACTTCTTCCAATGTTATTTATTGAGCTAATAAAAACTCTGCCTCCGGAAACATAATTTAAAGAAATGTGCGCGTATATTTCCGTGAATATTTGAAATTGCCAATTTTAAGCACTCCGCTGATTTTGGGGCGCTTTCGGGTGCTTATATTTGTGTAAATATGATAATCACATTGAATTATAGAGGAGCTAAACCGTTTAAGAGCTTTAAATGTTGTCGGGGGAAACGTGAAATTGTACACAGAGTTTAACAGGTAACCAGTGCAGAGAGACTCCAGCCTTTCCGTGAGAATCCTGAGGCATTTTGAGACATTTTATGAAACGGTTTGAAGTGAACGACTCTATGAGATGAAACCGTTAATCTGGTGAGTTATTAACGCTAGAACGCTGGACACTGCAGATCACTGGAAGATTCTTTTAATTATTTTACGTGTTAAATGCGGGAAAAAAAGTTTATTTTTTAGAAGTAAATTCAGATTGTTAATTGGATTGTCATTGAACAGTTTAAAGTAAATGACAATCTTGGTTCCAAACCTTCTCAGTTTGTGAGTCAGTCAGACGCTTTTATCTGTCGGTGGGAAAAGCATTATTCCATCTGCGATTCTGAAGTCAACCACGTGATTTAATCTGAAGCTTCAGATCTTCACAATCCACCACAACTAAACCGCTAGAACGTCGCTAAAGTTGGACTTTTCTGGAGGATCTTCTTAGTGGAGCAGTTCTCCTGGAGTTATGAGTGATGTAAGAGCCCCGAGAGGTGGCCACGCCCACACGGATGCTGCTGCCCTGCCCGCGGCGTTGCTGGCGGCCTCGGTTTTGCGCGATAAACTGTAAACGGCCAAAACAAACAATAACAAAAGACATAAAACCGGGCAAACACTGAACGGTTGGGTCAATTACAAACCATCTGGCTTGTTAAAAAGCGATCTGAAGACCAGCGGCTCCATCTGCGCCGCCCGACCCGAGACCGCGCAACATCTGGATCCACCCAGCCGCGAGGCCGCGCTCCACAGGTGTGCTTCTCCAAGACTCCACCCACGGCACCAGGGGGAGGAGTCTAGGATTGGGATCATTTTGTGTTCTGGTTCACGCCAAATTCATGTCCGAGTTCCACTAACGAGGAGTTTTTATTGGCTGTCACACTCGACAACCACAGACGACACGAGATGTAACATAGTTTCAGATCCGAAAATAAGCCCTAGTGGGTATCAGAGACGCTACAGGCTCAAAGCCGTAACTAGCTTTTCCGAGGAATCCAATGATGTCAGAATCGAATAAGCAAAAGTAAATGCTACTTGTTGAGGTAAAAAGAACAGAGTAATACTTTTTTTCCGTTTGTTTCTGATACTTCTACTCCACGTAATACGGCTTATGTTTGAAAGCAAGTTTTTGGGTGTCGGATTTGGAAAATTTTGAAAAAAGGCGGTGCTTATATTTGCGTAAATACGGTAATACTTTCTGTCCCTTTGTTTCTGATACTTCTACTCTAATACTTTGTGCTTTACGCGGCTACTAGCATCAGCGCTCCAGCGACGGCCTGATTGTGCGGCTCTGAAATCTTCCAGCGAATCACGTCTGTGTTAATTACGAATGTTTTCTACATGTGAAACGAGCGCAGAATCAACACGGGAACAGCGAGCGTCTGTAGCGGCTCTGATTACCGAGCGGACGCTAACGCACAGTGTCATTTGAAATCACACCGCGGCTTTTCCCATCATCACTCGCGCCTTTAAGGTCACAGCGTTAAAATTCAGGACCGGAGCCACGACGCACGCTTCTGATTTCCTCAAGCCAAAGATTTGTTTTTTTAGTTTTAGTAATAGTTTTTTTTTTCATTATTCGCTGTGTTGTTGGAAATCAGTGCTGAACAAAAAAAGAAGTGCGGCTAAAGGAATCTCTAAATTATTATTGATCTGTCACGCCTGTTCCAGATAATAATGACTGTTTATATTTTAGAAGAAATCCTAAACTTCTTGTTTTTGGAGCAGGACAAACAGAACGATGACACACACAACTGAAACCAACAGTGAAGATAGCAAGTGTGTGTGTGTGTGTGTGTGTGTGTGTGTGTGTGTGTGTACAGACGTAAATAAAACCGCCTGTTACATTCACTACATTTCTAGGTAAAGGTTTTTATCACTTTATAATATTTTACCACAAATGAAGATATTTTCACATTTTTATAAGGGTTAATGAAGCGTAGGAGAGCAGTGGCCAGCCAGCCAATGAGAAGCCGGCGTGTGCGCGTGAATATGGCGGCGGTTTAAGTGTGTGATTGGGTTTAATGACGACAG
>MU204377.1:84010-100439 GCA_017309775.1 Paedocypris sp. Pulau Singkep | reverse complement strand
AGAGAGAGAGAGAGAGAGAGAGAGAGAGAGAGAGAGAGGAGGGGGGGGCACTTGAGAGTGTCAAACTCTTACATTATGGCACATCATGACTGGCTTTCTCTCAGTGTTCCACTCGTCTCCTGATCGCTGACTGATCTACTGTTCACGGTGTCACCAGGATGTAGATGAGGTCGATCAGAACGCTCGGGCAGATGGAATCTTCTCTTCTCTGGACCTTTCAGAAGGTCTAGGTGGAGGGATGGAGCTTCCTCTGGTCTTCACAGGGAGCGTGTAGAGTTAGACTGGCACCAGTGAGTCGGTTCTTCTCTAGGTTGATTTCCTCTCACTTTCACTTTCAGAGAGGTTTCGTTTTCCTCACCACCGCCTCGAGAGCCACAGAAAAACGACATGACACGACAATCACCTGCTTTTACATTCACACTTTAAACGCACTGAACTTCAACTAGAGGTGGAGGATTCAAGTTCAAGTTCAAGTTCTGAGCGTTTGTAAGGCGCTTTTCTCAGTTTTAACTGTCTTAAAGTGCTGTTGTGTCCTTTCTTCCTTCTTTAAATAATGATTGTGGAAGCAGACACTTATATAAGCTTTTATTAACTCACTAACAGAAAAAAAGAGGTGATTCGATTGGTTGAACTCACTAAAAATGATCCGGGGTGATTCGATTGCTTTTGACTGAGGAATTTGCCTCATTTGCCTACGAGTTTTGATAAAGATAAAGAAATATGCCAACGCTACTTGATATAGAAAACAGGGGCTTGAGAAAAAGAAAAGCTAAATGGGTAAATTTATTCCCTATCAGTTGTACTGACATAAATATATGTACCTGTACATTTATTTTGTACGTATTTATTTCTGCATTTATTATAGAACTTTATTTCCTTTGTCATTTATATTTGATTTTGGTCCTCCATACAAACGTCATCCGAAGCGTCATCGCAGAAAAAGATCAGTTGGACATGAACACAGACAAAGAGTTTAGAAAAAAAAACAAAACGCTAGAATAAATTCATTTTGATCATTAGAATAGATTTTGTCTCTATTATTCAAGTGAAACGACATCCAAGCGATACGAGTCACACGTTTGGCTTGTAAATAAAGAAAAATACATATTGTATTTCTTTTTTTTTGCCTTCTTTTTTGGTGGTGCTTTTATTCACATGAATACGGTAAAGCCAGTGTGTGTGTGAGAGAGAGAGAGATGGGTTCAGCATCATCAGAGGAGAAGAACGCAGGAGTCCACCTCTCTAAACTCTCTCAAGCCGCCGTACCTTCTGGTTCCCCGAGTCAACCTGAAAGTGTTGTTGTCAAGCAGAAGAAGAGCAATAAAGCGTGTTCCTCGCTCACAGCGGCGTGTCGTACCAGCCAAACGCTTTGGTGCCACACAATGCTGCCGAACGCCAGCGTCCCCGATCTGATGGAGTCTGTCGAGAGGCGCTACTGCAGACGTGTGCGGGACGCTCTGCTACATATTGATGGGACGGGGCGAGGCGTGTGGACCAGAGGAGGCGCGGGGGTCCGGCCCTTATCTGATCACTCTCCGCCTTATCAGCGCACACACTCTCACCCTTTACAATTTCCCGCTTCAGTGGAGCTTGAGCGCGGCTTGTTAGAGCAACAAAGAGCGGACGGGAGTGAAAGGGGCACAAAGCGCCACTCGTCTCTCTGGACACTGCATTTCCTCTCACGATAACGGGGAAAGACTGGCCTATCTGGCTCGGCGTAACTGACCACATGTCTAATGATAGCAGGCCCAGAGCGCTGGAGATATCTGGAGAGCGCGAGATGTTCACGCTTCTCCACTCCAGGAGGCTGAGCTGCTCTAGTGATGGTAATCCCGGACCTGTAATCGAGGCGTCAGTACTGCTTCACTACCTAACTAACCTCGGAATTCGGCTTTTACTTTACTAGAGTATTTGTTTTTCCGCTTACTTTCTACTTCTACTTCTTATGTTTTCAAGCAAATGTCGGTACTTTCTAATCGCTACTTTTTCAAAGCCAGCCGCGTTACGGCGATTTCATTTCGGTTAGTTTTATTTCCGTGTGGAATCGATCTTAAAAAAACATCCCGCTAAATCGCGCCGTCCTGTAACGGTGAACCTGATTGTGGTTGGACGAGACGTATAAGCGCGAATCATTCCGACACCCTGTTGGTTTGCGTGCGGTCCGTCACACCTGCTCATTGCGCTTTTTTTTATACAGCCAAACTAAAAACATTTCAGTTAGTATCTTTGTGAGACTTTGAGAGATATTATTCATCTCATACTAGAGATAATGTTGAAGCTAGTTTTTTTTTAACATAAGAGTTCATATTTAGATCATTATTTCATACTATTGATTTGAAAAGAATCTAAGACTATTGCTTTGTTGTGTTGTCAACCTCCGAGAAGCCTGTTTGATTTGTGTCTTGAGGCGGCGCAGATGTTTTTTTTTTTGATCTTGGAAATCAGAATGTGGTCACCTGTGGTAAAACAGCTGTCTTTAAATGCGCTTTTGCAACAGAACAAAGCATATTGGTGAATCTTGTTATTCTGTTACGTCACTCAAATAAAGGTGACTGATGACATGATTCTGAAATATGACTTTTTTCACCATTACAATACTAGTAATATTTTACACGTCAATGCTTAGTAGTGCACAAATATGGTTCTTCTGTAATAAAATGCATTGATTGTCAATTATCTACAACATTTTAATATAACAATATAGTTCTATAATGACATTTTTTTCTTGCATTACTGTTACTTTTTTTACTTAAAAGTAGTTTTATCTGTATTAGTAACAGTACTTTTACTTGAGTAGAATATTGGGCATGTTACTTTTACTTCCACAAAAGTACTTTATAACTCTAGTATTTCTACTTCTAATCAAGTAATGAAGGTGACTACTTTTGACAGCTTTACCTGTAAGTAACGGGTATGTCGAGGTCAGTCTCGAATTGAACCTGCAAAGTTGGGACAAAGTTTGGTTTTGGATCTGCTGCTCGGAACCTTGGGAATTGATGATCAACGCACCTTCTGCACTGGTCCTGTAGATCAGAACCTTTCCTCTTGGACCTGATCGTAGCGCCTCAGGTCTTCTCAGGCTGGATTAGTGTGATGTTCTCTGATTGATCAGGCAACACACGTGACTCCACCGCTCGTCTCCTTACACTAGTCACCAGTTTAAGGCTTTAACTTTGACCTTCAGGACCATTAATGGTTGTGCTGCACCATCGACAACTCACTTCTGATGCTCCTCGATGTGTAGGTCGCCTTGGAGGAAAACCACGACCTCCATATTCTGTAGCTTAAACTTTGCCAGAATGTCAAAGAAACAAACTTAGGCGGAGCGTTCCTGAGAGGGAAACAGTGAAGTGCTCAGTCGTCTTTGGCTTTGATTGATATTTTGAACAAGCTTGAAAAACTTTCCAGCCAATGAGATCAGTGCCTGAGTGCCTGAGTGCCACGCCCGTATCTCAGTGGATCTTAGCCTCGAACACATAACAACAGTCTAGAAGAAGAGAGGAATCTGGGAGAATGAAGATCGTCTAGTTCCTTTAGAGTCTGAACTAAACAGCAACTACGATCCTTTTAAACAAAAGGGAATTGAGATGGGCGAGGTCACGTCGCCACGTTTCCTTTCCAGATCCCCGAGCTTTGTCTTGCCTCTTTGTGTCACTTTCATTTCGTTGTTTTTTGCTAATCGTTTGTTTCTTCGTTGCTCTTGATTTTCTTTTTCCTGCGTGTGAGTTGGTGTCTAAAACTTTGACACGTTTGGCTTCAATCAGACTGAAATAAAAATCGCACGTCAACTGACACGAGCGTTTGACGTTTCCTCGCTGGCTTCATTCATTCACTTGATTCAATTAAAGAAGGGCACGTGTCAGGCTTCTTCTTCACGTCATTAGAGTTAATACTAATAATAATAGAGTTGACCCGCAGGTTTCAGGTTTGAGTCCCGGTCTGAGGGAGGCGGAGCTTGACTGAGCTGTTGTGTGGCTGGAGCCGTGATTCGGTGTTGACACGTCCTCTAGATCAGATTACAATCACTGTAATTACAGTCATCACGGGCCGAGAGAAATCTGACGAGCCGCTGTTTCAGACTTTTGTCATCTCACACGTCACGGGAGACACGCTAGTGCTATCAGAACACCGGCCTGACATGTGATGCTCACGTGTGTTCTTATCATGTGTGTGTTTGTGTGTGCGAGTGTGTTGGAGAAAGATTCGGTGTGTTTGACTGTGTGTGTGCTCTGAGTATTTTTTTCATGTATTCTTGGTCGCGACGGCTGGAAAATGCTTCTAGACACAACACAAAGATCGCTTTTAACAATACATTTGATCCTTATTGCAGAATATTCTGAAAGATGTGCGACCTGCCCGTTTACAGTAACGCTTAGATTTTAATGATATCCTGTACCAGCGCACCGACTCTCTGGAGTTTGTTTTATCATATTTGACCTAACCCTAACTCACCTGTTTTAGTGACTAGATTATATAAACTTTATTTTAGTATTTTTATTAAATTGTTTATAATGATTCTTAAGTGTTTTTTAAAGAGCCTATACCAGTGCGCCAACTCTTCTGAAATTTTTATAAACAATATATCTCTATAACCCAGGATCATAGTAGCACTTATGTACTGATCGTCTCACCGCTAGTGTAAGAGAGTTTGTGTGTTTCCCGCTGCTCTATCACTTTCTTATAATCAATAACTGTACAATAACTGGTAGTTAATATGGTTTATTCCAGTATTCACTTCGGCGGAGAATCATGCGACGTGATTGTGGTAGAGATGCGTGCTGAAGCCAGATCATCTCCACGGAAGCAGACGGGTGTGAAGTGAATGTTTGTGTACGCTTTAGTTAGTTACCCAGAAGTCTCCTCTCTGCTCTGTCAATCAAAAGCCTTTTTCTCTGGCTAATCAAGTTCCTGTGTTTCTCTGACCGGAAACCTCTTTCTGTACAGCCACCGCAAGCAAAGATCCCAACTATCTGTTTCAGTTAGTCACTCGACCCTCGTAGGTAAATGAAACCCATTTTTATTCTTCATTTTTAATGGTTGTTTTTTCTCAATAACTGCTACGTTACATGTATGACATCGACTTTGTGCTATATAAATGAACTTGAACTTTTTTATTATATATACTGAAAATATTTTATGATTTATAAAAACATTCTGTCTGAATTCATGAATGTTTGGAACAGATTAGCGCAATTACGAAATGCGTCTCACTTTACGAAATTTTCCTTTGCGAAATTGGTCTTGGCACGAATCCATTTCGTAAGGTGCGGTACCGCTGCACGTGTGTGTGTGTGTGTGTGTGTGTGTTGTGGTGGATGGAGATGTTCTCCTCTGGGTGACTCGGTCGGGCTCGTCAGACATTGTTTCTCTCATCCGCGTGCTGGTGAATTCTATTTTCAGCTCTTCTCTTGCGCAGTAATTATCCGCATTGTTGGCGAGTATAAAGCAAATAAAGGGCATGAATGTGTGGCGGTCAATGGGATTGTCAGCGCGGGTTCTGCTGCGCGGGCTCATGTTTGCGCGGGAGTCTGTCAGCGCGGCGTGTGTGTGATTAGCCCGTCGTCTCTCAAGACAAGCTCAATTATCTGACACGCAACGCTCCTCTCCTTTATTTCTCAAGCTGTTCCGTCGCAGAAGAGAAACGCGGAGAGGAGAGTGGGTGGAGGAGACTTGACGAGATAAACTGCAGGAGGAGGAGGAGGAGGAGGAGGAGGAGGAGGAAAACACCAGGAGTCAAAACTAATTCAATGCTACTTTACTGCAGGAGCAGAAGATCCGACGAGTGGAGAACATCTGAGAGATACCACCTCCAACACCACCTCCACCTCAACCACCACCACCACCTGAACCACCACCTCCAATGACCACCTCAGCCACCACCTCCACCTCAACCACCTCCACCTCCACCAACACCACCACCTCCACCAACACCACCTCAACCACCATCACCACCACCACCAACACCACCACCTCAACCACCACCTCCACCTCCAACACCACCACCAACACATCCACCACCACCACTAATACCACCACCACCACCACCACCACAAACACCACCTCCACCACCTCAAACACCACCACCACCAACACATCCACCACCTCTACCAACACCACCACCTCCAACACCAACACCATCCCCCAACACCAAATTTCACAGCAAATTGTGAAATGAATGTGGCACAAACACTGACGCTTAATTCACATCATATTTACGTGAAAGTGGGCACCCGTTTCTGTCCAATATCTGTCTTTCTATCCATGTTTTATTTTATTTTATTCGTATCTAATTTGTATTAGATACAATGTCCACTTATATTGTATTAGCATGTGCAAGAGTATTCTAACAATGTGCAATATTTTTCCATTCATATTATTTAGCTTTATTTATTGTTTATTGTAGAGGCTGCAAAATGTCAATTTCTCATTGTTGGGACAAATAAAGGTTTTCTTCTTCATCTGTTCAATAACGACGACGTAAATCTGTGTCTAGATATCAAACCTAAACAAACACTCTAAACCAGATGACCAGACCGAAAACTACTACTGCAAATGTTCCCAGTAATTCGGCTATTTTACATTTGTTTGATGCTGATGATAGTTTTCACCCTCGTCTTGAGACTGAAGATGTGATGTGTGTAGTAAATGTGTGTGTAACTGCTCGTGTAACACGGCCACTTGCTGTAATTGTGTGATTACGGTAGAAATCGTTTTTTTGTTTTCTGCTCAGCACTCTCGACATCTACTAAGTTCGAGTTCAAGTTTATTTATATGCCGCTTTTCTCTGTCCCGGACCAACGCAGAGTTGTTATGTGGAATTAGAAAAGAAGAGTCTTTTAAGAATTAGGAAAAAAAATTAGGAAAAATATTAGTTAAATAAACAGATGGTATTAAAGATAAGCCTTTTCTATATTTCTACAAGGAAATTTGATTCAGACGTAATTTATTCAAATTAACTGAGCAAACAGCCAAACTTCCGATCCAACAGAAATACACGACACTTAATTTACTATTCAAATGAAACTTCTGACAAAAAAAAAATCACATTTACAGAAGTGCTATTCAGTACACAAAATTCAAATTCAAATTTTATGTCACATCCACAATTATTTTTCAAATTAAAATTTTATTTGTCACATCCACAATTATTTTACAACAATGTGAAGTGAAATGTATTTTGCAATCGTCCCGCATGTTAACATGGGCGGGGGGGGGCAAAACATTTTAAATAGGGGATAAAAAATAAAACACAAAAAGCAATAAAATACAATAAAAAAGAGAGATAAAATACGAATTAAATACACGTGATAAAAAATACGAGGAGAGATAAATTACAAAATAAGAAATAAAATTACGAAACAACGAGTCTGCGAGTGTGACCACGAGTTATTTGTGTGTATCAAACAACCACGTAAAATAATTCTGCGCAATTAAGACAGGTTTATTCATATAGCGCTTTTCTTACTCGAGACCAACGCATTCCAGTGGTTGGTGGCGAGTGGCGAGTGGGTCCGCGACACCGTCAACACTGAAATCTGCCCGTCTACAGCGCGGCCTGATGACTGACGCCTCCAGTCCATCTACACCAGACCAGACCACACCAGACCACTCCACACCACACCAGACCAGACCAGACCACACCAGACCACACCACACCAGACCAGACCAGACCAGACCAGACCACACCACACCACACCACACCACACCAGACCAGACCAGACCACACCAGACCACTCCACACCACACCACACCACACCAGACCAGACCAGACCACACCAGACCACACCAGACCAGACCAGACCACACCACACCAGACCAGACCACATCACACCACACCAAACTCGACCAGACCACACCACACCAGACCCGACCAGACCACATCACACCAGACCAGACCACACAAGACCACACCAGACCACACCAGACCACACAAGACCACACCACACCAGACCACATCACACCACACCAGACCACACCAGACCACACTAGACCAGATCAGACCAGATCAGACCACACCAGACCACATCACACCAGACCAGACCACACCAGATCAGACCAGACCACACCACACACCAGACCACACCACACCAGACCAGACCACACCAGACCCGACCAGACGGGCTTTCAGGAGAAACGTGTCCCTGCACGTAAAACACACGCACTTCTTCCCTTCTCCAGGGGTCAGACCCTCACTGAAGACCATCACCACCACCGTCACACACTCGCCTGGTCCAGGCGTAGATGGTTGTGGCCACAGCGTGCGGAGCAGTTTCTCCACTGTAATCACAGAACCAGAAGACTCGCGTCCAGATTACAGTCTTCAATCAGTCAGCCGGGGAAACGACACGCACACCACACGGACACGGACGTCACCTGTGTCAGACGCAGCCACACACACACACCGTCGCCATGGGGACTCGCCTGACCTGCCCCATCCACAGCCTGACACCGTTTAATGTACATTTCCACAAAAAGGAGATGATTCCTGTCTGTTCTATCACACACACACACACACACACACACACACACACACACACACCGGCTTTCAGCAAACGGCTGCACTCGCAATTTCCCTGTGAGAGGGCAGAGGAAAAATTGAGCTTTTGCGAGGCACTGAAGAGAGATGAAATGTGTGTGTGTGTGTGTGTGTGCTGGCAGACCTCAGGCAGGAGAGATGAAGCTTTGAAGCACATCAGTCTAGACGTCCGACTCAACAAAGTGACTTTAACACGTGAACCAAGACAATCCTTTTTGTTCCAAATGTGCCGTTAAAACCCGTAAAACTAGTAGCGACGGCTAACTAATCAGCTAATTAGAGACGCTAATTGATGCGCGGTGGCTAGTAACGACAGCTCCGCCCCACGCAGCGTCACATTAGAGCAACGACTTCAGATGATCTGACCAGACGCTTGTTTGGATCTAATCCTGAAGATCCGGTGAGAATCTGATAACGTTCACTTCCAGTGGGAAGTGAATCTGCCGGAGGTGAACACGCTTCCGCCAGGTGGAAGAGAATGCGGAACTTTATCAGGTCGGAAAATGCCGAGGATTTTCTCCTGACGAGCTTCATCGTCTTTGATGAGAACGGTGATAATGAAGCTGGACAGAAGGAGAAGAGCTTTACACGCAGAGACGCTCCTTCAGACGAATTTGCTGGATTGTTTTTCAATCAAACCATTCCGCTTCCTGCTCATGATGCTATGGGGCGGGCCTGAGAGTGATCTGATTGGCTGATGCGTGAAGAAGAACTGATTTATAGCTCCACGACTCTCAAGACGATCAACCACACGACTCCTGTCAGCATCATCAACTCTACTAACGTCTACACGGCCGAGTCTGACACTTACAATCAGCTGTTTGACTACGAGACTCCATCATTCCATCTGAAAACGCTCTTGTCCTCAAACGACAGGAAACGAGGGAACAGTTCCGCTTCAGGTTAGACACTTATAGAAACTAGGGCGAATCGAGGACGAGCTAATGGAATTAAAGACAAGCGTTTTTGTTGCTCTCTCGCCGGGAATCAAGTGAAATTCCGTTTGGGAGTGACGGCAGAAACCGTCTTTAAGAAGTGATTCGCTCCACCGGAGACGATCTGTCCAGGACGTCAGGTGACCAGAGCGAACAAGCGAGAAGGACACAAACTCTCCGTCTGTTCGGTGGTAATTACCACGCTAGTTAACGAATAAAACAGGCCTCGTTTCTGTCGGGATGGATGCGGAGCGACGGAAAGGGCCGTGGACGGAGAGGACTGGGCGGAGTCACACTCTCACACAAAGCCCCGGGCCACGCCTTAAACAGCCACGGCAAGGAACAAACGATTTAACCGAGACTCGCGAGACGCGCCAGACCTGTAATTCCGTCTGAAACGAGAAAGCCGCTAACGAGATCCTGCGAACGCAGCGCAACACTCCCGGCCCGAAGACACGCCCCTCGCAATCTCCCAAACCCCCAGTTTGATGCAGATGGCCAGTGATGGCGGGAAACTTTCGGGAACGCTGGTACTGCAGGGGCATCGTTTGCATAATACCCACCTTGACTAGGACACACACACACACACTCTGACCTCTCCGTGCCATGTTCTTTCCTCACAGGCCCCGCCCCATCATGGAGGGAGGTCCCGCTCGGGAATGACTGACCCGCTGACAGACGTGTGATATTCAGCCGCGGGGGAAGAGTATCGGGTTATTGAGTCGCTCCACGCTGAGCACAACGCCATCCGCTCGCCGCGCCGATCAAGGGCGTCTGTGCGCGGAATACAGAGGCGGGAAAACAAACTTTTCTAGAAGTGAGTTTGTCAATACGGCGGCGGATCAGTGGGCAGCGTGTCCTGATCAAGGGCGCGGAGCAGATCGATCCCGCGCGAGGAGCTGAACTGCGTTTCTGAGGCGCCACCGTGACACAAACACACCGCCTGATTCCTTCCTGCCGCTCGCGAGAAAAATCGTTTCATCGTTTATCAAGGTCCAACGTGTCGTGTGCGACGTGAAGGAGACTATGATGGTTTGGACGTCACGGGGTTAATGATTCCAGAACGTCGTCTTACTCTGAGTACTTAGTTACCTCGTAGAGGCTTTAATAGTGAAGACGATGAACGTATAGACGAGTAATTCACTGGATTATTGAATCAGACGCAGCTCTTCTCTCACGTCTCGCGTGATGTTAAAAATGGAAAGTTGGTGATTCTACTTGTAGTTTATTAGCTCTGTCGTCTTTTTTACTCACTACACTAGTTTCCCCTCCTTTAATTCGAGTTTTATTTCGTTTTTTTTTCCGCCTTCACTTCAATCGCCACGGCTGCAGCTAATCACTACATGCTAAAGGCGTTGGCCGCGCTAGCCGACACTTTATTGACTGTCTGAGAGGAGAAATGATAAAAAAAGCTATTACAAACATTGCTAAGCTAACATCTAGCACCTCTAGACAAGCTAAACCCACCGCCACGCCTCGCTGCTAGCCTAGCGCATTAGCATGCTTCTGGTGAGCGCCTCATCAGGACGTTTAGGTGTGTAAGCGCGAGCTAAGCGCGGGATATAGTGTGTGTGTGTGCACATACATCAGCACGTGTGGCGCGTGAATAGCGGCTGAATGAGGCGCGTGAAAGGCAGAGTCGACGCTCTTTCAGGCGGCTGAATGTGGCCGTTTGTGGAAATTACCGCTTGGTCTTTAACCACCTGAAACGCGGCGGGAAGAAAGCGAGAAGTGCGCGGCGGAGAGAAAGGGGGAGGCGGTTAGGATAAAGAGCCGACGCCCGGCGCTTTCAGAGAGGCTCCGCGTCGTGAGGTAAATAGAGGAAAGCGTTTGTAGCGGCGTCAGGTAATGGATCACGTGTGGCGGGAAACTAGCGGCACTTTAGCGTGTAGCGATGGGGCGAGTCAAAGCGCTACTGAGCATGTGCGAGACTTGGGCAGGCGTGGGTTTCCTCCGGGTCTCCGGTTCCAGTCTGAAGAGTGTGTGTGTGTGTGTGTGTCCCGCTCTGTGATTGGTTCTCCACTAATCCCAGGGGGTGTGTCCCGCCTTCATGTCCAGAGCCGATGTGATTGGCTCCAGCTCCACGTGACCCAGAAGTGGAAAAGCAGTTGGTAGAATGGCCAGATGTTCAGTTTGTCACTGTTGATGATCTGACTCTGTTCCTCACCGAGTTACATGATTTACATCATCGGTAATCAATAATGTGCGATCATCGAAAATATATTAAACTCTAAATATATATAAAATAAAACAAACTGCTAAAAACCGAACAAAACAAACAAAAATTTTTTTTCAAATAATTAAAAAAACCCACTTTGAACAAAGTTGGCAAGAAATATGATAATTTGAGATTAAAGTGAACAGAGGCGGTATTGATCACGTGATCAAAAATATCGTAAAGTACACATAGTAAATGCCGAATAAATCCAGTAAAATGCTTCTCTGAGCTGCTCGACACGCGTGATGACGTCCAAGCGCCGCGCTCACGTGATCCGTCACTTCTAATTGGAAACTGAAACCGGCCACTAATCAAAAGCGCGCGCGCGTGTGTGTGTGTGTGTCTCCCGCGAGGCTTTAATCTGCGGTCCGAGCGCGTCCACGCCACAACGATTCACTTCTCAGCGCGTGACCGCGGCGGCCGATCGATCGACACACACACACACACACACACACACACACACACACACACACACACACAGTATCGCTTCACACACTCCGTCTCCATTATCACACCTCACATCACATGACACCCGGAGCGCTCAGCTTTTATCTGCGGGGGCAGAGGTGACGGCCGCGGGCGCGCGCCTCGCTCTACACGTGCACGCGCGCGCGCTCCCCACCTGACTCCACGCGCGCGTTACAGTATTCAGATTAGCGGGAAATTAATTGGACTAATTAACATACAAGTAAATGATGATACCGTTAACACATTTCATTAACTCCAACTGTCATTTCGTGTTCCCCATATTGCATTACAATGAGTTGAATTCATTAAATTATGCAAATGAGAGGTGGAAAGCGCGGGATATGGCGTCTCTCTCTCTCTCTAATAGAGCGTGTTCTTCTCTTCTCTTCAGGAGCAGATGCCGCTCATCTCTTCTCATCTCATCTACAGGACACGTTTAAGCTGGACTCAGTCGCTTCTACTTGTTCTGCTAGTCTTTAGAAACGTTATTAAACCACTAGTAGAAACCTGCAAAGCGAACTGTTATATTCATTTCATATAAATGTGTGTGTGTGTGTGTGTGTGTGTGTGTGTGTGTGCGCGCGCAGGCATTTAAGTCACAGCGGGGGCCCAGATATACTATACTAAAACGGACAGTCTAAGATTTTAAGAATAACTGAGTTTTTGGTTGAGGTGTGATATAATATTTCAAATTCAAATTGTATTTGTCACATACAAATTATATTTTAACCAAATATTTTATATTAATATTTTAACCAAATATAAACCATCATATTAACCATTATGATTTAAAAGCATGTGTGTGTGTGTGTGTGTGTGTGTGTGTGTAAATCAAATTAATTATTTAGAATCAAGATTTAAAATGTTTTCTTTCCTCACTTTGTTAAATCAGTTGATGTACGTATTGTAGTACATGCAACATAATTAATTACATATTTTGTATCTATTTCATTTATATATCGGCATGAGCAACAATAAATCAGGCATACATTCCTGTGATAACAAGCTAAATAATTAAGCTACTACTGAAAATACTAACATATATTGACAACATATAATACTGAAATACTAACATACAAAACAACGACATTATTATGCACTCACACATGTGCACAGTGTTAAACCTCATTTTCCTACGCGTGCTTTCTATGATAAACCTTCACCCACATAAGATCGACTTTAACACCTTTAAAGTGTTAAATAAGGAAGACGGCAGGAGAAGAGTCGTAGTTGATTCGCGTTTCACTAGATCGAAGTCAAAACGTTTGTGTCGTGGGTGAATGTGAATGTGGTGTCCGCGGGCACGCGCACTGGTCATCATCATCATCATCATCATCATCACCTCGCTGCTGCAGTGACACCTGCTGGACACGCGCACGCGCCGGACGTTGTTTGATTTACTTTCTTAAATAAAGAGAAAGGCGGTACAAGACAAAGAGGTAAAACCTTTAACACATCCATGAGAGATGTAACAGTTTATATTTGATAAAAAAATGTATTTTATTATGAATTTAAATATGAAACAATATATAACCATTTTGCATGTATGATTTTATTCTATGACCTTGTTGTTACATCTCTATATTTAATTAAAAAAAAAAACATTTTTATAGCATAAAATGTACTGTGCATTTAGTAAGTTTATTAAATACATTATTAATTTTTTAAATGTATTAATCATTTTTAATTATATTTCAATTTGAATTAATAAATAACCGTTGTGTCATTACAGGTCTTGGAATGCAGACAGAATCAGCGACATTGAAGTGATAATAAATGTGATTTGATTTTAAATACATTTAAACAAGTAGGTTTGTTTAAATTACACAAATTATAATCTTAAGAAATTGATGATTATAACAGCAACAACCTACGAGTATTAATTTAGTAGAATAACAACATACCTTACACACTAAAAACATACAATGCAAACAACATCCATAATCTTCTGGCACTTTAAAAGGTTTGATTGACTGATCATGTCATGACACATTGTCACATCACTAAACGCACGGTTTAAAAATGTAGTTTTTATATTGGACAAAATAACTATATGAATTATGAAGTGTATAATTTTAGAAGCACATTATATGGACACGTAAAGCCACTCGCTAGGTAAATCAGCGCTCGCGTCTTCATTCACGATTAATGTTAGTGACGTCACACAATTTTTTTTAAGTTTTCCACGTCGCGTTAAAAGTTATATATATATAGTACATAAACATATTTGAACTTGAGCGGCTACGCTCGTTATATGACGTACATATATGGCGATGACCAATCAGAGAAGCTGGTGCAGTTTATGATGAGGAAACGCCGTGAATAACGAGAAGCACAAGCAGACGATTCGGTTTGAGTCTTTTAGTGTGAAATAAACATCATCTGCCCTGAAAAGTGAGCATCGTACAAGAGTCTGAAGCTTCCGGCGTGGCACGTGACAGCGCGAGGGGGCGGGGCTTGGACACAGAACGAGACAAAGTTACGAGCGGTGCGAAGATGAAAAGAGTTTTAAATCCATTTGTACAAATGACTCCTAATCCAGGTCTTGAAACGAAAAGAGAAAAATTTACCGGATTCTTTTTATTGTCGTTTTTTTTTTTGTAGGAAAACCAGTTTTGGCTGGACACAATTCATAAAACACGGGATAGAAAGACTCCCTAGCAAATCAGTGTCAGGAAAGCGCCGTCAGAAGCCGTGATGGTGGCGTGACCTCTGACCTGGCCTGACTCATCCTCTTCCTCTACACAGTAAGGCATTCACGTGTTGTGTGTGTGTGTGTGTGGACCAGTTACGCTTCTCCACGGGGTAAAAGAAGAAGAAAAACCCCAATGACTTCCATATTTGTAAAATATATACGCGTAGAATTATATATATATATATATATATATATATATATATATATGCACTTGGGCAAAGGAGGGAAGATATGTACGTGTCAGAAAGCATGACACACGTGTGTGTGTGTGTGTGTGTGTGTGTGGAATGTTCTCTTCACTGGGCGGAGTCTCCGGCCGTGACGAGCTGCGCGGGGGCGGAGTCAGAGGCGGTGATGGCGGTCAGACCCTGCTGGATGTTGGTGAGGATGAGCGTGGTCCCGCCCGAGGCCCCGCCCACACCGGCCCCGCCCCCCTTCTTGTTCTGGTGTGTCTTGATGTGCTTGGCCAGGTGATCGCTGCGCATGAAGCGCTTGGAACACTCGGAACACACAAACTTCTTCTCGCCTGTCCAGAACACAACCAAACAAACAACACACACCACATTAAACCAATGAAACGAAAGAAAGGTGGGCGAGAGTGCACGAGTACGGGAACGGCGCTGATGTTTGTAGGACAGTCCGTGATCTGGGACGGTTTTTCCCTCATTTCGAACACAGATGAACAAAGGAGATTTTTCTTGATGAACAAATAAACAAACTCTGCGTAGTGACTTTGCCTTAAGAAAAGCGCAATGTAAATAAACTTGAACGGGACGGAATATCAACAGAGCTTCACGTTTCAAGCATCTTCATTATATTACATCTTTACCAATCTGGCGTTTCTGTGGAGTCATTACGACTGTCAAAGTTAACGCGTTAATGCGAGCGGTTAATTTAAAGTCACCGTCAATCACAGCTGCTGTTTATTTCCCACCGGTGTGTTTGGGTAATTATTGTATCTTGAAGCTAATTGTTGCCCGTTCTGAGACTCGCGCTGGATAAAAGCGTCTGCCGATGACTGAAAGAGCAGCAGTTTGAGCAGGAAGTTATCGCACACGCAGAGAAATACTATGGCAAAGGCTGCGGGTGCGGTAAACTTGTGAACGGCGTGTGAGAAGCTGGTAAACTGGTGAGAATCTGCTGTATTCTCCTTGTTGTGCTTGGCAGGAAGCGTGAGGAGGACAGCGACGTCTGGTTTGTCTGGTTCCCCGACCGTGTGATCGTCTGCTTGTTTGATTTGAATGTGACGGCCGTTTTGTTCCTTTAGTTAAAGACGTGTGATCAGCGTTTTCAGCGAGACTCATTATCAGTGCCATACATTTACCACACAAATATACAAATATGCAAAAAAAATCTTTTTAGATCAATACATTTTTTAAATAATTATGACTGGTTTACCCGTCGTTTACTTTAATCAAAAACGGTGTATTACCGTTTTTGTATTGTGTTGAGTTTACATTCTTTTATTTTTTACACTTCAATTTTACAAGCTTCTATACTTATTATTAAAACAAATTATTATTTATAATAAATTATAATTTTTTTGTGCTTAATCGCAATTAATTTGGTTGGGGAAG
>MU204377.1:55581-63509 GCA_017309775.1 Paedocypris sp. Pulau Singkep | reverse complement strand
GGGGGGGGGGTGAGCCGGACCCCCGCCCGTCCCGTCACAGACCCGCTCACGGCCCAGTGAAAAGCACATCAATTTGGCCTCAGACAAGCGGCGTCACACAGATTAGGCAGCCACAATGCTCGGCTCTTATCTGCCCCCGCAGGAGGATGGAAACATTCTCACCACGTAATGGGCAAAATCAATTGTTGCCCCGCTCAATCAATGCGGCCCGGCTCTCGCTCGGCTCCGTGACCCGGACCACCTGGACGCTTCCTGTGCAGACGCACCTGGTTAAGCCCCGCACCCTGGTGCATTGTGGGTAGAGCCAATCGATCGCTCGGGTGGTAAACCACACGTGTCAGCGCCCGGGGACTTTTATTTTGCCCTCTTCTGGCACTTTATCCGCTTTTATGATCTTTAGCGTTTTGACTCTGACAGGTTGCATCGTAAACTGAGAAACAAGTGTTAAATTATGCTGCGTCACGTAGAAACCAAGAGGAAATTGTGATTGGATTAAACCATTACTGACAGGAAAAACTAGTCACGTCAATAATTTGGACGTTTAGTTTTACATGTCCGTCATAAATATTATTTCCACTTATTCCTCCTGCAGCTCATGTACTGTAGCAGTTCGAATAGGATTAAACAAGAAGTAGCAGGGTTAGGGTCTCAATACGTAGTATGAATTAGACATGGTTTTTGTATTTATATACTATATATACACACATATGTTTATATATTTATATATCCATCTGTGTTCAAAAATTAAGAAAACAGCCAGTTAAAAAGAAAGAGGAAAAGAAAAAGAAAATGATCTAAAAATCAATAATATTATATTTCATATTATATATGAAACACAGGTGGTATAAATACATTATGTGTGTATATAATACACACACACACACACACACACACACACACACACACATATATATTATATAGAGTACATATATATAATACATAAAAAAAATTAAATTGTTTAATAAGTATTATTTATGTAAAATAAATAATCTGTATTTATTTGTATCGATATGATCATAATAATGAATAATAAGTTAATTAAAAATGAAGCTGTTTTGAAAAGAAATCTTACATCTACCGACTCACATGTTTTTGTGTCTGTTTTGAATTCTTATCCCACGACCCTGTAACGGACTAAGCTGAAAAACAAGAATACATTTTTATTCTTGTTTTTTTTTCTTTTTTAGTACAGTATTTCTTTCCTGCTTCTTGCATTATATTTTTATTCGACTTATCACATATTGTATTTGTCTCATATTCCCTGTTCAGCTTTCCTCTTTCTTCCTTTAATTTGAACTTTCTGATCCTCAAAGTTTCCGGGAAAAGCGTTTGACTGCACATCGCACTACGTGACAAATACAATTCAAATGTGAATGAAGCGATTGCAGCAATCGTTGTCTTAAGCTCCGGCAGTGTCAGAGCGGAACTCATCACGGTTCTGAACAGACGAAGGTGGAGAGAGTAAACAAACACTGTTTCTCTCTCAGGAAACGTCCGTGTTTTCCCTCCGTCATTCCACCCGCAGCCCAAATGCTAAAGGCATTAAAATGAACGAGGGATTCGCACTGCCGCCGTGATTAATTATCATATTTGCTTCCTCACTGAAAGGCCGGGAGAATTCTCCAGAACATCATAGTTCCGTCGACTGTCACAAACGCTTCTCTCCTCCGAGAGTTCCACAGCGAGAGAACAATCAATCCGCTATAATTATACCTAAGACGACAGATGACAGTTCAAAACTTAATTTAGAATAAAAATCTCTTTTGACTCAGTGAAGAGAGAGTGAGACAGAGAGAAAGACTCAGAGGGAGAGAGAGACAGACACAGAGAGAAACAGTGAGAGAGAGAGAGATAGAGAGAAAGAGACTGAGAGAGAGAGAGTGAGAGCGAGAGTGAGAGAGAGAGAGAGAGAGAGAGACAGACAGAGAGGAAAGACAGAGAGAGAGAGAGACAGACAGAGAGGAAAGACAGAGAGAGAGTGAGTGAGTGAGTGAGAGAGAGAGAGAGAGGGAGAGGGAGAGAGAGACAGACATAGAGGAAAGACAGAGAAAGAGAGAGAGAGAGAGAGACAGACATAGAAGAAAAGACAGAGAGAGAGTGAGTGAGTGAGAGAGACAAACAGAGTGAGAGGGAGAGAGAAAGAGAGAGAGAGATCTCCGTTAGAATGGTAATTACTCTGTCATTTATTATTCGATCAGCTCAGGCAATTAAACGGGTGTGTGGAGGACACGGCTGATAATAAAGTGTAGGGAGAGAGAATGCTAATGAACCTGCTTCTCCTCCCGTGTCGGTGCCACGCCCTCTGCTTCCTGTTTCTGGTGCCGTGACCCGGCCGAGAGAGCGAGACACACTGACCCGGAGCAGTGGCACTGATTCACTAGAGTGACGCTCCGTCAGCACTACATTTCCCAGAATCCCTCACGTGTCAGTTCTGATCAGGTTCTGAGCAAACACCGGGGCATTATGGGAAGGACTTTCAACCATAAGCAACAAATACAGTTTATAAAATATTAAAAGATAATATTAGCAACTGAACACAAGAGGGAGAAGATACATCAAGTTGTTAAGAAAAGCAAAATACAGCAAACTACAGTTATTTTTCCTTTGTTTATATAGTTAACACAAAAACACGTTTTTTTGAGAATCGTGCTGTAAATAATTAAGTCAAACGCTGTAATAAATGTACATCATAAACAGCAGGAAATCGTGACTCTACAGCCCAAAGCGCCGCTGCCAGTAGATTACCGCTTTTAACAGGGACGTTTACGACGGCGGTGAAGGGGATTTTTGTCTTTCAACATTGACATTTATTTTGAATATTTATGCTGGAACACTACAATCAATAACAATAACACTTGAAGTTAATCCCTGCGTGCGGAGCCTGATCATTAATTGATGAATGAAACTATTAAAGATGGAACCCGTAGCAACTCAACCCTAACTTCAAGATGGGTTAGGGTTAGGGTTAGGGTTAGGGTTAGTTTTAGTTTTAGAGTTAGGGTTAGGATTAGTTTTAGAGTTAAGGTTAGGATTAGTTTTAGAGTTAAGGTTAGGATTAGTTTTAGAGTTAGGGCTAGTTTTAGTTTTAGAGTTAGGGTTAGTTTTAGTTTTAGAGTTAGGGTTAGGATTAGTTTTAGAGTTAAGATTAGGATTAGTTTTAGAGTTAAGGTTAGGATTAGTTTTAGAGTTAGGGCTAGTTTTAGTTTTAGAGTTAGGGTTAGTTTTAGTTTTAGAGTTAGGGTTAGGATTAGTTTTAGAGTTAGGGTTAGTTTTAGTTTTAGAGTTAGGGTTAGTTTTAGTTTTAGAGTTAGGGTTAGTTTTAGTTTTAGAGTTAGGATTAGGTAAAAGGCGATAAAAAAATCTTCAGAGTTGGCGCACTGGCACAGGTTCCTTTAAAAAGACAAAAACACCAGTATCGTTGTAAACGTTTAAAATTGCAAAAAGAATAAAATAGGAAAGCCCTTAATTCAGCACAATAAGGTTCACGTTTTAAAAATCTAGTTAGTTAGAGTTTCAGGGTTAGGGTTGGAGTTAAGGGTTAGGGTTAGGGTTAGGGTTAGAGTTGGGGTTAGTTAGAGTTTCAGGGTTAAGGGTTAGGGTTGGAGTTGGGGTTAGGGTTAGTTGGAGTTTTAGGGTTAGAGTTAAGGGTTAGGATTAGGGGTTAGGGTTAGTTAGAGGTTTTTTTTTAGGGTTAGGGTTTTTGTAGTGTTAGAATGCCAGAGGAGACTGGCACCAGTGAGCCGGGTTCTCCCCAGGGTTTTCCTCATTAAAGAGGTTTTTTTTTTGTTGTTTTTTTTACCTGGCTACTGTCGCATATGTGCTTGCTCACTGGTCTTTGTCTTGGTCTTTGTCTTGTCATAGTGATAATCACAGCCATTTACTTAAACACCAACAACCAGACAATCAAATGAATAAAAAGCAACAATTCTCTTACATATTCACACGTGCGCTTTGAGACAGTTAAAACTGTGAATGCTCATATTATTATTATTATTATTATTATTAGTTTCAGGGTTAAGGGTTAGGATTAAGGGTTATGGTTAGTTAGAGTTTCAGGGTTAGGGTTAGGCTACTAAAAGGTCCTAAAAGCCAAAGTTGATCTGATAAACGGAAGCTGGCTCTCTTTCCAAAGTAAAGGCAGGTGGCGAATGCAGAGCTCCGCGAGCACCGGCGTGTGGAGCGACACAGTCAGCGCTGCCTGACATCATCTGTGACACGCTCAGCGCCGGTTAAAGGACTCCAGCTTCCCCGCAATCAGCGTCTGCTGTCACGTCTGTTGTTTCTCCACCTCAGACACTTCAGCCGCGAGCGAGAGCAACAGCCATTGTGATGGAGAGACATTTACATGCAGTCGAACTTCATTCTGGAGAGAGGCGAAGAAAGGAAAGGGAAAAAAATCCAATCTGCGGTAATAGTGGCGGTAGTTTGCTTTGGCGGCGCGTGATTTGCATCGCTCAGGTGGGACGCTCTCCTCCGGCGGCGGCAGAACGATTCACAAATCACTGTCGAGGCGCCAGTCAAGGGCCGCGCTCCGCTCCGCCGACCATTGTACCTGCGCGTGTAATTGGTGACGGCTTGACAGAGTCGGGCGGCGTAACAAAGATCTCTCGCTCTCGGACTGAGGGGCCATTTTCATAATGTTGCCTGTAAATGAGCGCGGAGGTCTCGGGGTCTCGGCACTGAGTGACACGGACCAGACGGCGGCGAAACACCCGTGTCAATTAAAGGATCCGATAGGGCGTTCACACCGCAACGTCACCGCGCTCGCTGCCAATTACACCGCATCAGACGCGCTCGCCAGGCCAGTCACAGGCTTTCCTTCCTGATGTAAACATGTCCTACTAATGAGCAACAAAGTGGCAATTCCGCTTAGCCACGCGGTGCTGCGATTGGTCAGAAGGAGGTGGGCGGAGTTCAGTCGTTTAGCATATTTGTAGTCCTGTTTTTTCTCAGTTTTTGGTTTTACTTTATTCCTGTTGACATTTGCGTGTTATTAAAATAATTATCTGCGTGGATTCCGATTATTGTCATAAATATCAAACATCCACTTGTAACAAATGAATGGTTTGTTTTTTATTTTTTGCTTGTAATTTTTGAAACGCTTCGTTTCACTTCAGATTTGTTCGTTTCATTTTTTGTCGTTTGGACTTCACGTGGGGGCGGCCCTTACTCTGATTGGCTGGTGAATAATTGTCTAGGAAGTGAGGGAGGAGTTTAGCAAGCAAACAGCTGGTCATTCACTGCTTTTTTTTTTTTTTTAATATTAGTATACAATAAACGGATTTTTGCACAATGTTGCTAAATTCTTGTGGTGGCAGATACTTCGGAATAATTGTAGATACTTGTTTCTTCACATCAAAATACTATGTATGACGCCTTACAAATAAAATGTAATAATTGTATTATTTAATATTTTATACAATTTAATTTAACACTAAATAATAAGTTAGAGGGCAGTTGTTGTCTTTCTGGTGCAGTGATGTGAAGGTGTCGTGTCTCTAACTCGTCACTACAAACTAATAAATACTTTGACGATGGTGTTCCAATTCGGAATGTGTTTAAGTGCTCGCTAAACTCCTCCTCCACTTCCTAGTCAACAGCTGTCCATCACATTCTCACCAGCCAATCAGAGTTAGGGAAACTTGTGCCAGAAGTCGTTTCCTAGAAATTTACAATTACAAATTTTTGATATTTATGACACTTATCTGATTCCATGAATCTGGTCTAGAAGAAGTTTTTTTTTTTTTTACATCTTTTATATCTAACCCTAACAATTGAAAACGCTTTATAAAGTGTTGTACAATACAGTAGATGGGAGGAGTGTCAGGGAACAGAAAGCGCCGGGAAATTCCTCTCTGCTCACCATCTCGTCTGTGGCATCAACCAATCAATCTGGGCCGGTTTTGCGGGTTAATTGCTCTGAAAGTGACTTACCGATGTGTGACGGAATTCTCGCTCTACCGGTGAAAGTTTCAGCCAGTGGATCAAACGACACGACACTTTTACTCTTACTCTTACAGGAGTCTATTACTTGCACTTGAAATCACTTTCAGTGAATTTTCAGAACCAAACTACACATTCATCAGAATCTAGTGTTTTTTTTGTTGAGAAGTCCATGTGCAACTTCAATTTCGGGCTAAAGCAACTTTTGCAGTTTTTGTGCAACACACTCAACCTGGACATACGTACACTTGTTGTTGTTGTTGTTGTTGTTGCAGTTGTTGTTTTATCTGTAAACAAATCTCAGCTCAGGACAAAAGTACAAACCGGGCCTCAAATCCAAAATATAGTATGTCGTTTTCAAGTGTGTGTGTGAAATGAAAGATCAAGTGTGTTTTGTTCAGTCTGAGTGAATCAGTAATTGCTCGTCCTGAAGTCGTTTGATTGTGACTGCGGTTAAGTGAAGTGTCTCCAGACATTGTGGGAGCTACACGAGGACGGCATCATCACTGGGTCTCCGAAACCCAACCAGAAGCAAATGTGGCTCTCAGACGAGGATGAGGAGCGCTGGGCGAGGAAGAACAGAAAGATTCAGCACTTTCTTCAGCCTCCTCCACTCTTCATTTCCCAATAAATGGAGCCTGAAATTTTTATTCTTTTGGTAATGGAATTCCAACGGCCTCTGCTGCAAATCTAGTGGAAATGTCTGCGTAGCAGGAGCGGAATATTAAACGTTAACCACCTCTGAACGTGATTAAGTCTGACAGCGACATTATTCCAGCTAATCACTGAGCGCTGACGAGTCCCACCAGCCGCCCGACTCCGCCCGGAGGTCAGCGCGCAGGACAGACCCGCCTTTACGATGCGGAAGCGTGTGTCGCCCCGGGCCTGAGCTTTGATCTCTGAGAGAAAACACAGCGGCGTTGGGCGAGTCTGAGCTCTCAGACGTGTAGCGTGAAGCTTGAGAGACGAGGAGAGAGAGAGAGAGAGAGAGGGAATATGTAATATAGTGGAGGATATGAGCTGATGGAGGAGTGGGAGCGGGGAAGATCTCAGTGGGACGCTTTTCATCTTCACAGCGGCGAGCGGCTCCGAGAGCTCCCCACAAACCACCAGCACATGTGCACTTTATCCCTCGCAGTGCCACGCCCGGCCCGTAGTTGGCGATGTCGGTTTCGATCTTTGTCCCAAGCGTGACCAGTTAAAACGCTTCTTTTGGACGATGAATCACAGCAGCGAAAAGGAGCGGCCGCATCGCTACTAGGAACTAGGTCTTATTTTCAGAGAAACAATGTTTTTATTTTCTATCTGAACAAAAATCAGTTGTTCAATGTACAAAGAGATGCTGATGCCGTCAAGTGTGTCTTTTCTCCCATTCTCAAAAATGATTTCAATTGTTACACTGCTCTGAAAATAAGACCTAGTAGGGTTCCGAAAAGTTAGGGTTTAGGGCAAATCCAATTTGAGCGACTAAGAATCACCTTTTTCAGTGGACACAAACACAAACTTTTGTCACTATGGCCACTAGGGGTAGTATTGAATGCAACTGAATGTTGAATGTATGTCGTGTAGCACCATTTACACCAAGACACATTCCAAGTTCCATAAAGTGCTCTTTATGGAACCTGGCAATAAAGCTCTTTCTGACTTCTGACTTCTGACTTCTGATTGGAATTGTGCTCTGCATTTAACCATCCAGCGAAGTGACACACACACACACACACACACACGCCCGGAGCAGTGGGCAGCTTAAGCCGCGGGGGTCCGTGTCCAGCATCTGGGTTGCAGGTTCAACTCCCATCGCTGGACCGAGTCTAGTTTCAGGTAGATGCGACTTTCTGAACGTAGTCGACTGAATTTGAGCGACCAAGTCAAAATTTCAGTCAACCCGTGTTGAGATTAGCTCACGTGAGATTCAGATCTATAAATTAATGGTAGTAAAAATTCATGAACACGACAGATGAACTCGATCTAAATTATGCTGACAC
>MU204377.1:45581-50581 GCA_017309775.1 Paedocypris sp. Pulau Singkep | reverse complement strand
TCTCTCTCTCCTCTGTCTCTCTCTCACTATCTTTCTCTCCACTCACTTTTTCTCTCTTTATTTTTTTGCTCTCTTATTTTTTCCCTCTCACCCCCCCCCTCACACACACACGTCTTCAAGATGAAAAACAGATGCTTGGCCGCAGAAGCAGCTCTGAGCGAACAACACGGACGCTTGTTATTCTTGTAAAGCGCTTGTGATCAGACTATAAAGCTGAACGAGGGCGAGACGTGAGCCAGATGAACTGTGGGTAAAAATCACACGAGTCCTGGCTGAAGACGGGATGAACATGGAAGTGAAGGTGCTTCATTAGGCTGCAACACTTCCCGTGCCGTCGACTCTTTAATCTGGATTCATCTGGATTATTCGCATTGTTTCCGCGCGGATCGTGACACAAACTCATCTGAGGATCATTGGTTTAGTTTCGCTCTTCATCTTCCTCGCCTCCTCAATCCCATCAGTCTATAATCCCAAACCTCTCAGAATAACCCTGCGAGCACTCGAGCGTGTACGATAGCGGGCGTCGCCCTGAGAAGCTGACAGACTCCAGGTGGCGCCGGCGTTCTCGTAATCCCTGTTGTTATGATGACACAGGTCATGTGACCAAACAACTGGACTGATACTTGTAGAAGTGTTTGATCAGACTAATGAAGCATCAGATGATGGTCACACGCACACGCACACACACACACAGCGTCATTCTCGACATTCTCCAGCGGTTAGTCACTCCACACCACACACACTAAAGAAAGGTGACGCGACACAATCTCCTCACACACACACACACACACACACACACACACACACACACACAGACACACAAACAAAGGCACCACTTCTAGTTCTCTCTATCTCTTATTTTATCATGATCTCGTTCTCGTCGCTCTTTCTCCCTCACAGTCGTGCAGGTAACTGAGAGAACTCTCTCTCTCTCGCTCTGTCTCTCTCTCTCTCTCTCTCTCTCTCTCTCTCTCTCTCTCTCTCTCTCTCTCTCTCTCTCTCTCCCTCTCTCTCTCTCTCTCTCTCTCTCTCTCTCTGTCTCTCTCTCTCGCGCTCTGTCTCTCTCTCTCTTCACTCTCTCTTCTCTCTCTCTCTTCACTCTATTTCTCTCTCTCTCGCGCTATGTCTCTATCTCTCTCTCTCTCTCTTCACTCTCTCTCTCTCTCTCTCTCTCTCTCTCTCTCTCTCTCTCGGGGGGCTTGAGGGACGCTCGGGGCTTTAACCTCCCCTTCATAAACACATTAAAACACTCCCCTCCTCCCAGCACTCCTCGTCCTCCTCCGCCCTTCCCGGCACTTCACCGTCCCTCGCTCCGTTTGAAAGGAGGAGAGGATAGAGCGGCTGCCACTACCTCAATTACATAAAGCCTGGCTGACCCCCGACCGGCTGCATTCACTCTGCCCGCTGCCGTCTCCGCAGGAATTCTAAAGACCTTTTAGCCACGCGGACCGAGCACGGACCCCCCCCGCTGCCCCCCCGCTCCCTCACTCGCACTCGCGCGGATTAATCGCGTGTGAAATGGAGGCTGCCGACTGGCGATGTCACGGGTTGAACCGGTGCCAGGTCGGGCCCACAGCGGCGGGCAGGTGTTAATAAAGACCGCGGGGTCGAGGCGGCTTGTCACGCGGCTAAGCGTACCAGCGCTCCGCCGCCGGCCCGTGCTGGAGGATCGCGGGCCTTTGTTTGCTTTCTTCCTCCGCGCGGTTCAGACGGGTTGGCGTGACCCACACTGATCCGCGGTAATTTGACTGTAAATGCAGAGGTGACGTATTGTTCCGTAATTGGAGGCGGTGAAATGAGGCCCGGTGAATGGCGTATTATCGCGCCCGATTCAGCCATTACTGCATCGGATCACGGCTCGCTGGAGATAATATTCCTCCAACGCACGGCACTCCGCATCCGCTCACACCGAGGCACGGAATACCATTAGCGTCAGAGGGTCTCGGAGACGCCAGGTTTCCTCAAGAGTGTTCGCAACGGTTTCATTGTCTCGAGCTGACGGAGCACGCTCGCTTTGTCGACACTGTTGGGTTTCTAGATTTTCTAAAAAGGGCTTATGAGGAGAGATTTGTAAAATTCTTAACTAAAGATGAGTTGTGTCATGTGCAGATGTTGTGCATCTAACGTGTTAGACGCGTTCGAAAATAAACCAAAGAATATGAAAAATCGCGACAAATTTCAAGAAGTGACCGACATAAAAAAAAATGTAATAAAAGGTGATCGACACAAAATGTGTTCCAACAAATGAATCCCAAAGTGACTAAATAATGATCGAAACACAATTTATTATGCCCAGTGAGCATCAGCATATGTGAATGTGGCTAGGAAGACAAACCTGGACATTAGTACAAATTCACAAAACACACACGAGTTCTCCACAAATACTCAATTCAAAATACCATCAATCAACCTGCTGCATCCTCACACTCAAACGTTCAGCACTAATGTTCAATAAGAACATTTACAAATATAAATACGATTGTGAAATTGTTGATTAGAATTTGATCAAATACAGTACAGACATCTTTTCACAATTCCACACACACAAGAGCATCTCAGAACACACAGACTCAGAGCTGCAGCAGCAGAAGACCACACCGGGTGCCGCCCCTGTCTGAAAATACCAGAGAACAGAGGAGATCTTGAAGCCGCCGCTGGTCTGATGAGTCTGGGTTCCTGCTGCGGTGAGACGGTCGAGTCGTGTGCCAGCGGGTCAGACTGGTGCTGATGGTCAGATGTTGTGGAGGTTTGTCCTGGGAACCGCTGTTTGTCGTGTCGCCTTCTAGCTGAGTGTTGCGGCTCTCCACCTCACACCGCCATGATCACAGTGTACCAGCCTCTGATGGCCACCTGCTGCAGGATTAGACCTCGTGTCATATAGAGCAAGTCATTTCAGACATGGTGGAGCCTGGATCAAGGAACCAGGATTCAAACCTGCAACCTCTTGCCTTTCTCACTGCTATTAGCTTTATTGTTTTTGCTCGCTTCATCCCCCTGATGAGTTCCTGAGTGATCCACATCCATGCGGAAGGAGTGTCGACAGGATGGAGGCACAAGGTGGAGATGTTGCCTGGAGGAGTGTCCATGCCACCAGGATGGAGATAGGATGACATGGCTCGGAGTGGTGTTGAAGCCACCGGGTGGAGATGACATTCCTCTGAGGAGTCTTCTGAGTTCTCCTTTGTCCTGGCCTTCGTGGAGCGTCGCCTCACTACTTCGCTTATCTAGCACCAAAATTATGGAGCACTCTGTCTAGCTCGATCCGTGAATCACAATCAGTTAGTCAGTATAAATCTAGATTATAAACACATCTCCCTCACTTGAGTCACTGTACCGCACACACTGGGTCACTTTAAGCTGGTTATTGGACGCTTTAAACATCTATCTTCACTTGTTTTTCCTCGCTTTCTGTCCGAGAGGTTTTTTTTTGACTGGCCACTGTCACACATGTTTCACAAGTCATAGTCATATTCACCAGCTTAACACCAAAGAACAAATGAATAAAATGCCTCAATTATTTATACATTTTCACACATGCGCTTTGAAAGTTAAAAACGTTGAAAAGCACCCTTGAACTTGAACTTTACATTGATCACTTGAGTCATTTTTTTTGTACGTAGTTTGCTTCTTTTATTAATTTTTATTTTAAATCTTTTTTTCATCTTCATAGTTCTTCCTTGTATATTTACTGGACGATTGTAAAAATAAACGTCATTGCGTGTTGTACCATGTGTAATGCGTATATTTGAATTTGAAGCTGCGGGTCTCTTTCAGCCTCTCATCTTGTGATGTCATTTATACTGGTTTTATTTGCTCCTCAGTGTTTTTGCGGCAGTCACTCAGCAGGCAGATGAATGGCGGGCAGCAGGTCTCCTCACTCTTAACTCCACTAGGGCTTATTTTGGGGGCCGATCGTCTTTCTGAAGCGGCACAATAGCGAGAGTTCTGCTCTGTGAATGTGTCGAATCGCTCTTTCGCTCTTTGGGAAATTAATTAGCGCTCCTCCTCCTTTCCTCCACAGCCTTTTCTCCGCTCCGTCTAAAGAGGCTCCTCCATAGACTTCACTTGGCAGCGAGTGCACACAACATTCGGCAAGACGTAATGTAGATCATTTTTATTCATTGCCTCAAATTGTCAGCAATTATGTGCGTCAGTGGCCACCTGCTTGTTCTGAATGGCTGTGTGCGTGTGTGTGTGTGTGTGTGTGTGCGTGTGTGAGGGGGATTACACTAACAAGAAGTGTGCAAGACCCCCAGTCGCAGGTGAAATGGCCCTTCTTGTTAGGATAATGAGCGGTCAGAGGTGTGTGTGTACCGGACCCCTGAAAGGCAGGATTATCAGCCCCGCCCACCACCCCACAATCCCCCTGAAAAGAGAGGTCACGCCCTCCACACCACACACACACACTCCCTACAACAACATTACACACACACACACACATTTATAACACACACATTATAAGTAGTGACATTTTGACATCATCACACACAAACACGCAACAACGCCTAATGAACACACATCACACACACACACACAGCAAACAGATAGACAAACAAATCGACAGACAGACAGATTGGAGGAGCCCTGATCTGTCATGTCTTGGGTTAATAATGCTTCTTTGGGATTGTGGGCATTGGTGTTTTCCCAGAATGCTCGGCGTGTCAGTGATGCTGCCGCTCCAGTTTTACTCCAGATGAAACGCCGCTGCTGTAGCGACTTTCATTAGTGTGTAACTCTGACCCGGGTTCATCCGCACCGCAATACTGTCTGTCTGCTAATGATTCTGCTGCTCAAACCCCCTGACCTAGAGAGAGAGAGAGAGAGAGAGAGAGAGAGAGAGAGAGAGAGAGAGAGAGAGAGAGAGAGAGAGAGAGAGAGAGAGAGAGAGAGAGAGAGAGAGAGAGAGAGAGAGAGAGAGAGAGAGAGAGAGAGAGAGAGAGAGAGAGAGAGAGAGAGAGAGAGAGAGAGAGAGAGAGAGAGAGAGAGAGAGAGAGAGAGAG
>MU204377.1:31998-43048 GCA_017309775.1 Paedocypris sp. Pulau Singkep | reverse complement strand
GTGTGTGTGTGTGTGTGTGTGTGTGTGTGTGTGTGAGTGAGTGTGTGTGAGTGAGTGTGTGTGTGTGAGCGGGGGGGATCTCCAGCATCAGTCTGCATCACGAGGGCACGAGGCGCCACATCAGCGTCGTAAAGTCCCTGCGCCACAGCTGCCAATTACCAGTTTACTGCGGTTCTGCTCGTCTGCTGAGGCCGTTAGCAGGTGTGTGTGTGTGTGTGTGTGTGTGTCGGTCCCCGGAACCTTCCACCGCCTGGGACATACTGGACCTGTGTGTGTGTGTGTGTGTAGTCTAAACTATGACAAACAGTGTATTGTATACTTTACTGTATTCTTGTGTGTGTGTGTGTGTGTGTGTGTGTGTGTGTGTCCGTGTGTGTTTGTGGAAATATAAAAGTACTGAAAACAATGTATAGGTATGTATGAATTGAAATGTGTGTGACATGTTAAATAAATAAAAAAACATGTGTAAGTTAGTATATATTGTGTGTGTGTGTGTGTGTGTGTGCGTATGTGTGTGTTGACCCCGCTGACCTCTGCATTTACTACTCAGTATTTATGGATGATAACTCTGCTTACAGCTGATTAAAATATCGATTATTCATGTAAAACTACCAAACTGTATGAAACAATAAAACCGACACTTTAAAACACACATAGTCTGAACAACAATGAACAAGGGACATTTTTCTCTTAACTGACTCTTTTCCCCTCATTTTTGAACACAGATATTTAATAGACATTTGTCATTTTCAAATCTTTCTTCAGATAGCGACTTTGTGTTGGTCTCGAACTAAGAAAAGCGCTATATAAATAATCTTTAACTAAAAACATAAAAAATGACATAATCACAAAGTTTATAAAACAGTGTTAACGATTGAGACGCGTCATTAATATTCGCCAAGCTGAAGGATGCGGAGGTTCGCCATCACCGACGTTCAACACGTGTCTATTATTTCCCAAGAAAAATGTGTGCGGCGCGACAGACTCTTTGTTGCTGATGGCGTCCAGACCGTGTGACGGGCATCACTCACTCAGATTACAGCGCAGCTGACAGGTCGCGTCCGGCGCGTGTTCCCGCACGTGAAGAGGAAGAGCGTCCGGATCGCTCGCATTCCTGGCCGCGCAATCGCCTTGGAATTCCAGGCCGTAAACGCTGCTTTACGAGTGTCAGACGGAGCCGTTCGCCCGCGACTGCGGCGTAATACGCTCATGTCAACAGATTCGCCCGAGTGTGTGCGAGTGTACGTCATGTCGCCCAAGGAAAATCTGCTGCGGCGTCGAAATGTTTTGTGTCCGCCTGACATTAAATAGTAACACTTTAAGCAAGTTCCTTCTGTGAATTTCGGTCCCAGACTCAAGTAGCAAAAAGAACTTTAGCTAATATTGGAATCGGAAGCGATAGCAGCTAATGCTTGATTTCACCTCAGCGTTGCTAACAGCGTTAGCTCACTACTGACGTCTCCGTCACTGATTTTCAGTGTCACCTGCGAGTCGTGTGTTCAGGAGAAATGGAATTGGAAAATTGATCGTAGGTGAAGCCACAAATGTGTGTTTCCACATGACCCAGAAATGGAATAAGCACTAGAAAACAGATGGATGAGAGAATTTGCTCTGTAATGAGACACTATAGAATAATTCAACGTTTCTATGAAGACGGAAAAACCTGGATCACCTTAACCCTAAATCAAAACCAAAACCCAAACCCAAATCATAACCTTAAACCCTAACCCATGTTTCTATGATGACGGAAAACCTGGATCACCTTAACCCTAAATCAAAATCCTAACCCCTAAACCTAAACTGTAACCTCTAATCCTAACTCTAACACCTAACCTTAAACCTCAACCCTAACCCTCCAACTAACCCTGAACCTAACCCCTAACACTAAACCCCAACCATAAACCTAAACCCTAACCGTCACCCTAACTGTTCAAGCTAAACTTGGATGTAAAATGTCCTACACACGTCGTTGAGCTAAACCTTGAGCGCTTCACACGACACAGACGGCGTTTATCGATTCCTCGTTTGATTGGAAGACGCAGATACGGCACCAGAGGCCGAACACATCGCCAGAGCTCGAGCAGGACGCCGGCGTTTCCACCTGAAGAAGTGCGTCGGTCCTCACAAAGACGGCCAGAACCTCTCCAGCGATACTTCATTAGCATGACATTACGACACGCGGCGCTTTGACTCGACAGCGCAGATAACCTTTCAGACCGGCTCAGAAGAATAGACGGATCGGGACAGTCCCAGATTTCATTAGCTGTGAGAGACAATAACCCCGTGCGCTGGTCTTTCACGGCGGCGCTGCCTGTCATTTCCCGGGCGCCGGCGTGCCTGAGAGCGGCTGATTGAAAGGAACCATCATATGCAGGTCCGTGTTGTCCCACAGCAATCCCGGAGCAAACCGTTTTAGATCCTTAACTGCAGCCGCCGCTGTGATTGCTCAGCCCACGGCAATTTCCTAACCAACCACCACCTGAACAATGCGGCGCTCAGCCCTCGGCTCTCCAGGCTTTCTGAGGGGAATCATCGCAGCGTTTGGAGGCAGATCTCCATAGCAACTCCTCTTTGAGAGGTTTAGAATCACCATCCAGTAATTCTATGATCATCAAGCACGGCCGTTCCCGAGCGTTCTTTTCACAGCGGACACGGGGGGAGGGGGGCGGGGCTGCGGAGCTCATCCATCCATCCATCCAGCCGGCCTCCATTACCATTCAAAATATTTCGACCTTCAATCAGCGAGCGTGTTGCGGGGAGATCTCCAGTCAAGACCAGGCGGCGTTTTAGTCTAATCACCCGGGCAAAGCAAAGAGAAGAAGCGGCCGACTCCTCAATCTCAGGCCAATCAGAACGCCGCTGTTGAAAGCTGACGGCCACAAACACGCGCGCCAGCCGGACCGGAGGATTCTCTCGCCAACGCCAATCACGTAATCGGTCAAGTCGGCACGGTGGCTAAACGCTGGAGGTGGAGGGAGGTTCTCCTCGCTGTGACATCACTTTCAGACACTCGCCTTGAAATGTGTCACGAGGGTGTGGCCTTCAGCGCGGGCCAAACCTTCACGACCCAGCGCTGTGGCGAGGGCCACGCCTTGGGACGCGACCAGCTGTTCTTAATCAGTCACTGTAGCTTGGATTCTTGATTGTGGTTTTCATTTGTGATGCCACTCAAAGGTCAACATTAACCAATGAGACCGGCTGTATGGAACTGCTAGCGTGTGATTGGCTGCAAGGTGATGCCTGTGTGACCTATAACCTTGGCTGTAGGCCAGCATGTGATTGGCTATGTGTAATTATATGCGTATGATTGACTGTTGTCATCTTGGCTGCACGTGATTGGCTGTTTACAGTTGACATTGTTTACAGGATCAAACCTCACAGGGACAATAACTGTGCATGGTTGGCCCCGTGTGATTGGCTGTGCGTAATTGCATGTAATTGGCTACCTGTGATTGGTTGCGTGTGATTGGCTGTGTGCTATTGGCTGTGTGTAAGTAGCTGTGCATGATTGGCCCCGTGTGATTGGTTGTGTGTAATTGCCTGTGATTGGTGCCTGTTGTTGTCTGCCTGTTATTGGCTGAGTCTGATTGGAGGCACGTGATTGGCTACGTGTTATTGGAGGCGTGTCACTGGCTGCGTATGATTGAATATTATTGGCTGTGTGTGATTGGCAGCGCGTTATTGGCAGCGATGTGTTTGGCTTGTGGTTGGCTGTTTGACTTGCTCCACATGATTGGCTGCATGTCAGTGGCTTCCTGTGATTGGCTGCGCGTTATTGACTGGGTGTGTGTGTGACAGTGTGGTTGGCTGCGTGAGACCAGCTGCGTGTGATTTACTCCATATAATTAGCAGCATGTTAACGACTGCGTGGGAACAGTTGCACATTATTGTCTGTGTGTAAATGTGTGCAGCTACACACACACACACACACACACACACACAAACGCACGCACACTGTCTTATACACAAGACGGAGAGCGAGATTGAAGAAGAGGAGCTTTATCAGGAAGCTCCAGTAAGACACGCGCTGTGGTGAGTTTAGTGAGGAGGACACATTCAGATGCACATGATGAAGAATTTCAACATCTGAACAGAGTCATTCATTCGTTCGTTTCCCAAGGTGCTTCAGAATCCCAGCAACCAACGCGGTCTTCAGCCGTGACCAGTCAACCAATCACAGGGCAGGACACACACACAGCGACAGAGAAGAAACAGTGGCGCTATACAACACACACACACACACACACACGCACATACACTCGTACATATATTATTCTTGTAGAGGGCGGTGCCACATTAAAGGTCAGAAAAAGTGTTGACCTTTGTAATTAATTTACAAATCTGTGTGTAGCACAGGCTCAGTTTGCCCTGAATCAAAATTTCATTCATTATAAAATATTATAAAATCAAGTCCTTTTCATTAATTCTGTTCATTCATAATTGCTTTTGTCCAGAATCAATCTCAGTCTCAGGTTCAGATTCAACTAAGGCTAAAACATGAAAACATGATCTGGAGCCCCGCCTCCCTGGGCTGACCGACCAATCACAGAGCAGGACAGACAGCCGCACTCGCACGTCTGTGGTCCAATCAAGACACTCTGATTTGTTTCTGATCACATGATTGTGGACCGTGTGGGAGAGCTGGAGGAAAGCCAGGCAAACACCTCGTGACCTCTGACCTGTCGTCACTGAAGCTATTCTGCGCTGTTGTTCATGCGGAAGATGCTGAAATGAGCAGAGAGATGGCGAGTGTGGTTCCTCCAGCAGCGCTCCACGCATTTGGCCAAACGTTCGTCTCACTACAAGAAGAAGCGTGTTGGCGCTAACGTATAATCAGGAGATAACGAGAGCAGCCCTGGATGTCGAAACACGTCCCTGCTGACGCGAGGTAAAACGCTTCTGTAATTACCAAACAAAGACAGAAGTTGTTAATGGTTAAGTGGTGGAGGAAGCGTTCTCACTCTGGGAGTCTGAGCGGAGGAGAAGATGAGCAGGACGCGCTTAAACCACCATCTCACTGGAATATTGTCAATTCTGAGGTGTGAGTTGCGTAGGGTGGTAGCTTGAAATCTAAGTGTCTATGAAGATGAAAAGCCTCGCACACTTTAACCCTAAACCCTAACCCCTAAACCTAAACCCTAAACCTAACCCCTAAACCTAAACCCTAAACCTAACCCCTAAACCTAAACCCTAAACCTAACCCCTAAACCTAAACCCTAAACCTAAACCCTAAACCCTAAACCTAACCCTAACCCCTAAACCCTAAACCTAACCCCTAAACCTAACCCTAACCCCTAAACCTAAACCCTAAACCTAAACCCTAAACCTAACCCCTAAACCTAACCCTAACCCCTAAACCTAAACCCTAAACCTAACCCCTAAACCTAACCCTAACCCCTAAACCCTAAACCTAACCCCTAAACCTAACCCTAACCCCTAAACCTAACCCCTAACCCTAACCCTAACCCCTAAACCCTAAACCTAACCCCTAAACCTAACCCTAACCCCTAACCCTAACCCCTAAACCTAACCCCTAAACCTAAACCTAAACCCTAACCATAAACACCTAAACCCTAAGCTCTAACCCTAACCTTAAGCCTAACTCCTAACCCCTAACTCCTAACCCTAAACCTTAACCATAAACTCTTACTAGGGGACTTGGACTAGTGTCCAAGAGGAATTTCCCCCTACGACTGGTTCTACAACTAACTGTCCTTGGGCAAGACACTGAACCCCCACATGCCCACTGCTCCGAGTTTGTTTCGGATGAGTCAAATGGAGAAAACACATTTCACTACATTGTGTACCAAGGTGTAAATATATGTATGTGATAAACAAAATTTGAATTTGAATTTGAATTTTAACCCTAAGCCTAACCCTTAACTCCAAACCCTAAACCCTAACCTCTAACCCTAAATCTTAAAGCTAAACCTAAACCTAAACCTAAACGTAACCCCTAACCTTATACTCTAAACCCTGACCATAACCGTAAACCCTAAAACGTTGTGAAACTTGACTTTGAGACTTTGACTTTGATCTCTTCACCACCCGACGCTCGTCTGTGACGGTTGGAACGTAGAAAGATGCGAGGAACATTCGCTCACTCGAAACATGGGACAGGACGACCTGCCACAATCTCCTCATCACTTCCTCAACTAGCTGGAGGTATTCAAGAGAGACGAACCTTCCTGAACGACGTCTGGACGGTGTGTGAGAGAATAATCCAGACTGTCCCGCATAATCTGAGAGACGATGACGGGATTCTGACCGAGAATATCACCGATTACACGAGGAATGAGCTTTTCCACAGATCTGGACAATAAAAACACTCGCCAACGAAAAAAGCAAAGTTGGACCAAAAAAACATGTACAAATGATATTGCAACATTTACAAGTTTAGGCACGACGAGCTACAGCCGTCAAAAATATGAAATGTGACACATATACGAAATATTTCTGTCCGCCCACGTCAGATCAGTTTTATATTAATCAGATGAACAGAAGGAAGGGAACAAAGAACAAACTATTGTATTAATTCTAAACTTTATTGACACTCCATCAGTAAAACAATAACTGTTCCACAACTATTAGAACTAAAGTGTTACACCGTGTTTTCAGTCGCTCCACAGAGCCGAGACTCCGCCCTTGTGTGATGATGTCATAATGCACAGTCATCCCAATGAAACACAAGCAAACGTATTTGTTTCATATAATCTCATTTTTAACTGGAAAAAAACAAGACATTTCCTGGACGCGTGAAAACGACAGACGGAACGGTGAAAATACGTGTGATTCTGACACATCCGCCTCGAATGGAAGCGTCGTGTGTTTTTAATGTTTTTGACACTTGTGGAATGATGGAATCATGCTGAAATGAAGATAATTTCGGGGTCAGAATGGTGTTTTTCTGTTAATCACTGCACAAATGAAGCGACTTTATTACTTCAAACCATTAAAAAAGTGTTAATGAAGCCTGAGCCAATCAAACGGCGGCGATCTGACCAGAAGCATTAACATGAATCACATGGGATTAGAACGTTTGCCTTTATAATAAAACGCCGTACGTGTGTCACTTGCTTCGTTTTGCGCGGCGAATCTTGTGCTTTGAAAATTATAGAGTTTAGGAGCAATTTGTTTATTGACTTGTGTATTTGATTAAAGTCTTGAATCACAGTAGGGTTGAGTTGAACCTCAGAACAGATTCAGAACGCTTCATAAAATTGTTCGGAAATAATGCAAAGATGCTTCATGCCACAAGGTCGTTCAAAAGAAGATTGTAAAAAGAAGTGTGTTTACGTGTATATTCTCTTAAATTATTATTTTTATTATTTTATTATGTATTATTTTTGTTGGGCAATAGGGCAAGTGTATAGTAGAAGAAACAATCACATGCCTTTTGTTTCTTGTTCTTCAAATAGTCCCACATAAAGAATATAGATATTTTTTATTCTAGTGGAAATATTTATTATTACCGAATTTAGATATTATTGAGTGAATTATATTATTATATTATTAAGTGAATATAGATATTATTATTACTATACCCTCCACCACCCCTCCTCCTTTTGCCCCAATATAAAACTAGTACACAAATAGTACTTTGTAAACAAACAAAAGTAGATAAATAAAATATAATTATGCGCTTAAATTATGACTTTCTTAACATCACTTAAGTCAGAAATTAAAGATGAACTTGAACTTGATGAAGTGACGTATATTATAATATATTGACGCCAATCAGATCTTGTCTAGGCCGGTTCCATGACGTCATGAGCAAGATGCTGAACTGTAGAAAGAGTTATTGAATAGTAAAAGTGAATTTCACAAGAGTGAATTGTAAAAGAGTTGCCGTTAGATACGGAGCGTGAATATCATAACACACACACACACACACTCACTCAAGAGGCTTTGATGGAAACGTTTATTGGTAAACATGAAATGTTACAAATAGAACACTGAACTTGTCGCAATATAAATAATTCTTCCAATAATTTACAAATAAATAAATATAATTCAACATGTAAAAAAACAAGTTGTTCCACTGCCACTTGCAGCTGTACGTGATAATATCTGAGTGTGTTCCTCTGCACTTTACCAGATTTATACCTGAAAGATTCACACACAACACACGCTCAGAAACGACACACACACTTTGACAGTTTGCCAGTTAACTGTGATCTGATTGGTTAAACACTTCGATTTCCTCAGGAAGAGAGAAGTGAAGTGATGAGTCTGAGCTAGACTGGGTTTCCTCACGGTCTCCGCTTTCTTCTCTCCCTCCCTCCTACAACTCTCTGTGTGTTCAACAACTCTGTGTGTAGCTCTGTGATTGGTCACTGTGTGTAGCTCTGTGATTGGTCGGTGTGTAGCTCTGTGATTGGTCAGTGTGTGTCGCTCTGTGATTGATCAGTGTGTGTGGCTCTGTGATTGGTCAGTGTGTGTAGCTCTCTGATTGATCAGTGTGTGTGGCTCTGTGATTGGTCAGTGTGTGTCGCTCTGTGATTGATCAGTGTGTGTGGCTCTGTGATTGGTCAGTGTGTGTAGCTCTCTGATTGATCAGTGTGTGTGGCTCTGTGATTGGTCAGTGTGTGTGGCTCTGTGATTGGTCAGTGTGTAGCTCTGTGATTGGTCAGTGTGTGTGGCTCTGTGATTGGTCAGTGTGTGTTGCTCTGTGATTGGTCAGTGTGTGTAGCTCTGTGATTGGTCAGTGTGTGTCGCTCTGTGATTGGTCAGTGTGTGTAGCTCTGTGATTGGTCAGTGTGTGTAGCTCTCTGATTGGTCAGTGTGTGTAGCTCTGTGATTGGTCAGTGTGTGTAGCTCTGTGATTGGTCAGTGTGTAGCTCTGTGATTGGCTGGACTTCAATCAGGTGCCGAGCTGCTGTGATTGGCGTTTGCACGTTTGCTTGTTTGAGCGGTGAATCTGCTAATCAATAGTTTGTGATTAGAGGAGGTGGGCGTGTCCAGGGTGACGTCCAGGAGACAACACACACAAAGGCTTGACCGGCTCTTCACCGTAATGGGAAAGTCAATAGCGCCGCACAATCAGTAAACAAATTCGGCTATTTTTAAAAAGAGCCTGTCTCCATTTTAGTGGCGGCAATTTAAATTATTCTACCGTGTAACACCTTAATTGTGTAAGACAAAGAGGATGTGGAGAGCACAAAAGAGAGAGGAGAGCGGCGTAATTTCTGTGCTGCCACGCAGAGATGACATGTGATGTGACAGTGTGTAGTTAGCGGCGTAATAAGCCCGCGAGGAATAGTTTGTCTTTACGCTGTTGTGAGTGTCGCCTCCTAATGAAGAACAAGACACGCTTCTCACGGTCAGCGCCTTAACTCCGCCCATCACAGCCATCCACCTCTCCCTGATTGGTCAGTGTGTGCCGCTCTCTGATTGGTCAGTGTGTGCCGCTCTCTGATTGGTCAGTGTGTGCCGCTCTCTGATTGGTCAGTGTGTGCCGCTCTCTGATTGGTCAGTGTGTGTAGCTCTGTGATTGGTCAGTGTGTGTCGCTCTGTGATTGGTCAGTGTGTGCCGCTCTGTGATTGGTCAGTGTGTGCCGCTCTCTGATTGGTCAGTGTGTGCCGCTCTCTGATTGGTCAGTGTGTGTCGCTCTGTGATTGGTCAGTGTGTGTCGCTCTTTGATTGGCTGGTGTGTTGCTCTGTGATTGGTCGGTGTGTGGGAGTTGTGGTCCAGTGGTAGGGGACATGGACTCGTGTCCGAAAGGTTGCAGGTTCGAATCTCCCCTACTACAAGTTCTGCAACTAAGTGTCCTTGGGCAAGACACTGAACCCCACCTCAACACCACGGCTTAGGCTGCCCACTGCTCCGGGTTTGTGTGTGTTCACTTCACTGTGTGTATGTGCTCTTTCACGGATGGGTTAAATGCAGAGCACAAATTCAGTATGGTCCCTAGTGGCCATATTGCCGTCAGTCTGTGTCGCTCTGTGATTGGCCTGTGTGTGTGGCTTTCTAATTGGTCAGTGTGTGTAACTCCGCCTGTCAGAGTCATTGATCTCTCCCTGATTCTGTCCGGGCGTGTCTGCCACATCTACAAGCCAGACTGGTTTCAAAAAGTCTGGAGATGCATCAAAATCAGAATCAACTTCATTGGCAGAAATGGATAGAGAGAGAGAGTGTGTGTGTGTGTGTGTGTGTGAGAGAGAGAGAGAGAGAAACAGGAGCGGCTTCATCTGGACCAGGACAGACAGACAGACGCTTACGGAGAGGTGACTCAGTGCTCACACACACACACACACACACACACACACACACACACACACAGAGTCGGCGGAGGGAAACACACTGCTGTGCGTGACATTGAGACATTACACAACACACTCTAACTACTTCACAGGAAAACACATTCCATACGTTCTACACACAAGTGTTGCAAGACATGACACAACACAACACAACACACACACACACACACACACACACACAGATATAAACTTTACTGTGATTCATTAGAGTGACTTAGCTTTTATATGATTTCGAAAGTTTCATTAAAATATGTTTGTCGCCATCAATGGTTCATTTTAACAGTCTGTGTGTGCGTGTGTACAGCTAGAGTGCGTGTGATTTGCTCTCTACAACATCAACAAGATACGACCTTACCTCTCACAATACGCCACTCAGCTTCTAGTACAGGCTCTGCTGATCTCAAGGCTGGATTATTACAACTCTCTTTTGGCAGGTCTGTCTGTCGCCGCAACACAGCCTCTGCTGTGAATCCAGAATGCTGCAGCACGACCTGAAGGACTCATGTCACTCCACTGCTCGTCTCTCTGCACTGGCTGCCAACTGCTGCCAGGACCAAGTTCAAAGCTCTATCACTGACCTTCAAGAGCATCACTGGTGCGGCACCATGCTACCTCAACTCCCTGATTCAGGAATACTCTCCCGCACGTAGTCTGCGATCCGAGAACGAACGTCGGCTAGTCGTCCCTCTACAACGCGGCTTGAAATCTCTCACAAAAACCTTCTCTCGTTCAGCGGCTGTCTGGTGGAACAATTTACCTATTCCTCTTAGAAAGTCTGCAACCTTC
>MU204376.1:123134-139148 GCA_017309775.1 Paedocypris sp. Pulau Singkep | reverse complement strand
CAAAACAAATAAACATTTTAAGTACAGCATCACATTCTTACCCGAATGATTTTTGGACTAATATGCTTGTTGTTTTGATAGCCACTACTGTATTTCTTGTGTTCAAATATAATACTTATTTGTTTTAATCGAAATCAAGGGATTCTGTGATACCGTGTTATCAAGACCATATTGTTTTTGTTATTGCTGATTTATGTTTTACTGTTTTATTGTATTCTTTCAACTGTTCCAATTGATCGCTGTATTTTCATAAGCAGCTGTTAGATAAAACCCTTAAAGTTAAACGTTCACAAGTCTTTGACTGTATACTTGTGTATTCCTTTTTGTGAACGGTTACATTGAGATACGATATTCATGAACGATATTCATCTCAATATAGATAAACGTCTTTACAAGATGTTCGTATTCTGTCCGAAAATAAATCTAACTGCACTAGAATGAATGTTCAAAGAATTATAAGTGCCGAAGATTGATTATTTAAAGTAATCTGACTGCCTTCGATCGACCACCATCAGATTCTGGAGCTGTTTAACGCTTCGATATTTTCTAAAAGTGTTTGCTCTGCATCCGTGTGACTACAATTGCAATGGACATTTTTAGTCCATCCAGGTAAATATGAGGCGGGCTCTCGTTATTCGTGCGCTTCCTGTGTACCTGCGTGAAGATGCCTCCAAGTTTTTCATAACCTGTAATGTAAGTGTACTAAGCTCACTACCAATCGTTTTGTGTAGCTATTCAGTCATCTAAAACATATATTGTTACTCAACCACATGATAAGACCTCTATGGGAACAAGTGGGGTAGCACAAGGGGTTAAATGTTCTTCAAGGGTTTAATCCAAAAATCGTAGTGAGAAGCAGGCAATTGGTCGGTACACAGGGACATCCAAAACATGAACCCCAACAAGGTAAGATTAAAGACAAGAGGCGAGAGCGACAGGAAAAATCAACTGACAAACTGGCCATGATACAAAGACTGGTATGAACTTAAATACACAGACTAACGAGTGACACACAACACCTGGGACAAGGGACACGAAACTAGGTCACAGACAGGGACACAAAAACTTCAAAATAAAAGTTCAACGCGGCTTTAAGCCGTGATCTGTGACAATATTTGAAGGGCTGAACTCATTTTGGTACTATATGCATCTTGTAGTCCTACAAGCTTCTTTATTGTCATGGAGGATGAAAATCTTGTGAGAGGTCCCTCAAATTTCTACTCATTTCTTCTTTTTAGGTACGTCCAGGGGCGTCGTTAAGAGGGGGAATGTTAGGAGAATTCTGGGGGCCCGCGGTCTTTTTGTGGCCCCGAGTGACCAGGTATAGGGCCCATCACCTAATATTTTCATGGGGCCTGAAATTGTTAGCGGCGCCCCTGGGTACGTCTATGCACTGGACCGACAGAATCCAAAGAATCTTAAACTTACATTCATGTTTGTCCCAAAAAATTGCGGCGTCTCTTGAAGACAACAAACCACTGAAAGGGCGTCTACTGACACTGAAGAATGATTTGTTCAGTTACTGAATGTCAGGGTTGGGGCAGGAGAAGGAACATGAGCTCAGACTCAAATGCAATGAATCAATGCAAAGGCTCAAATGCAACGTCTTCTTTACTAAAAAAAACAAAAACAGGTCACGAGGGACAAGAAAACAAACACTGAGAATTCCTCAGAAAATGAGTACAGGACATGACATGGACCCAACTCACGTGATGTAAGGTGAGGAACTCGAGCAGAGCACAAAACACAGAAGCCTTAAATAATGAGGCAATAATTAAACAACAATCAAACACAATCCAGAACACAGGTGACCGAACGTGGCAGAAAATCTAACAGCTGAAACAGATAATGAACATTAACAAAAGCAAAACCGAATCAAAAGTGTCCAGAGCGGCAAACCAAAACAAGATGTCCAACACAAAAGTCACGAAAACGGTTAATAAACCTGTCAATAGGTCGGTACATTCACATCATTTGCTGAGCCAGTTCTTGTACTGACATGTGGGAAAAAGCACTTTAATTAATGCACAATAGTATCTGTATTTAGTTTTAACTGTGCTTGTCAAAGTAAGTGTTTTTAAACATACTTTATTGTGTAGCTTTTGAGTCTTTCGTTTTAATTTATGACTTGATTTATGACGCACTTTGTTTTAAGCTATTTTGATGAATTCCTTTTAAAAAAAAATTTTATTTGTGTGGAATAAAAAAAAAGCTTTCATGTTTACTAACATGGTTTTCTGGTTATTATTGTGGGCTGACATAGATACTGGTATTTAAATTTTTCAGTCAAATTAATTTTGAATGCATGTCACATTTTGAGTACATTTTCAACATCTTATAAGTTGAAAAATATTGAACAATTTTAGTGAATTTTCTACATCTTATAAGTTGAACAGTATAGAAAATGTATTTTATGTAAACTTTAAACATCTGAAAACATAACTCAATCATAAGTTGAGGAAAATCAATTGTTGTAAGAGAATGTTGAGAAAATGTAAGCCAACTGTAAATATAATTTTTGTTTTGTGTAAACTTAAAACATTCAAAGACTAATATTTTTTTTTTAGTTGTGTGAGCTGATTAGGTTTTACAGTGTAGTCATTCCTGACATAAACAATACACAACAGATGAGACGGAATAAATACACACAACAGAAAAGATATGTGTATACTATAATTTGTCACCACAGAGGGAAATATAAAATGATGCCGTTTGTTGTGTGTGATCAAAAGATAGCGCTTCAAAATACTTTAATTCTGTCAAAAATGTCAGTGATTTTCCAGATTTGATGATATTGTAGTGACGGCTCACGATTCACCAAAGTCATGTGTTCTGTGTTACAATCTAAAGTAATTTTTGGCCATTTATTTATGGTCATCGTAATCAACGTTGATCTGAACTTGTTCTGATTTTAAATGTGATTTGACACACACTGTGACATCCATAGTCATGGAGATTTAAGTCTAAATCATTATAACTTTGACTATTTTAGCTGAAACACTCACCTTGGTCAAATATTAATGTAGATTCTTGAACATTCCTGATTTTATTACAAACCTGTCGACATGATTTTTGCTGCCAGACAGCTTCAAGAAAACGTTGACCTTAACTCCACCTATGTTGATCTGACCAAAGCCTGGAGGGTCTCTGGAGAATCGTGGCCAAGAATGGCTGCCCCAGAAAGTTCACCAATATGGTACGCCAGCTCCACGATGGAATGCCGGTAAGAGTTCAGGACGATGGAGAGACCTCTCAACCCTTCTGTGTCTCACACGGAGTGAAGCAGGGATGCGTGCTGGCTCCAACTCTGTTCAGTTTAGTGTTCTCCGCAGACACAGGAATCGGCATCAGGTACCGGACTGATGGCTCCGTCTTCAACCTCAGGAGCCTTAAAGCTAGAATCAAGGTTTCCACAGACACCATCAATACAAGGACAAGTTCGTCTACCGGAAAGGTAAAGCCAGAAAAGTCTTGGACCCCAGGATGACTAGGATGGTCCCCGTCGTATTGACGGACGAACGATATGCCTTGAAAGACGCCTTAAATAATTTTTTGAACCTTTTTTTGAAAATCTAAAAGCGAAGATATGCATTATTTACGTATTTTTTGTATTCATTGTGTGCATTGTTTATTTCTAAAGGACATCTGTAGTGGCGGGGTGTTTATCACAGCGGCGGGTCATGTGACTGTCCAGAGAGACGGGCTGTTTTTCTCGCACCTTCACCGCTGGAGCGTCACTACGGCGTCACGACACACTCGCGAGACTAAACACACATTAGCGCCGTGGTGATGGAGGCCATCAGACGTTTGAGTGTGTTCGCTTTCGCTTTTCAAATAGTTCAACGAATTTTTGGGGGAAAGCATAATAATGCTCTTCGAGCATCCCATGTTCGATTTTTTTTCCCCCGCCATTTTCACATTGCGAAAAAACTTCTTTTAAAGTCGCGTATTCATCATATATGTGGAATATCTGCGTTGTGAACTTCACAGTCTTTGTGTTTATTGCCAGGAGAAGCTCTTACCCACAATCCTCAGCGCCAGTGTGTGTGTGTGCCTGTGTGTATTTTAAATTTTATTTGTCACATACACATTGGTGAACGGTATTTTCCGATCGTCCAGCAGAAAGAAGATGAATGAGCGAGCAAAGAAATACAATAAAAATGAAGATAAAAAGATAAAAAACACTATACAGTAAAATACAGTAAAAAAGATTAAATATGAATAGAATACATAAAGCATAAAAAATATATAAAAATGCAATAAAATACTGTCAAAATAAAGATAAAATGTGAATAAAATACAAACATTTTATTGTGTGTGTGAATGACCATAGCTCCAGTGCGTGCGTGCGTGCGTGTGTGTGTGTGTGTGTGTGTGTGTGTGTGTGTGTGTGTGTGTGTGTGTGTGCACTGACGTGGTCTGTCTCCGAGGCTCTATTAGCACCTTCATCAGAAAACACCCCAGCGCCAGTCACACTCCAACACTACACACACACACACACACACGCACAACAAACCCCTGATGAACACGCCACACACACCGAGTGAAGCCGTAGAGCTGACACCAGTGAACACAGTAAACACACACCAGGGCAGTGGCCGTCTCACACACACACACACACACACACTTTGTCATGTGGGGTCAGTGTCTTTATCAAGGTCACTCAGTTGTAGAACCAGCCGGAACGGGATTCAAACTGGGAACAAAATGGTCACTGGTCAGAGTTTTTGCGACTGGCACCAATTGTGAATGTTGGTGTTTTTGCTTCTTGAGTTTTTTCATAATTTTTTAAAATGATTTTCTATGTTCTAAAAAAGATTTTAAACGTCACGTGTAATAGAACACACAGTGGCTTTACAGTGGCAGGAGGAGACGCTACTGTGACGTGTGATGTGATGTCTCTGGAATGTTCCGTCGCCTCATCCCATAACATCTCCTTCGTTTTCCCGCGTTGGCCAAAAAACCCTGTATCCGCGTGTCCTCAGTAACGACAGAAGATAGCCTAAGCGCGGTGAAGGGTTGGGGTTAGGATTGAGGTTAGGGTTAGGAGTTAGGGGAAGGGGTTGGGGTTAGAGTTAGGGGTTGGGGTTAGAGTTTAGGGGTTGGGTTTAGAGTTAGGGGTTGGGTTTAGAGTTAGGGGTTGGGGTTAGAGTTAGGGGTTGGGGTTTGTTAGGGTTTAGGGGTTGGGGTTAGAGTTTAGGGGTTGGGTTTAGAGTTAGGGGTTGGGTTTAGAGTTAGGGGTTGGGGATAGGGTTAGGAAATGTGCATCGTCATCCAGAGCGCCTGGATGTGCACACATGTGGAGGAGTGTTCGCAATTAGTAGGTTCAGGTTCCAGCTGCAGGAGTCGTTGGAGAGCTTCTCACAACCACCTGTCCCGAGTGGTCTGGATGCACGGGTTTGGTCTGTTTTTGGTGCGAACTAGACTAGCGACTGACCAGACAACTCCTGAGGAGCTCCTTCTGGTCCGTCTGAGAACCTGAGCCAGGACTTCAGAAACACAGGCCGCGCTTGGAAAGAAATCACTGTACGGCTCGTCTGGGTTTGGTGAACGCTTGGTGAAGCCTTTTTTTCGTTAAACAATGGTTCCGGAGGCAGACCAGCTCTTATTGGCCGGATAATGAAAATAAAGAAGCATTAGCCACTCAGCAAAAAAAAAAAAAAAGTGGCAAAATAACACTGGATAGATGTGTTCAAATTAAGTTAAATCTAATAAAAAGGGGATCCTCTGTCTGTCTGAATTCTGTTCAGAATACGCCCGTTATACTCGACAAAATTTTGAAATAATTTACGTTTTTTTTTTTCCACAAGGATCACAAGGTTTGTTAAAAGAAGTATTGTTAAGAGAAGTATTTAGCCAGAATTTATGTCAGAACTTCAAGAAAGTTGTGAGGTGCTTATGTTCACCTATGAATAAAATTATTATATTTTATGCCTGAAAAATCAGAGGGTGCTTATTATCGTGGAAATTTGATATTAGGAGCAAGATGGTCCGGTCTCGGAGCCACTGATTAACCGCAACGACAGTCCCTGGAAAAAAACACAAATAATCACCAAGTCAGGTCAAGATGTATTTTTATAGCACATTAATACACCACCAAAGTGGCCCCAAATGCTCCAGAGGTTAAAAGGAAGAAAACGTAATACAAGCAAAACATGGCAAAAAGAGCAGTACATTAAAAGACAACGGTTAAAATTCAAAAGCCAGTGAGAACAAATGTGTTTTTAGTCTGGATTTGAAGATGGAGATGATGAAAGCAGACTTGACATGGCGGGGGGTATGCTGTGGGTTTCAAGTCGAGACCTTGGGTTTTTTAGAAGCCCTAGGCCACTGGATCGTAAGGTTCTTACAGAGAACACTGAAAAAGCGTCAAAGGTGCAAACCGAGAATAGAGCTGGAGGGAGTTTACAACAACTGGACGGAAGAAAAAACGACTCTGAATGACAGAAGAACGTAATGAAGTGAAACGAGTAAATGAGATGCATTGTTGTTTTACACTGAATAGTTTGTAAAAAGTGAAGAACTCCTGTCCAGAAGTTCTACCTAGTCCGGCTTGCCAGTCTTTGAGGTCCTTTCCGAGTCTTATCTGCATAATGAGCCTATGAATATGAATGGAGTGGGCGGGGAATGCCACCATTCTCCAGGCAGCCCCATAAGGTATAAAGGAGAAGCGTGAGACGTGGAGCAGACTGACGGAGCTCCACCTCCGTACCATGTCAGCGTGGTCGGCCAATCGGAGCGTCCAGCACTGCTTCCCCAACCTCAACCAGTCCTGCACCAAAGCGGCGAGACCCGAGGTGGAGTACGTCCTGGTGTACGCCTACGTCTCGGCCACGTCCCTCCTCACCGTCTTCCTCAACCTGCTGGTGATTGTCTCCATCTCCCACTTCAGGCAGCTTCACACGCCCACCAACGCCCTGATCCTCTCGCTGGCCGTGGCTGACCTGCTGGCCGGGCTGGTCCTGATGCCGGTGCAGGGCATGAGCCTGGTGGAGCCCTGCTGGTACCTGGGCGAGACCTTCTGCTCCGCCTTCCCCCTGCTCCTGTACGTGGTGGTGGTGGCGTCCCTGGGCAACATGGTCCTCATATCGGCCGACCGCTACGTGGCCATCAACGACCCGCTGCGCTACCCGCTCAGGGTCACCACGCGCCGGGTCGCCCTCCTTATTCTGGCCAACTGGCTGTTCTCCTTCCTGTACTCGTTCTACCTACTCTACGAGTTCCTGTTGCAGCCCGGGCTGAACCACTCATGCCTCGGGGAGTGCGTCCTGACCGTGAAGCTGGAGAACCTGGTCCTGGACGCCGTGGTGTGTCTGGTGGCGCCGTGCTGCGTCATCGTCAGCCTGTACGTGCGCATCTGCGCGGTGGCACGGCGCCAGGCCAGCGCCCACTCGGAGAGGAAGGCGGCGCGGACCCTGGGCATCGTGGTGCTGGTCTACCTGCTGTTCTGGACGCCCTACTACGTGGTGACCCTCTCGCTGGGCCACGACCAGAGCGACTCGCTGGTCATCAACGTCATGTACTGGCTGCTGTGCCTCAACTCCTGCGTCAACCCGCTCATCTACGCCATGTTCTACCAGTGGTTCCGCGTCTCGGCCAAGTGCATCCTCAGCCTGAAGATACTGCAGCCCTCGTCTCGACACTTCAACCTGTTCCCCGAGCACAAGTGAACGCCGCATGTGTGTGTGTGTTCTGCTCGTTACACTTGAAAGGCTTCACCAACCGATGGTTAACTGTGTGTAAATATGTAGCATAGCCATACGAGGATTTAGTATATGCGATACATTTTGCTGTAATATCTTGTGCTGATTCTTGCGATATGTTTCAACTGGGAGAAAAAAATTGAAACAATTGTATCCGAAAAAAATTTTAAATGTTAATTTCAGCGCCAAACTGAAAATATATGTATTATAGGCTATAATATGCTGGTTAATGCTGTTGGGCACACACACACACACACACACACACACACACACAATACATAAACTCTATACATAAAATAGAGGTATGTAATGTAAACTATATGAGTAAAAGTTAGCAAACAGTACATGAAAATACACAAACGACACAATGAAGTCCATTTGTAATGTAATGCAATGTAATGTAAAGTCTGCATCTACATAATGCAAAGGTTATTTTCTTCCACCAGGGGGCGACACCGGCTGCACTGACTGGCTCCTGCTGTTGGGGTTTAATCTCCCATTTTTATCATCATTTATATTTTATTTTATTTCAAGTCGTTTTAATCACGCCAGTCTTACTTTCCTGACCTTGACTTTGTGTAAATGAGAATGTGAAAGAGACGATGAACAGATGAATAAAAGTTCTGTAACACTTCATATTAAGCACAATATCTAAAAAAGATTCCAAACACACAGATTAATTATGATGTTGAGATCTACAATCACACAATAATTGCCACCAGTGAGAAAGACAAAGCAGGGTAAAGGTTCACCTCAGTGTCCGTGCAGAACTTTTTTATGTAATAATATTAATATTTATAATTGTGTTTTTGTTTATACATAATACATATATTTTTTTTGCGTGTAAATCTTTTGAAACCAGTGGATCATACAGAGAGGTAACCAAACAGTGAAGCATAAAATGACGACAAAAAAAAAAAACTATATTTAAAAGATACACAAAATATTTGCGTTATAAATAGTCAAAGATTTTGGACCTGTTGCAAAATTGTTTTAAAAGCTTTTGAGCTGCTTGCATTTATTTCTCCAAACTGTGAGTTATAAAGACTGAATTATTACTATATATTATATATTATACTATCTATATATATTAAAGCAGTTTAAAAAGCGGATAAACTGTCAGTAGTTACAATAGTAAATAATAAACATGTACTACACATGATGAAAACGCCTTGATTTTTGAATAAGTTCCTCTCACAACATTGCGTTGTGAGACAAGGTCAAGATATAAAAGAATAGAGAATATACTGTATGTTTGAACGCATCAATATAAAATAAAAAAAAATAAACATGGATAATACAAAAGCAACACTGTACACATCATAAATAAACACGACCATAAATGACACTGCACACACCGAAAATAAACATTACCATAAATTACCCTGCTCCCATCGTTATTAAACATAAGCATAACCATAAACAACACTGCACACATCATAAATAAACAAAAACAAAACCAGAAATTACACCGCACACATCATAAATAAACATATCAATAAATGACACTACACACATCGTACATAAACATAAACAACACTGCACATAAATAAACACAACAATAAATAACACTGCACACATCATAAACATAACATTAAAGAACACTGCACACATCATACATTAACATAGTCAACACTACACACATTATACCAAAACATAGACAACACTGCACACATCATAAATAAACAAAAACAAAACCAGAAATTACACCGCAAAAAAGCAGAAGCATAAATGACCCTTCACATATCATAAATAAAAATAAGAATATCAATAAATGACACTACACACATCATACACATAAAATAACAACAAACTTAAACATAACAATAAATTAAACTGCACACACCATAAACAAACTTAAACATAACATTAAACAACACTGCACACATCATAAACAAATGTAAACACAATCATAAATGGCATTGCACACATCATAAACAAACATAAACATAACAATAAATAACGTGAAATAATACATAATATAATATATAATATAAATAACGTTAATAACAATAAATAATGATAAACAAACACATCACATGTGACATGAGCAGATTATTGATTTCATGAGAGTATTGACATGTTGAAATTGAAACTATTAGATAAAAGTCCCTTCTGATGCGGTTTATGATGTCTGTGGACGAGTAATAATAATAATAACAATAATACTATTAATAATGATTAATTCAATGTATTCGTTTTATTTCTTCGAATCACTGCATTTGACGGGGCGAGGGGAAAAAATCGGAGGAATATGTCCCGTAATATTTCATAATTTTTATTATTACTGTCATATTAGACCACTAGTGGCTTCCCTGATTTGAGTGCGGCTAGATTGGGTCTGAGACGAGTTGTGTTCATAGTGTGGAGCGAAACAGAGTTCTCTCAGTATCGTCGCTCGGCCTCAGACGTTTCCTGGTCGGTGAAGGCGGCGTATTTTCTCGATGTGGATCTAGACGTCTCGCTAATTGAAACCAGACTGGCACTAGTAACCAAAGCTTTCTGTTTCCCTCTGCGCAGCGAGTCTGGAGGTCAAAGGTCAGCGCCGACAGTTATTACACACAACACCGCATTGACGCGCTAAGACTTTATTACTTTAGGCGGAGAAAATGTGTGTTTAGCTGAGAGGAACTGACGGGAACGGAATCTCGGCTACGTCTGGAATCAGACTGGTGCCAAAATGAGCAAACATACATTTCTAAGGGAACGAAAAAATTTTCGAACGAAAATTCGAACGGAAATTTTTTGCTTGCAATCTTGATGTTTTCGTTTGAAGCTTTTTTTCGCTTCAGATGTCTTCGTTTGTTTCATTTTCTTTTTTCGTTTGGACTACTGGCACTAGCTTCACGTGGGGGCGGGCCTTACTCTGATTGGCTGGTGAGACCGTGTTTGGCAGCTGCTTGACCAGGAAGTGTGGGAGGAGTTTAACTAGCGTACACCTACTAGCGAACACATGTTATTCGCCGCTTTTTTAGTATTAGTAGGCAATAAGCTGTGATTAAAGTGCTGTTTTTGCACACTTGAGCTGAATTGTTGTGCTGGCAGATACGTTATATACAGTATATCTATATTAGTAGACATTTTAGTTTCATCACATAGAAATACTGTGTTATCTTGTGCAGAAAAGGTGCTTACAAATGAAATGAAATACTTTTATAATTAATAAAAATAATGATAATATGTTCGGCTTGTTTTAAAAACGTTCCCCGCTAACTAGAAGTTAACGCGGAACCCTGAATACGTGCAGAGTAAATAACGAGAGCACTCGCTAAACTCCTCCCCCACTTCCTAGTCAACTGCTGCCAATCACATTCTCACTAGCCAATTAGAGGAGGCCCCACCCCCACGTGAAGCTTGTGCCACAAGTCCAAATGCAAAAAACAAGAAACGGACGAAATAAACACGAACAAAAACGTGAAGATTGCAAGCGAAAAAAAAAAAACGTAAATGTGAAGCATTTTCGCTAATATGACACTGATCAGAGTCACTAATGATCTCCTAATGGCTTCGGATGAAAGGAACATCTCATTATTTGTCCTACTGGATCTTAGTGCCGGATTTGACACTATCGACACAAAAATTTAAATAGAAAGACTAGATGAATACGTTGAGGGTTCTGGACACAATTTAGGACGCATCTGTCTGATTGCTTAGCATAACGTATGTAGAATTGTAATTTTTCCATGGCATCTTCTAGAAGCTTCCGATGACTTTTCTTCACTCCTTGCTCCAAGTTCTCCTAAGGTGAACTTTCCTCTCAATCCACCAGAGAGGTTTTGTTTTCCTGGCCACTGTCGCGTATGTTGCTTGCTCACTGGTCTTTATTCTAATGAACAATGGACGTAACGCGACAATCTTCTTTTGTAATTTCCATTTTAAGTCCAACCGGCTCCTGCAGACCAACCAGTAGATGATCAGGACAGACAAAGTCCTGGTGAGTTATAATAGGCGTGAAATATGCCAGGCGTGCAAAACTCACGTCCAGCCTTCCCAGAATGCCTCCATAGTTCATAATGATCATAGAATATGAACATGAGGCGATCAAGCGGAGGGAAAACAACGCGCTGTGACGGTGTAATTGTCAGGAATGGAGGAAGTGGAGACTTAAAAAAAAGTGAGTTTAATTATCCGTTGATGAGGTCAAGAACAGGTGAGGGGAAAACAGCTCGGAGTTCCCTTTCTTGCTCGCGGGTTGTTATAGAGCCCTCCTCCTAGGGGCGGAGTCTGTATACCCTATTTACGCTAATATAAGCTCAAAATGGCAAAAAAATTGAATTACGTTTATGCAGGTAAATATTTATAAATAATGGTTCTTTTACTTTCATTTGATTTTTATAAATGACAGAAATAATAATAAAAAAAAAAACATTAGCCACAACGCGGCACTCCACAGTTGCTAAATAACAATGGAAGGGAAAAAATTTTAATTAAAATTTAAATGTAAATTAAATACTGTTACGACTGGGAAGGACTGATGAAGGCAGAAGTTGAAACAGAGGATTTAAGGTTCAAACTGAAGAAGAGTTCATACATACAGAGTGTAGAAACTCCAACTCAAATGCTGACATATGCAGCCTGGTAACGAGTTTGACGACAGCTCGTCAGCCTCAGCATCTCCTTTTAACCATAACGGTAATTGGTTACAGGTGTCGCTGATGCTAACGAGCCGTCGGCCGTGAACAGTCCTCAAACGGTCCCCGGCTCAGCCACCAGAGGGAGCTGAGCCGATGGACCGTAACAGTACGAACGCCGGCAGAAAATTTCTCAGAAGAGGTGGGCCGCGACCACCGGAGTTCAGACGGGGTGGGCCAGGACCGCCGGTGCTCTGGAGACGAGGACGAGGTGGGTTGGGACCACCGATGCTTGGATGAAGAGCGTCAGGATCAGCCGAGGAAGAGCAAGGATGAGGAAGAGGAAGAGGAGCGGAGGAAGGGCGAGGATGAGGAAGAGGAGCGGAGGAAGGGCGAGGATGAGGAAGAGGAGCAGAGGAAGGGTGAGGAAGAGGAGCGGAGGAAGGGCGAGGATGAGGAGCGGAAGAAGAGCGAGGATGAGGAAGAGGAGGAGCGAGGAAGAGGAGCGGAGGAAGAGCGAGGAAGAGCGAGGAGTTGACATCACTATTATTTATATATAACTATAGTTTTCTCAGCAAGTAACGAGGTGCTGGTCTTCTTTATTTTGTGCCTGATAAATCATTGGCGTCAATAAGGTATATCTTGTCGTGTTTTATTTATGACAATAAGGAGCTGATCTCCTCTAACATCTCAGCGGTGAGGTTTGGCTCTGGTCTCAGTGAAACGGAGAACATTGCTCAGGTTTGGAATGCGGCCTGACTTTGGTCTTAAGCTCCTGCTCGGAGGCTGGAAAGCCGAAGTCTGCGAGAAAACACGGAAAAACAAAAGTCTGGATGGACGTGACGGGACACGAGGGAGACGCCGCACCTGAGTGTCCGTGTTCTCCAGCGGGGACGAGTCCATCAGGCCTCGGGCGGGAGAAATACACCGGTTAACAGCCGATCCATCACAGCAGACCAGGCGTTTGTACACATGCCCCAATATAAACTTGTCTTCTTTCGGGGAATGATTCCAGTCAGACGTGCCCGAACATCGCTCGAGTGGCTGACGGGAACGTGACAGGATTATAAAAGCGTTTCTGTGTGGAATCAGACTAGTGTCAAAAATATCATTCGTAAATTTCGAAGGAACAGACGAAAATGCTTCACATTTGCGTTTGTTTTGGGGGGGTTTTTTCGCTCGCAATCTGGCAACGTGGCAGAATTATAAACGCCTTTCTGTGTGGAAAAATATCAATCGTAAATTTCGAAGAAACGAACGAAAATGCTTCACATTTACGTTTGTCTTTTTTTTTTGCACGCAATCTTCACGTTTTAGTTTGAAACTTTTTTTTTTCACTTCAGGTTTTTGTTTGCTTTATTTTTGCGTTTTTGATTTTTGACCCAAGCTTCACGTGGGGGCGGAGCTTACTCCGGTTGGCTGGTGAGAATGGTGGAAAACCTGAAGCCGGAACAAAAGTTTCAAACGAAAATGTGAAGATTGCGAGCGAAAAAAAGAAAAAAACAAACGTAATTGCAAGCGAAAAATAAAAAAAACTAACGTAAATGTGAACCATTTTTATTCGGTTCTTCGAAATTTACATTTGATGTTTTTGAGGGTTTTTATTATGCATAGAAGTGTCAAAACAAGTTCCCCAAAACAAGTTCGAGTTCAAGTTTATTTATATAGCGCTTTTCTTAGTTCCAGACCAACGCAAAGTCGCTAATCAATGTGTGTGTGTGTGTGTGTGTGTGTGTGCGTGTGTGTGTGTGTGTGTGTGTGTGTGTGTGTGAGACAGTGGTGTATTATGTCTCATTGTGGCAAAGGAACAAATAGTCTTTGATCTTTCTGACTCTTTTTAGCTTCTATTTTGTCTGAAGGGTCAAATTCATTTTATTTCTTTTAATTAAACGAATCGTGTGCATTGCTTAAACGCTAAACTTCATATTTGTATTTGTATTTTTTCATGTCACGTCACCCCGGTTTGTGTTTACTGTAGGAGTCGTGGGCAGAAAAAGTGATCAGAAAAAGATTTTCAAATCCGTAAAGCAGTCGGGTGCACAATTTAGAAAAAAGAGAAAATAGGGAAGATGAGCACAAGATAAAGACATGCAACAGCATTTTATATTTACATTATGTCGTCAAAAAATTACTATGAATAAAGTGTTCCATGCGGAGAAGAAATGTAACACCTATACGTCAAACATTGTTAAATATATTTAGATAAATATTTTCAAAATGCAAATACTACACACATTTACATGATAAAAACATGTTTAAATGGTCTTTTAAATATTTTCCCAATTATTTAATAAAATATTTTTTAGAAATTGTATTGTAATTGTAATTTTTGCATTTTGTTTTTTTTGCATTGCAACTTTGAAATTGAAATATGTGAACAATAATTATATTTCCATGTAATTAAATATATTCCACCGAAGAGTAGAAAATAGAATACACTTTATTTTATGTAAATATATTAAAAAAGGGTAGGGGTAATATAATTAATATAATTACTAAATATATAATGCATAAAGTAATACACACATTTACATAATAAAAACAACTTTTAAATATTTTACCAATTATTTAATAAAATATTTTTAAAAAATTGTAAACATTTTTGCATTTTATGTTTTTTTGCATTTTGCATCAGATGTAGTGTCAGTTTGAGTTTTAAAGAGGTGTTGTGAGACTTTACACACACACACACACACACACACATTAAATCACTTTTATCTGCTCGTCTTCTGCAGGTGTCAAACAGTTAAATTCGGTTGAATATCTTTAAATAGATGGTAATTTAGTCATTGTTCATATATTTCAATCGTTCTGTCTACATTTTTTTAAACATGTTAAAAATGTTTACATTTCCCATTTATTGGATATATGTATTTCAAAATAATATTTTGAATGTTTTATATTTGTATACATTTATATAATTTAAGCCCGAGGAACAGGAGCTTTTTATCTATTCTTTTTTGCAACGAACGTGTCTTTAAGAAGAAACAGGTAGTCCTTGGTTATCAGTAAAGGATGAAGCGGTAGAAGATGAACGAATGAATGAATAAGGAAAAAAGGGAGCAGACCGGAGGACAGGCGGATGAAGACGGAGATGCGCGTGCACGCGCGCGCTCGGAAAGAGGGGGCGGGTGAGTGGGGCGCGCGCGCGCGTGCACGAGCAGTGGAGCGCGTGACAGGACGGAGCAGCAGAACTTCATCTGAAGGTAAGAGTCTCTCCTCACCGAGCTTCACTCTCACATAACTGACACGCGAGCTGGACTCACCTGGACGAGTTGCTTTCTTCCTGAACTTTATATCGTATGTCATGGCGCGGAGATGCTTGAACATCAGAGATCAGCTGGTGGTTCAGACGCGTATTGTGTGTGTGTGTGTGTGTATGTGTGTGTGTGTGTGTGTGCGCGGGAGTATGTGAGGAATCAGGATCAGCTTGATCAGGCTTGTGTTGGCTGGAGATGTGAGGAGAAGCTCTGCTAAGACTTGTCTGCTGTGCTCCTCACGCTGCTCTTCACCCTGTCCTCCTGGAGCTGGATGGATTATTATTATTGTGCGCACGCACACACACACACACACACACGTTCAGCGTGAAAAAAAGGGAAAACTGGTCCGAACAAGTTCACGCATAATGTCCAGTGTCGGGAATGTTCCTTTGAAAAAGCATTTGGTTTTTTCGCACTTGTTACTTCTCACGAGCAAAAAGTAACAGTTATCTATCTATCTGTCTGTCTGTCTGTCTGTCT
>MU204376.1:104697-123034 GCA_017309775.1 Paedocypris sp. Pulau Singkep | reverse complement strand
CTATTCTGACTCTCACCTCTCTCTTTTTCTCTATTATTTCTATCTATCTGTCTCTCTGTGTGTCTGTCTGTCTGTCTGTCTCTCTCTGTCTGTCTATCTGTATACCTGTCTGTATCTATCTATCTATCTATCTATCTATCTATCTATCTATCTATCTATCTATCTATCTATCTATCTATCTATCTATCTATCTATCTATATGTATGTCTATCTATCTGTCCATCTATCTATCTATCTATCTGTCTGTCTGTCCTTCCGTCCGTCCGTCCGTCCATCCATCCATCCATCCATCCATCCATCCATCTATCTATATCTCTGTCTAGAATAGAATGTGCACATATACAATGTGATGTGCATGTACAATGAAATGATAGCGTCTTTCTAAACAGTGCAACGCGCATTAGTAATTCTAATCCAAAAATGTAATGTAATATAAGGTAATACAATATAATACAGACATGGAATTTTACAACAGAGGAGAGAAATGTCATTCACATCAAGTATGTTGAATATTATATATGAGTATTGCTGATACATACATTTACAGAAATTTACAAAAGAGTGCCAATTATTTTTATGTATATACTCGTATATGCATTGCGGATGAACCGGTGGTTATTATATATGCACTTCTAATTTCCAGGGAAAGTATGGTGTTAGTAAAAGTAACATTTTCATTTATTTTGGACATTTTTTATGGACATCGTATCTAAGCCAATCATCACGTTGTTCGGTCTCACCACATTCACAGACACACCAATCAGCAGTTATGCCCCGCCCCCGAACACACTCACCTCAGAAAAAAACCCGCTTTGGTGACCACAATTATAGTAACGGCGCATTTTTGTCAGCAGAGGCGTTGTAGCGGAGGATAAAGTAAGTACATTAGATTACTCAATTTTTAAAATATATTTATATCGTCGTTCCTCACAAACGACAACGGATGCTCTTCTCGCTGAATGAGCTGAGCCAATAATCACACAGCAAAGGGCTGATGGTCATGAGTTCCATTCTCGGAATCAACTCAGTCTGGCACTTGTTTGTAGCTTTTAAGGAAGCGGTACAACATGGAGGCGGACGGCTCATGCTGTGGGGTCGGGTCTGCTGTAGCTCTGAGACTCGCACTAATCCGTTTTGTTGAGCTTTCTCACGTGCCGCTTCTGCCGATCGCAAAATACTTGTGGTGATTAGATCCTGACGAGATTAGTGCCGGGTTCCTCGGGGAAGGCCTGCAGGAACACGGCGGTGCGTGGTTTGACGCACTGATCCTAATGTATGTGGAGAGTGTAAATGAGGCGCTGATCTCCTGAATCCCCATAATCCATCATCTTGAGAACAACAGGTCAAAGAAAACAAAATCTACAGGTCAGATTGAGACTCATCCAAAATTGGAGATTTAGACATGTAGTGTAAATATTCTGATCTATCTGTCTGTCTGTCTATCTATCTATCCATCCACCCATCTATCCATCCACCCATCTATCCATCCATCCATTCATCTAATTATCTATCTATCTGTCTGTCTGTCTGTCTATCTATCCATCCATCCACCCATATATTCATCTATCTAATCTATCTGTCTGTCTGTCTGTCTGTCTGTCCGCCTGTCTATCTATCTATCCACCCATCTAATCTATCTATTCATCTATCTATCTATCTATCTGTCTGTCTGTCTGTCTATCTATCTATCTATCTATCTATCCACTCATCCATGTATCGAATAATCTATCCATCCATCTGTCTGTCAGTCTGTCTACCTACCCATCCATCGATCCATCGATCCATCCATCTATCTATCTGTCTGTCTGTCTGTCTGTCTGTCTGTCCGTCCGTCTGTCTGTTTGTCTATCTGTCTGTCTGTCTATCTATCCACCCATCTATCCATCCATCTAATCTATCTATCTATCTGTCTGTCTGTCTGTCTGTCTATCTATCTATCCACTCATCCATGTATCGAATAATCTATCCATCTATCTGTCTGTCTGTCTGTCTGTCTGTCTGCCTGTCTGTCTACCTACCCATCCATCGATCCATCCATCCATCTATCTATCTATCCATCCATCTATCCATCTCTCTCTGTCTCTCTCTCTCTCTCTCACCCCTCGTCTCTTTCTTCCACTCGAAACTCATAAACACTTAATTATCACATCAGATATTCACCGTCACCCGCTGTGCCACCTCACTTCAGTCCGTCCGGTCGCCTCACAACGATCCACAGGGTTTTTCCGAGACAATCAGAGCGACGTTTGTCTCTCGTAAAAGCGCCTGAGGTTTCACCCTGACCACAGAGATACAGAACGGAGAGCGCAAAGCTGCAATCAGCGACAGCATCATTCTTTTTTTAAGTTCTTCAGCGCCCTCTCCTCCTAAAAGCGGGTTTGTGTACAGTGGTTTAGCGTCCAAACCGATTCCAGATGGAGGGAATCTAAAGCAGGTCAGGCGTTATATATTCTCCGGGTTGATGCTAGATCTTTTACGGTCGTGTTATGAAACTTTTTCATTTAGAAAGAATAATTCCAGATTCCTGACGCGTTACGCCAACACGACGTGCAAACTGGGATTATTGGAGGTTGATGTTTCTGCCCGTGTTTATTGGCTCCGGACTGGTTTTGTGGGTTGTTTGGGGTGTTTCTGTTGGTCCTGCTGATGAACTATTTGGCTGAACAAGCCAACCTCACTTAAACCTTTAATCGACACATTTAGAACATTCATCGAAATATTTTGCTACATGACGGGATTCTGACAGCTTTTCCTGGGAGTCGAACCCATGACCTGTGCTGTTGCGAGCTGAGCTCTACTTCCGAGCTCCTTCTGTAGTGGAATGCTCGGGTCGTGATCCATGTGCAATCTTGAGTCGCTAGAAGCAAACGTCACACGAAAAAATGATCCGAGCAGATCAGGCCGTAAATCATTAAACGGGTCGGCGGCGGCGAGACAAAGCCAGGAATGTGTGATCACAATTGTGTGAGCAACACTTTACTATGCAGCTTTTATTCATGGCAACGTACTGTACCTGTCATGAATTTACGCCGGTAAATTTGTTCCGGCAATTAGCTGATAAGTGTGAACGTGGAATGAAGAATGCCGGTGTAGGTACCAAATTGACTCGGGTGTAAAATCGTCTTGGGGTCCCGCTATTTGATTGGCCGTGAGTGTAAGATGGTGATTGGTCCTGAGAAATCATGTTTGCAGATGGCGTGTAAGATGGTCATTGGTCCGGGCGAAGTGCGAATCGAGAACTTTCTGTACGGACAACTAGTACATCAAATTTCGCACTACATTCCACAAGCGACTCATCAAAGTCTCATCAAAGATCTCTCCACATGTTTGAAAAGGGAAATGTAACCATGGCAATCAACAAACAATTATTAACATTATTAGTTGTTCACATGACTGATAATACGCAGTTGTCAATATGTCAAACTGACATTCGGGTAAGTTAAACCAGACTGCACAGCATAAATAAATGCTTTCTGTACAGTCACTCACTTTTACTCACAGTGCTCACATGGTAATAAACATGTCTGACACAACAAACAATTATGTCAGATAAAATTAGAAATAAAGAAAATGACATTATCAGTTACGAGTGCAAACAACTTTAGGTTTCAAAAGTAAAACAACAATATGATGAGAACATCTCTACAATCGGTGTAACACTGGTGTGACGTCATCATCAGCCGATTTTACACCCGAGCTGTTTAGGGTGCAGCTGTTTAAAAGGTGTCGCCAGTTAATGATGTCACAGAATAGTCACTCCTCGCTGTTTACAGAGATCACAGTCAGGGAAATGTCATCCAACTGGAACGACAATTCAATTCAAGCGCTTCCCCTAATTCCAGAGTCATTAACACAAAAACGTACGGGTTATTTATGTTTAAAAAAGTGCAGCTGTTTAAAAGGTGTCGCCAGTTGATGATGTCACAGAATATTCCGGAATTTAGTACCGCCAGTAATTTCCGGTGAAGTCGTACTGGTAATTTTAGGGCAATTTACCGGAATTGCTGTGTGAAATGGGCTAATATTGTTTCTCCTCCCACTGGTAAAATCCCGGCCGCACATGTGGTGCTCCTCAGGGGTCAGTTCTAGGACCAACTATTTTTAATGTCCTTGGGCCTAAGCTCCAGTCACTCCTCTCACACGGTGAGGAAGAACATGTAGTTCTTGCCTCGTTATCTGAAGGAATCACTACTGCAATGGTCTCCTCATTTATAAAAAGTTATTCTAAAAGAGAATAAATTTGCATGTTCTTCCCAGTTTCCAGGAGGCGACGGATAACGGAGTAGATTAACGTGGATTGGCTCTACCGCTCAAGATGCAGAATCCGACTCTCGCCACGGCCTTCATCGGTACCGACTTTCTTCTCCTAGAGGTGGAAACCAGCACCATATCATGACTTCCTGTTCACTCTCTCGTTTCAGTCTTTCTTTTGACCTTCAGCCAAGCGAAACCAAACACAAAGAACAAGAAGCCCAAACAAGGTAGTCAGAAGCGGGTGGCAGCATCTCATGTTCTGACATGGCTCCTTCTGCCACAGTTGTTCCGGCGATCGGTTGTGATTTGCGAGCGGGGAAGGTCAGTCTCCAAGAGTTCATCGTCAAGTGTCCGGCCGACTGCAGAGAGAGCGGCGAGAAGGTGTACGGGACCAGCGTCTTCGCCTCCATTTCCAGCATCTGCAATGCAGCCATCCACAGGTGAAGTCCCAACAGTATTGCAGCACTCGCTCTGATACCGAGACCTTCGTAGTGCCAACATATGATCCACTCGTGTCTGAACTGGCCCGAGTCACGAGACGGCCTGTGGGTAAATATTTGAAATTGTGCTGCTGTCAGTGGGGTCATCAGTAACTCTGGAGGAAAGGTCATCGTGACGAAGATGGCGGGACTGCCGGCGTACAAGGGAAGCTTCACCAGCGGAGTCCGATCTCTGTCCTTGCCCGCCTGGAGAGAGTCCTTCTCCGTCTCAGGTAGAACACTGAACTTTTCTCTGCACATTCCTCTGTTCCTGAGCTGATGCTGACTGGGGAACCTGAAGCACGCTTGCTTTCCGTCTGCTGGAGCCTTGATGGGTGGTGAGGGGTTAGAGCTAGACGGGCGAGATTTACCGTTATATTCATAGATTTTTGGAATTACGTCTATGGGCAAAATCAGTGTACCTCCTGTGCAACTCTTCAACTGAGTCCTAGTCACATGATCAATCAATAGTCAATAAATCAATTTCCCAGTGATCCCTCACTACGTCCACCAGTAGTCATGATCTCGTCTACAGACTTGGATTGCTACGTGTCAGTATCTGTTTCTGATCTGGACTTTATTTTAATGTATATCTCTCTCTCCATTCAACTAGCATTATCTTCTGCATGTTTGTCTTTGTGTTTCTAGCACCTACAACTAATGTCTGCTTTGTGTCTGTTAGTGGGGAAGCCAAAGAAAGGGGTCATCTATCCCCATGAGCTGGTCCTGGTACCTTCAAAACCATCCACAGTGAAGACCAGTGAGTGACGTTTCAAAATTCCTTTCCACTTCCTTTAAGCCTGTCTCGCTCTAGCAGCATCTCATCACTGATGCTCTTCTCCTGCCACAGTCACCACCACCGAACCAGCCACCACAGTGGCGGAAACCACCACCACCACGCCTGCCACCACCACCCCACCCACTACCACCCGCGCGCCCACCACCCCGGCCACCACCACCTCAGCCAAGCCACGAGTCACGGTCCACAAAGCCCGCGAGGCAGGTACGTTGCTCTGGAGACAAGAGCTCAGTGGCTGAATGGTTCCAACCAAATTGTCTGGTTTGGGGAAAACCATTTGGAGTGCTGGTCAGAATCTGACTTAGAGTGGAGCCAGGTCGGTCTGGGTTGTGTGTGTGCACCTCAAGTAAGGTTTGGATGTCTGTCTGTTTGTCTGCCCGTCTGTCTGTCTGTCTGTCTGCCTATCCTTCCGTCTGTCTGTCCATCTGTCTGTCTGTCTGTCTATCTATCCACTGTTTATCTGTCTGTCAGTCTGTCCGTCTGCCTGTATGTCTGTCTGTCTGTCTATCTGTCCGTCCACCTGTCTGTCTGTCTGTCCACTCTCAATCTGTCGGTCTGTCTGCCTGTCTGTCTGTCTGCCTACGTGTCTCTCTATCTGTCTGACTGTCTGTCTGTCTGTCTGTCTATCTATCCTCTGTCAATCTGTCTGTCTATCCACTGTCTGTATGTCTGTCTGTTCTTCTGCCTGTCTGTTCATCTGCCTGTCTGTCTGTCTGTCTTATGATCCAACTGTCTGTCTTACTGTCTGTCTGCCTACCTGTCTCTCTATCTGTCCGTCTTACTGTCTGTCTGCCTACCTGTCTATCTGTCTGTCTATCTATCCACTGTCTATCTGTCTGTCTCTCTGTCTGTCAATCTGGCTGTCTGTCTTTCTCTCTGTCTCCATCTCTCCATCCGTCCATCCGTCTGTCTGTCTGTCTATCTGACCACTGTCTATCTGTCTGTCTATCCACTGTCTATCTGTTGGTCTGTATGTCTGTCTGCCTACCTGTCTCTCTCTCTGTCTGTCTGTCTGTCTATCTATCCATCCACTCTCTATCTGCCTGTCTGACTGTCTGTCTGTGTCTGTCTGTCTCTCGGTCCATCTGCCTGCCTGTTTGTCTGTCTATCCGCAGTCTGTCTGTCTCTCCGTCCGTCTGTCTGTCTGTCTATCTGTCTGTATGCCTAAGGCACTCAGCTGAAATAGAAAGATCTCCTCTTACTGGAGACACGGTGAGAGTGAACTAGCGACTGACCCCAGCGACCTCATGATCTTAATGAGCAAAGGGAGGTGGTGGAACAGCTGGTCAGGTGGACGTCTGATCGAGGAGGAGGGGCGGCGATGACACGGGGCTTTAAGTTTAAGTATTGTGGGTCAATGGAGGAGCTTAACGGGCGGGAGATAAATAGAGGTTTGGGTTGTGGAGGCAGAGAAGAAGATGGAGAGAGGACAGAGTTCTGCAGCAAGTTCCTCTCAGGGTAGGACTTCCGTGCCTTCAGCTTACTTTCAGGTCTGTTCTTTTCTCTCTGATCTACTAGGCAGCAGTCATCCATACTTCAGCTCTCTCGCACGTAAGTCTGAGCAAAACCCAGCCGTTACTCGCATGAAGTCTTACATTTCTGGCTTCTTCTGCCGGTGGGGAAGTGGTGCTGATGCTGCCAGTGTCATTTACTTCTGTGTTCCTTGCATCACCTCCTACATCTGATCCAAGCTATTTCACTTTCTTTACCCGTTTCAGCCGGTTCTGCATAGTTGGCTGATAGTTCTGATGCTGCATGTGCTTTTCTGCAATCCCGACAATCGCAACCCGACAACTTTGTTGCTGGTTCAGTTCTTTTCGACCTGACCACGTCATCCGTCATTGGTCAGCGGGCGTGATGTGATCTCAGCGCTTTCTGACTCCACAGATCGCCAGTCCCAGAGCGCACAGGGACGAGCTCCGACTCAAGGTGAGACCAGCACTGACGGCGTCTGAAATCTCTGCTCTGAACTGACCGTGACGTTTGTCTGAAGCGTTTAGAGGAAGCTCTGTCTATGCCAACAGGCTTTCACCTCAGACAAACACAGGTAACGACGCTCCTGCTGGCTCGATCTGTCTCTTTCTCTGTCTTTCTCTGTCTCTCTCTCTCTCTCTGTCTCCCTCTATCTCTCACTCTCTCTTCACGCTCTATTTCTATCTCTCTCCCTCTCTCTCTGCCTCTCTCTCTCTCTCTGCATCTCTGTCTTCCTCTATCTCTCACTCTCTCTGTCTCTCACTCTCTCTCTCTTTCCCTTCTGCACTCACTCTCTCTTCTCTAGTGTGTCTATCTCTCTCTCACTCACTCTCTATCTGTCTGTCTCGCTTACCCTCTCTATTTCTCTTTCTCTCTGTCTCACTCACTTTCTCTATGCTGCTCTCTTTATTTCTCTCTCTCTCTCTCTGTTTCTTTCTCTGTCTCGCTCACCCTCTATTTGTCTCTCTATCTATGTCTCTCTCCCTATCTCTCTATCTATGTCTATCTCTCTCTCTCTCTATCTATGTCTCTCTCCCTCTCTCTGTCTCTCTCTCTCTCCCTTTCTCTCTGTCTCTCTCTGTCTCACTCACTTTCTCTATGCTGCTCTCTCTATTTCTCTCTCGCTCTCTCTGTTTCTTTCTCTGTCTCGCCCACAATCTATTTGTCTCTCTATGTCTCTCTCCTTCTCTCTGTCTCTCTTTCTCTGTCTCTCTCTCTCTATCTATGTTTCTCTCCCTCTCTCTCTCTCTCTCTCTCTCCCTTTCTCTCTGTCTCTCTCTCTGTCTCTCTCTTTCTCTCCCTCTCTGTCTCTCTCTCTATCTATGTCTCTCTTCCTCTCTCTGTCTCTCTCCTTCTCTCTGTCTCTCTTCCTCTCTCTAAGTTCCGCACACACTGCATTACAGTTGATGACTGAAGCTATTACCCCAGGACACACGACCTTCTCCGCAAAAAACTCTGTTTTAAGGACTCTTACAGTTGTGCTGTATCGTGTCACAAGTGCTTCTCCAGTGTGTCCGGATCTGCTGTAATGATGTATTTATTTCCTCCACAGGTGGGACCAGGCCAGCGATGGGCCCCGGGGTCCGCAGACCGCCGCCATCTTCTTCAGGTTGATGTAATTCATGCATGATCCGTGGCGTCTTTGTTCAGGCGTCAACTCTGTTTCCCTCCACTGAGCAGCTTTCAGTCGGGTTCAGACGCCGCCGGAGAGGAACCAGCAGCCGGCCCAGTCCAATCCCAGTAAGTGTCTGAACGCCAGGCTGGGTCTGAAGGTCCAGTCCTGGTCTCGGTCTTTGCATGAATGTGGGATGTACATGAAATTGTTGGGGATCATGTCGGCGACCTGAAGCAGGTGTCTGCTAGTGAGTACCTTCTCCCAATCCCCATCTAGCTTTTCCCAGACGAGACTGGCCGCTTCCTTCATACACTCGTCCGGACTGGCTTTCTGGGCCCAGGAGACCCACAGGTAGCCGAGTGGCCGTGCCGGATAAGTAATGCATGTGTAATAACAGGCGTCTGTGTTCAGACACTAGTCAGTCCTTGGGGAACCCGGGGAACCGGTGGAGCAGGACAGGAACCGGTGAGTGCTTCATCCCACTTCACACTCGAGACATGGTTCCTGACCTCTTGCTTGACGCGGTCCACCATCACCTCAAACATCTGCTCGCTGCTCTAACTCTCTCTGCTTGCGATGGAGGTGCACGGGAACCATTTCCGAGATCTTCCTCGCTGCATGTCACTGACGGGCATCATGGGTAGGCCTTCCCATGATGCTCTGGGCTGAGCGAATCTCAAACGCTGCTTCTCTCACCAGTTCCCGATAGCACAGAATCTGAGCACTGGTTGAATAACTTTGGGAGAGCCTGTAAGTACGAGACTTGGTTCTAAATACCTTCTGACAAATGTCCAGAACTCATTCATTATTCATCGGAGGTCGCCGGCAGCGATTGGTTGGCCTGGCTTTAGCCTGACGCTGGGATGGCTCCAACCGGTGGAGAAGATGAATAAATGAATATTAGGATTGTTCCATAGTGTCTATGATATTGGTGTTGGTGGAGGTCTTGCTTCTTCAGCAAGGAGGGCTGGAGAACACTGCATGGTCTCGTATGGATGTGAAAGACTCTCTGTTTGGGCCTGTAGAGAAGAAAAATCTAGTTCCACAGCACTGGAGCCTCCACAAGAAACGCCTGGAGACCTTCCGGTGGCTTCCTGTGATGGACACGCAGATGCTCAAATTCCTGAAGTTCCCTGGAACTTACCAATGACGTGTATAACATAGTTCAGTTGTTACCTTAAGTCAACAGTTGTTTTGTTCTTTCGTACTTTTTGAAATGGAACGATTGAGATAAGAGATAGGTACTTTATCAAGAACTCAAACTGAACTCTATCTCTCACTCTCTCTTTCTCTTAGTCTCACTCTCTCGCTGTCTCTCTATCTCTCTCTCTCTCTCCCTCTCTCTGTCTGTCTTTTTCAACAACTCTCTCACACACTCTGTCTGTCTTTCCTCTCTTTGTCTCTCTGTCTGTCTGTCTCGCTTTCTCTGTCTCCCCCTGTCTCTCTCTCTCTCCCCGTATCTCTCTCTCTCTCTCTCTTTCTGTCTGTTGTTTCTCCTCTCAAAATTAAGGCTAAAAATGACAAGTACGGGAACTTTGCGTGTGCAAAATCATCATACCTTGTTTTTTTAAATACCAGCTCCCAACGCAAATTTGAGATTAGATTGGAATATTGAAATAATGCACCTCTCACTCACTCTATTTTTCTTCATCTCATTTATTAGTTCATTAAGCAAACGTGTTTTATAAACGACCCACTTGGGTGACTGTTCCGTGAGGAAGAGAGAGCGAGACAAGAGTGGGATGTGAAAATGTAAAAGTGAGACAAGAGTGAGATGTGAGAGTCACTGATTTGTGGTTCATGTTTTTCTGTTCTCAGCTTCCGAGTCAGAAGATCAGAAGCCCGTGTCTGAAGGGAAAGGTGCGTCCATCACGCTCATGCCAGAAGCAGCAGGTTTAATTTAACGGTCTTGACCTCCTGATCTGCTCCGGGTCGTTGAGTATTTCTACTCTTCAATTGAGCTGCGGTTGTGAGAGCGGCATGTTTTTCTAGCGATTGGCTAATCATCTAGCGTTTAATCCGCTTTTCTGTCAGACTTGAGGGAAAAGTCTAGGAGCTCAGAGAAACGCTCGCATCATGGAGCCTTCAAACCTTCATACTGCTGCAATGTGTTGTTTTCTCCTTCACAGACGTGACTGCGGAGTCGAACCCGTTTGAATCAGGTGAGCGTGGCGTGCGCTACAGGTGGTCGGTGCGTAGTCGACATGAAGGTTGTCTTGATTTGTTCTGGAAGTATCGTCTCATCTCGCAGGGTTCAGTGCTCACGGCCAGGACACCAGCGCCAGAGTTCCTGACCCCATGTCCCAAGGAGATCCAAGTACATTCCTTCACTTCAACCCTTCAGCTCATGTCAGGCCATAAATCCTGCGTGTTCCGCCTTTCCACAGACTGTAAAGTTGATATAGCGTTCCTTATGGACGGCAGCTGGAGCATCGGGAAGCGGCGCTTTAAAATCCAAAAAGATTTCCTCGTGGAGGTTTCACAGGTGCTCAATGTAGGAGTTGCTGGACCAATGATGGGTATCATCCAGTACGGGTGAGTCCATCTCCTGAGGTCTCGTGTTCTGTAAGATCTCAAACGTGCTGAGAAGACACCAGACGAGCGTCTACCAGACTGTCAGCGTTTGCTTCTCTGATCCAGGGATGATGCGGTTACGGAGCTGAGCCTGAAGCAGTTCTCCAGCTCCAAGGACCTGAAGCCATCGATCAGCAAAATTGTCCAGAAAGGTGGCGCGTCCAATGTAGGCGAGTATCAGAAGTCTCTGCGAGTCTGGTAGTCTGCGAGTCTGTGGTCTGCTCGTGTGACCCAAGGCTGGAGGTTTATCCAAACTAGAGATTAGTTTTCACACTGGTGGTGTGGTTTTTGTAATAGATGGTATTTTACACTTGGACTATTACAGAGGAATTCAGCCACAAGGTCGAATATAGTCCAGGTGTTCGGGGTGAGATCATTCTCGCATTGCACAGAAGTATTTCTCTAAATACTTGTACTCATCAGACACAGAGTAGACCGTGTGTGTGGTAGAGGTGAGAAGGTTCTTCAGGAACTCATGTGAGTGAGACAAAAGTAAGATGGGAAAATGTGAGAGACGGGAGTGAGAAGTGGAGATGTGAGAGTAAGACAAGAGTGAGACTTGGAGATGTGAGCGTGTAATGAGAGTAAGAAGAGAAGATCTGAGAGTAAGACGACAGTGAGAAATTGAGATGTGAGAGTGAGAAAAGAGTAAGAAGTAGAGATTTTACTGTGAAATGTGAGAGAGAGATGAGAATAAGATGTGGAAATGTGAGAGTCAAACAATGTGAGAGGCGGCACGGTGGCGCAGTGGGTAGCGCTGTCGCCTCACAGCAAGAAGGTTCTGATTGTGACTCGGGTTGTGAGTTCAAGGCCGGTCGGGGCCTTTCTGTGAGAAGTGATGTCAGAGTGAGACGAGAGTGAGAAGTGGAGATGTGAGTGAGAAGTGATGTGAGAGTGAGAAGTGGAGGAGTGAGAGTAAGAAGTAATGTGAGAGTGAGACGAGAGTGAGAAGTGGAGGAGTGTGAGTGAGAAGTGATGTGAGAGTGAGACAAAAGTGAGATGTGAAGATGTGAGAATGAAACAAGAGCGAGAAGTGGACATCAGCGTGTGAGAAGAGAGTGAGAAGTATAGATTTGAAAGTGAGACAACAGTTAGATGGGAATATGTGAGAGATAATGGTGAGGTGGAGATGTGAGAGTGAGACGAGAGTGAGAAGTGAGATTGTGAAGTAATGTGAGAGTGAGACAAGAGTGATAATTTGAAATGTGAGAGTGAGAAGTGGAGATGTGATAGTGAGATGAGAGTAAGATTTGAAGATATGAGATATGAGAGTAAGATGAGAAGATGTGAGAAATGGAAATGTGTGAGTAAAAAGAGAGTGAGTAGAGATTTGATAGAAAGATGTGAGAGTGGAACGAGAGTGATAAGTGGTGATGTGAGAGTGAAAGGTGGAGATGTGAGAGTGAGATGAGAGTGAGAGGTGGAGATGTGAGATGACATTGAGACTAGAATGAGAGGTGGAGATGTGAGAGTGAGACTAGAGTGAGAAGTGGAGATGTGAGAGTGAGACAAGAGTGAGGTGTGAGAGTGAGTTCTGGAGGCAGTTGTGGCCTTGCAGTAGAGAGCTGGACAACGGGTCTAGGTTCATCGCAGACTGCTAGTTTCCTCAACGGAAGTGTTCTTGAGGAAGTAAGTCTCTCTGGAAAAAAAAAAAGGCTTCCAGAGTGAGTAAAGAATGTGTAAGACAGTATTGTTCCTGCCCTGATCTGGTTAAAAGTGCTGGGGTTTGATTTGAGCTTTGCCCCAATCACAACAGTTTTAAACTATTTGAACTCGGTCACTCGCTTTTAACAAGAGGCGCATTTAGTAAACGCTTAGGCCTGGCTGGGTCTCCTCAGCCTTTCAGTCTAGACGTTGAACAGAGCTGCGATTGAGCCGGAGCAGAGAGAGTGTTTGTGAGAGAACTGGGGCTGTTCTGTGCTGATCGCGCCCCTGTGGTCACTCAGGAAAGGCCCTTTCCTACATCAACAAGCACTTCTTCAGCGACTCCAACGGGAACAGAGGTGGAGCGCCCAACGTGGCGGTGGTGCTGGTGGACGGCTGGCCCACGGACAAGGTGGAGGAGGCGTCCCGTCTGGCCAGAGAGTCGGGCATCAACATCTTCTTTGTCACCATCGAGGGCCCGGATGAGAACGAGAAGCAGAACGTGGTGGAGAGCAACTTTGTGGAAAAGGTGAGGGGTTTCTCTGCCCGACACTAGGTGGCGACACTTATTACTTAAAGTAGGTCAAAAATGGCATCTCCTCAAATTATAATTGATCTGTTATGCGCAGTCTTGTATCTGTTTCTCAGGCACAAATGCATCTTATAGTTTGTATAGGATCAAGTAAAACGTTCAAATTTATTTATATAGACCTACGCAAAGTCGCTCATATAGACAATTATAAACGACCGCTCTGAGCCAATCAGAACATTCTGTTAATAGTTTGTATAGGTTCAAGTAAAACATTAAAATGTATTTATATAGTACTTTTCCAAGTTCGAGACCAACGCAAAGTCACTACAAGCAACGCAAAGTTGCAACAACCAACACAAAGTCGCTAATATGGACAAATATACTGCCCCTAGTGGCCACAGTAGTCCCTTTCACTCATACAGACCTTACCGTCGATAAATTTAAGTCGATAAATTTGCGGCATACAATCATGTGTGAACAGACAAAAGCCGATAAATTTGTAGGTAATTTTCCGTTAATTTTTTTGTTTCTTCATTTGTTCCCGGTAAATTGCCTGTGCGAACGCGACACGTAAACGACCGCTCTGATCAGAACATCCTGACACGGGTCGCGCCTATACTGCGCAGGTTCACAGGTGCAGATGTTTAAAAGGTGTCGCCGGTTGACAATGTCACCGAAAATACCGATATTTTGAAAGCGCTGCGTGAATAGTTCTTTACCGTTAAAATGCCAGTGCCTGTGTGAACCGGTGAAGTCGTTCCGGTAGTTCTCCGGCAATTTAGAAATCTGACACTTTGAGTCGGTCAAAATTGGCATGTCTGCAAATTATTATTGATCTGTTATCCAAAGTCTTGTATCAGTTCATCAGGCACAGATGCTTCTTCTAGTTTGTATAGAGACAATTCTGCCCCTAGTGGCCCCAGTAGCCCCTTTCACTCATACAGACCTAACTGGTAAATTGCCGGTAAATTGGTGGCATGCATTCATTTGTTTCGACAAATTTGTTTTGGCAATTCATTACCGGAATCAGATCATTCTGACAAGTGTCGCGTCTATACTCGGCAGATCCACAGGTGCAGCTTTTTAAAAGGTGTCGTTAGTGGATGATGTCACCGAAAACGTTTTGTCGGGAAAAATGCCGGAAATGACAGTGCTTGTGTGAACCGGTAAAGTAATGCCGCTATATCTCCAGCAATTTTCCGGTGAAAGGGGCACGTGACACACTCCCTCGCTTCCTGTTGCCTCCCACAGTTCTCAGAGAAGCTCACGGTGTTTCTGATCCGCAGGCCGTGTGCAGAACCAACGGGTTCTTCTCGCTGCCCATAGCGAGTTGGTTTGCCCTGCGCAAGGCGGTGCAGCCGCTGGTGAAGAGCGTGTGCGACACCGACCGCCTGGTCTGCAGCAAAACCTGCCTGAACGCCAACGACATCGCCTTCGTCATCGACGGCTCCAGCAGCGTTGGGACCGGGAACTTCCGCACCGTCCTGCAGTTTGTGGCCAACGTGACGCGGGAGTTTGAGATCTCCGACACGGACACTCGGGTGGGCATCGTGCAGTACACGTACGAGCAGCGGCTGGAGTTTGCCTTCGGCCAGCACAACAACAAGGCCGACCTGCTGAACGCCATCAAGCGCATCAACTACTGGAGCGGCGGCACCAGCACCGGCGCCGCCATCACCTACGCCGCCGACCAGCTCTTCAGCAAGTCCAAGCCCAACAAGCGCAAGATAATGATCGTCATCACCGACGGACGCTCCTACGACGACGTGCGGGCTCCGGCGCTCGCCGTGCATCGGAAAGGTGGGTGGGCGGGCAAAGGGTGTGAAACGCATTTTTTCAACGATTTATTGTATTTGTGTGAATATAAGCACCGTTTTAATTCCAAATTTGGAAGCTCAAAAACGTGGGTTGCTTATATGCGCACGTAAATTCAAAAATTCATCAGAAAGGTGGGTGGGCGGGGCAAAAAGTGTGAAACGCAAAGGAAGCAAATTTTCAAAGATTTATTGTATTTGTGGGAATATTAGTATCGTTTTGTCCAAATTTGGAAGCTCAAAAACGTGGGTTGCTTATATGCGCACCATTTAAGCGACCATTTTTTTTCCTTCTCTCGTCTTAGAGGCAGTGTACCTACCAATCGGCAATTTGGGGCACCAATAAATGAGGTGCCAATAAATAAAAAAAAAATATTGAATGCATTTTTATTATTATTATTATTATTAAACACTAACTTATTAAATTATAACGCTAAGCCCAAAATACTACTTTCCCTAAAAGAACTATGCAAATGTGCACAAAATAACAAATTCAACTTAACAAATTTCTTTTGCCATCAATGTTATTAATTCCAGGAAACACAGAAGAAAACCTCTGCACTAGAGCGTCTTTTACGGCACAAAATAGCACTGAAAAAACGAAACCGCTGATGTAATTGCGTGAACAAAAAGTATTTAATATTTTTCACACACAAATTGTTATCTGTTGTTCAAGTAAAACGACATCGAAGTGAAATATAAGGCCGTCACTCTCGCCGTGAATGAGGAATCGCCATTACTCTCTTTAATTTTTCAACCAAAAATGTTTCTTGAAAGCCTTTTTCTAAACTTTTTGGAATTTATCTTGTGCATGAAAAATGGGGGGTACTTTTATATTCACGTAAATACGGTAATTAGCCGACGCTTCTCAGCTCAGTCTGTAGAGATCACGATCATGGCTTTGGTGTTCAGAAAAAAGGGGCGAAAAGGGGCGTCGGCTAAGTGCATGTGGGCGGGAGAAGATGTAATGGGACTGAGGACTGGGTGACGCCCTTTTTTGTCTCCTCAGGAGTGATCGCGTACTCCATCGGCATCGCCTGGGCGGCGCAGGACGAGCTGGAGTACATCGCCACCGACCCCGACCGAGACCACTCCTTCTTCGTCGACGAGTTCGACAACCTCTACAAGTACGTGTCCAAAATCATCCACAACATCTGCCAGGAGTTCAACTCTCAGCCGCGCAACTGAACACGCCCCCTGGAGGCGGAGCTCGGAACTGAGGAAGGCCGCCACGGTTCCAGGAAATGGACTATTTATAACTCGCGCGATTATAATTTAACCGCCGTGCTGACAATGTGTTAGATAATCGAGCTAATTTACATTAGCTAACGTGCTAACTGCGGTTAATTACCTGCATGGATTGTGTCCGGATCTTTTTCGAGGTCTGCTAGGTTTGTACATAAAGTAGAATTGTTTTGACTTGCTAACGAATTCATGCCGTTTTTAATAAAAGTCGTATTGAAAGCCGGCGTGCGAGTGTGTGTTCCTGTCCAGCTGTTGAGGAGAAAACATCTGTCCCAGTGCCGAGGTGTGATGGTGACACGCCCCCTGCTGGCCAGAGCCAATCTCACAGTTTGATGCTTCTCGCCGTTTCTCTTTCGCCTTTTTTAGTTGTGTTTTAACTGTTTTTCGTACAATCCATTTAAACAAATTCAAAGGAAGACAAAAACCTTGCTTTCTTTGTCTTTTATTATTAAATATTATGGGTGATATTTATGGGAAGTGTATATTCTAACAACCTCCAGTAGGTTTCCGACGGTCCGGTGGGGAATCGCGGAATATCGTAAAAGCGATAGATCAGACTCATGATGATGCAGTGCGCCCCACAGTGCTGGACTCCGCCCTCCATCATGACATCCCTCAGCAGCATCCTCCACCTCCAGCTCCTGCTCACGGCGGGACGTCCTGGTCTACAGGCCCATCAGGAAAGGATAGAGGACAGTTCTTTTTTGTTAGGAATTCTCTCTCTCTTTCCGTCTCTCTCTCTGTGTCTGTCTGTAACTCGCTCTTTCTCTGTCTCTCTCTCTCTGTTTCTCTCTACCATTCTCTCTCACACTATATCTCACTTTCTGTCTCTCTCTCTCTGTTTCTCTCTATCTTTCTCTCACACACTATATCTCCCTTTCCGTCTCTCTCTCCATGTCTTTTTTCTGTCTCACTTTAACGCACTTTGTCTCCCTCTCACTTTCTCCCTCTCTTTTTATATACTTGTTTTTTTTCTCTCACATCACTCTTTTCTCTCTGTCTCTCTCTTTCTCTCCCTCTCTCTCTCTCTCACACACACACACACACACACACACACACACACATGTACACACACACACACACACTGTATCTCGCTTTCTCTCTCTATTTTTTTGTCTCTCTCTCTCTGTCTTTCTCGCTCTCTATATCTCTCTCTCTCTCTCATTTTCTTGCTCTCTCTGTCTTTCTCTCTCTCTCTGTTTGTTTCTTTCTCTCTCTCTGTCAGTCTGTCTCTTGCTTTTTCCCTGTCTCTTTCTGGGAGTTCACTCACTTTTACTCTCTACCTCTCTCTTGTTCTGTCTCTCTTTCTGTCTCAGTCTCTCTCTATCACTCTTTATCTCTAACTCTCTCTCTCTTTCTCTCTCTCTTTCTCCTCACAGTTAAAGCCCTGGGAGACTATTAGGAGTAAAGAAACTAGAGATCCTGCGGGCAGCTGAAGAGGTGAAGGGTGTGAGGGCGTGTCCTCGCTCAGCTGACCCCGAGCACTTCCTGTCCCTCAGTAGGTCAGGTGACTTTCCTCGGGTACGTTCCGTCCTGACCAGGCGGACACGGCTAATCCGGGCGGATCATCGTGGCCACGCCCGAGGTCAGCGCCGGTGATAAAAGCTCTGGCTCTCCTCTCCTCTCCTCCGTGGGCAGGATGTCTGCGGTTCTCAGCTGGGCGGTGATGATGATGATGAGGATGATGATGGTGGGCTCGACCCTTCAGCCCTGCGCTCCGGTCAACCACACGGTGGCGCTGGAGAAGGAGGGATGCCGGGGGTGTCTCCTGCTCCAGACCAGCATCTGCAGCGGACACTGCCTGACCAAGGTGAGTGTGTCTCTCTCGCTCTGCCTCTCTCTCCCTCTGTCTGTCTGTCTCTCTCCCTCTGTCTGTCTGTCTCTCCCTCTATCTGTCTGTCTGTCTCT
>MU204376.1:64208-76244 GCA_017309775.1 Paedocypris sp. Pulau Singkep | reverse complement strand
GAGAGAGAGAGAGAGAGAGAGAGAGAGACGGGTAGAGAGAGAGAGAAAGAAAACAGAGCGAGAGAGACACGAGAGAGAGTGAGAGAGACGTGTAGAGAAAGAGAAGGGGAGAGAGAGACAGAGAGAGAGAAAAAAACAGAGCGAGAGAGACACGAGAGAGAGACAGAGAGACAGTGAGAGAGTGAGAGAGAGAGAGAGACGGGTAGAGAGAGAGAAAGAAAAACAAAGCGAGAGAGACACAAGAGAGAGAGAGTGAGAGAGACGGGTAGAGAAAGAGAAGGGGAGAGTGACAGAGATACGGAAGAGAAAAGAGGGCGAGAGAGAGACAAGGAGAGATGAGAAGTAAAAGAGAGAGAAACAAAGGAGATACAGAAAGAGAGAGAGAGACAGAGGGAAGACGCAGGTACGAGAGAGAGACGGGTAGAGAAAGTTAGAGAGACAGAGAGACGGGAAGAGAAAGAGAAGGGGAGAGAGAGACAGAGAGAGAAAAAAAACAAAGTGAGAGAGACACAAGAGAGAGAGATGGGGAGAGAGAGACAGAGAGAGAAAAAAACAGAGCGAGAGAGACACGACAGAGAGACAGTGAGAGAGAGTGAGAGTGAGTGAGTGAGAGAGAGAGACGGGTAGAGAGAGAAAGAAAACAGAGCGAGACAGAGAGACAGTGAGAGAGAGTGAGAGTGAGTGAGTGAGAGAGAGAGACGGGTAGAGAGAGAGAAAGATAACAGAGCGAGAGAGACAAGAGTGAGAGAGAGAGAGAGAGAGAGAGACGGGTAGAGAAAGGGAAGTGGAGAGAGAGAGACAGAGAGAGAGAGAAAGAAAAACAGAGCAAGAGAGAGAGAAAGACGGGTAGAGAAAGAGAAGGGGAGAGAGACAGAGAGACAGAAAGAAAAACAGAGCGAGAGAGACACAAGAGAGCGAGAGAAAGAGAAGGGAAGAGAGAGACAGAAAGAAAAACAGAGCGAGAGAGAGAGAGAGAGAGAGAGAGAGAGTGGGAAAAAGAGAGAAAAGTTGTCTCCACCTGTGTGAAGACTGGGACAAACTTTGACCTTGGCTGTTGTTTTATGCAGGGTCAGGCTCAGGTTCCCCACTGTTGCCTGGACTCCGTTACCCAGAATCCCACATCACTTGCTTTGTCCAGAAAGTGCAAGGACTCCAACATCTTCTGTGGTTGCAGGGCTCTCTGCTGGTGCTGACCACGCTCTCCAGTCCCAAGTCCCTGAGAAACCCCGTGGACCGACAGTTCTACACGCTGCTGCTGATGTGCGTGCTGGTGACCCCGAACCTGCTGCTGTTCCTCAAGTCTCTGTGGAAGTGCGCCTTCAAGACCTACATCGCTCCGGAACCACGCACTCTGGGAATAGTGAGTTCAAGAACGGTCCAGGCTGCAGTATTAGGACAAGGAGATAAATGACAAGAACTTAAAGTGGAATCTTAGAAAGCGTCATCAGTAGTGCTGGTTGTAGCTTCTTAGCTTGGTAAGAGGGTCACAGGTGAAATTGATAAGATCCTTGAAATTTGAAAAGACAAGCTTGATCCTGACAGGTGCTACACATTTGAGATAATCAGGGTCTTCTGACAAGAACAAGGTCAAGGGTGACGTTGTGGGTACGTTCGGTCAGAGGGAATGGAGACGCTGACGCGAATGTTCCTGCAGATGTGTGTGATCGAGAGTCTGGTGGCGGTGGGCACGGCTCTGCTGGTGCTGGTGGTGATGCCGGAGCTGGACATCCTCACCAACCTCTGCATCCCCGGAGGAGTGTGCATCCTGTCTTCCGTGCTCCAGATCGTCTTCCGCCTCCAGAGACACACCTGGACAATCATCTACCCGATCTGCTCGCTGGTCCTGGTGCTCAGCGGGTACGCTCTGCTGGCGCTGGACTACTACGTGAGGGTGTCCTCCTTCGTGGCGGGTCAGGAGTGGGACGTCTACATATACGTGGGCATTGCCATCTTTGCTTCGCTGCTGGTGGCACTCAACTGGTGGGAGAACCCGTTCCAGGCCAGCAGCAACATCCAGGAGATGCTCAGCGACCTGGACCGTTTCAGGGACAGCGTCTACCTCTTCACCAGCCTCCTCAGGATCGCCATCACTGCCGCGGTGTACTTTATTTACTACGGCCTGATCCTCAAAAAGATCCAGTGGGACGCCTATACCAAAGTGTCGGATGCGGTAGGCATCGGGCTGGTGGTGTTCTTCCTGCAGGCCTTCTGCTCGGCTGCGTGCCACTGGTTCGGAGTGGTGGCTTGCAAAATCCATGCGATGAGGTTCGGCTTCGCCCTGCCCGTTTCCCTGACCGGCCCCGCCACGCTCATCCTGGGAATAACGCTGTTCCTGACTCAGGCGGAAAGTCTATCCAACCTGGCGGCGGAAGCGGTGGGAGTTAGCGCCCCCGTTGACTCGTTGAATTTCACCCCCATTGACAATCCGTTCTGGCCGTTCTGCTCCCAGCTGGGAAACCTGAGGGGCAAGAACAACACCCCGGTGGTGATGCTGGAACTGTCCAACAGCATCTGCAAGACGTCCCTCAACAGCTCCTACGCCATGTGGCCCTTCTCCATGCTGGCTCTGGAGGGCGTCTGCATGTGGCTCGGCCTGGTCTCCTGCACCTATTACGTCTGGAAGATCAAGGTGCAGAGGATTGAGCGCACCTCCCAGCTTTTCGTCCGCCGGCTGTACGAATCGGCCTTCATCGACCTCTCGCTCCTGCTAAACACCAAAATGAAAGTGGTTCGGACGGCGAACAAGGAAAGGTGCGTGGGAGCCTGAAGCGCGCGAGGTTGTGGATCGGTCACTCGTTCTCCTCTCTGTGTCTAGCGGTAACGACGAGGTGGAAAACTGTGTCATTTATCTCTGCGCAACAATGTGGCACGAGACGTACGACGAGATGCTGAAAATCCTGACCTCCATGTTCAGGTAGGTCAGTGGAGATGAACGAGTGCGGGACCCGGTGGAGAGCCACACATGTGCTGTTTGTGTGTTTTGCAGACTGGACCGATACAGGGGAGATCCGATGGAGGAGCACAAGGACTGCTTTGACTTTGAGTGCCACATTTACGTGGACGATGCCTTTATGTCAGAACCGGAGACAGAGAAAAGGCTGGTGAACACTTACGTTGAGGACCTTATACATGTGGTGATGGAGGTGTACAGGTAAGGCTGTGTTCTGACCACTGGTAGGGGCAGTTGTGGTCCAGGGCTCGGGAGTCGGATCTGCCACACAGACGTTGCAGGTTTGAATCCTGGTCTGATGGGTTCTACAACTGTGTCCTTGATCAGGACACGGACCCCCATGTGCCAAATTGACAATTTCGATACTGCCCCTAGTAGCCAGAACCTACTCACAATGCTGTTTCTTCAAGGGTTTTCACCAACAAGGAGCCGGATGAAGTTTCAATTATTGAGACTCCGTACGGAGGTCGTCTGGTTTTCGTCATGCCGGAGGGAAATATGCTTTATGTCCATCTGAAGGACAAAAAACTGATCAGGAACAAGAAGAGATGGTCACAGGTAAAGCCTCGTCTTCCGGTTGGTGTCGTCCAGGGGAAATAACTTCACTCGGATCCAACGCTTGTGTGGTTTTAGATCATGTACCTGTATTACCTGCTGGGATGGAAAGGATATAACGTTAAAAACCCTCAGAAAATAATGGTACGTTGGACAGGTGAAGCCGGGGAGTCGTAGTTCTTATATCTTGAGTGAACGGCCATTACAAACGGAGGTCAAACTTCACTTGTTCTTCACGTGTGTTGTTGCAGAGACAGAACAACCCGTGCCGTGCCAGTCTCGTGTCGATAGACGGAGAGAGTTTCATACTTCCTGCCTATGACAACGACAGTAAACGAAGGCACATCTCGGACGAAAACACGTACATTATGGCCCTGGACGGAGACACGGACTTCCACCCCTCGGCTCTGATTTTGCTCGTGGACCGGCTGAGAATGTACGACAATGTGGGGGCAGCGTGCGGACGAATCCATCCCACGGGAATGGGTACAGACACATCTCCAGTCCATAGTCCACAATAACACCCAAGAGATAATCCAACATCAGTTAGTCAAACAAAAGAGGAAGAGCCGTCACAGTTCTCTATCAGAACCAGCACTGTGTTTTACACGTTATTTAATATACGTCAACAGACAAAGTTCAGGCAATCACAGCAGTTTAACATTAACATTCCAGGCTGGAGAGATCCAGCAGATCTGAGGTGATGGCTAATCTCCACACTGGACACTTTTACAATCTGATAACATCAGCCAAGCCCAAAACACCATCATGTGTCATCTTCATGCCCTCTGGGCGTCTTTACTGCATTCAGACTGAGTTTTTTTATCAGCAGTGATGTTTCATTTCGTCCGTGAGACTGAGTTTTTGGTTGTTCTTGAGATGATTTGTCGTTGTTTTTAAGGATTTTGTTTTTGGATTTATTGTTTCCTGTGTCAGGGCCTATGGTGTGGTATCAGAAGTTCGAGTATGCAGTGGGTCACTGGCTCCAGAAGACGGCGGAACATGTGTTCGGCTCGGTTTTGTGCAGTCCAGGCTGTTTCAGCTTGTTCCGAGGGTCTGCTCTAATGGACGACAACGTCCTGAAGCGCTACACCACCAAAGCCACCCGAGCCTCCGAGTATGTGCAGTACGACCAAGGCAAGTCCAGCTCCTGTTCCGACCACTTTCAGTGTACGATGGTTTTCACCGATCATTGTTGTGTTCTAGGCGAGGACCGCTGGCTCTGCACGCTTCTCCTGCAGCAGGGCTGGAGAGTCGAGTACAACGCCGCCTCGGACGCCTACACGAACTCGCCGCAAGAGTTCAAAGAGTTCTACAACCAGAGGCGGCGCTGGGGTCCGTCCACCCTAGCCAACACCCTGGATCTGCTCCACAGCAGCAAGGAGACCGTCAAGAGGAACACCTCCATATCCATCTTCTACATCTTTTATCAAGTCTTCACGGTGGCCTCCTCCATCCTTGGGCCTGCGTCCGTTACACTCATGATTGCAGGTATGGCAATTACTTCAACACCTGTAGTACTTGAGTACTTAAGACAGATGAACCACCAACTCGAGAGCACTAAGTTGGTCTGGTTCCAGCACTGTGAGCTTTCTGGTCTGCCGACTAGAGGATTCAACCGTTAACAATGTTCCTTCTTCTTCTCTAGGAGCTTTCCAGTTTGTGTTTAAAGTTTCGGGGACGCTTTCCATAGTCATCGCTGTGATCCCACCCACCGTCTACATGCTCATTTGTTTTCTGGCCAAGCCTAACTTCCAAATCACCATCGCGGCCATTCTCAGTGTCATCTACGCCTTCCTGATGACGGCGTCTTTCTTCTCCATCATTGGTAATTGGTGCTAGCTAATTGTGTAGCTAGTCAGATTCAACCAACGTTGAGCATAGGTTTGACCGAGAGGTCGATCACAAAAACTGACCGTGTTGAATTTTGTCTTAGGCGACATGGTCATCCAAGGAACCTTTATAACCCCCACCGGACTCTTCTTGGTCTCTGGTGCCATTCTGTACATGGTGACGGCCATTCTTCACCCTCAGGAGTGCACCTTGATAATCTACGGCCTCATGTACTTCATCTGCATTCCCAGCGGCTATCTCCTGCTCACCATTTACTCGCTCGTCAACATGCACATTGTGTCGTGGGGCACACGAGAGTCCAGCAAGGCCAAGGAGCAGAGCAAGCAGGTCAGCACCGTGTGCAATCGCGACTGCAGAATGTGCTGCTGGGACGTGAAAATCCAAGTCACTCAAGAGAGCGAAAGTCTGGTCCTCCAACAAATCCGGCAAACGGTCAAGCCAAGCCAAGGCGCCACAGTGACTCAACCAGAGGCGGCTGCAGATCTCAGTGCACAGGAGAACCACAAGAGCCTGGACGCCATCAAACTCGCCAAGGACTCCAACAAGCAAGAGATGATCCGGATGGAGAAGGTGCAGCAGAACAAGGAGAGATTTTCAGACGTCACCGACTCAGACTCGGACTCAGACAAAAGGTGAAGAGTCCAATCGCAATTCTAGCTGTGTCAGGGATAAACCTCTAAACCAGGTGAATTCCTCAAACGTCTGTTGCAGTGGTAGCTCCAAAAGCTTTGAGAAGAAAAGAGATTCGTTCGCCGGTGATACTGACTACGATGATGATGATGACGACGATGATGATTACTATGACGATTACAACAACCTTGAAGAAAAGGAGGTGGTGCCTGAGAGCGGTAAGACACACCCACCAGTGAGATCCTCAGACCATTACTTAACCTGCAAAAGTCTCTTCGGTTTCATACAGACATTTCACTGTAACTCTTGCCGTGCTCTGATTGGACAGACTGGGTGAGGCTGGTGAAGAAGGAGTTCCTGAAGAAACTGACCTACGCCAATCTGAAGAGAAACCTTCAGGAGCAGATCCGATACACGCTGAGGAACAAGAAGCAGGAGGACCTGTGTGAGGAACTGGTGCTGATTCTCACGGACACGCTGAACGAGGAGCTGAAGGACAAAGTGGGACCGGAGGACGTGCTGACGGTCAGCCAGCTGGAGGAACTGCAGTACGCTCTGAACGAAGCCTCCAGACGCATACTGAAGTCCAACCGCATGGACGGAACTCAGAGACTGGAGCGCCGGGTCAAGCGGGGCATCGAAAGAACCCTGGTGGCTCCACAGGTTGAGAAACTGTCTGAGGTAAAGTAGGACTTGTGCAAACACACCTCACCCCAGGAAATATATTGGACCCGCTTCCAGATTGATTGTCAGTACTAGTCTAGTCTAGTCAGAACCTGAACTTAAAATGTGGAGTTTCTAACTGAGTGAGATGCCTAAGGAATTCAAACCGACAACCTTTTGGACACAACTGTCTCCTATCAACTGTGTATTGCAAGAGGCAAGATTGTGATGTTGTACAGAGCAAATTCTCAGGACCTGGCAGAGATTATGAGATGTGATCAGAGAAAATGAATTGATCATCAACTCAATGCCAAAGTTCAGAGTAGTCTTAGGCTGCTTTCACACCTGTAGTTCGGTTCATTTGGTCCGGACCACAAGACTATAATGATACATTGTTGCAGTTCTCTAGCATTCTAGAGAAAAAATGCCTTTCTCCTCACACTTTTTGCTCTCATCCGAACCGAACCAAAATTCAGTCATGTGACAACATTCACGTCACTCATTGGCCAGATGTGTCTTTTAAATATTTATTTTATTCAAACGTTTATTATATACACACATCTATATTCAGAGAATTCGACTGAATTCGAGAATTTGCTCTTCACTTCAGGAGAAAGCGTCACAGACATTTACCGGGGTTTTTCCTCAGGGCAGCGACACTACGGCAGCGGAATTTAGTCAAAATGCGCAGTCGTTTTTGCATTTCTCTGTACCAGAGTTTGTTTGGAAGCGTACGGAGACCAGCTTTTTTCTTGGTCTCGGTACGCTTGTTTGGTCCGCTTTTGGTGCGGATCAGAGTTCGATTGCCACTTTCCCACCTGCCCAAACGAACCGTACCAGACAGGCAAAACGAACTCTGGTGAGATTCAATCGAACTAAAAAAGGCAGGTGTGAAAGCACCATTAGTTACGACGGTTGAGCCAAGCTGAACAGTTAGTGCTGTATGGATGAAGTGAGGTTGAATCACCAAGAGTTCCGCCTTGTCAAGGTTGACTTGAAGTTTGTATTCCGTCATCCAAATGACCTCTGAAACAAGAGGAGATGCAGAAAGAGTCTGATTGGAAAGACATGATCAGCTGTGTTTCTACTGCCTAGCACGGTGAAGAGAATCCATGATTGTTAATGACCAGGAAAAAGGTTGCGTAGGTGATGAAGAGTAGAGGTCTAAGCACTAAACCTTGGGGAACACCAGTAGATTGTGGTAAAGGGTCAGACACCCAAATCCATTAGATAGTGAAGGTTCTGCCCGAGAGGTTTGATCTAAATCATTCCAGAGCAATGCTACCATGTTCCTCTTTGTTGCTTCAGTAGAATTAAGACCAGACTAGTAGAGCAAAGTTCTAGGGCCCAAGAACAGGAAATGGAACTGGGTGGTTGTGTCTGCTCCAAAATTTCATTTTCCCCTGAGTAGGATGAAGACGATTTCTGGAAGAAACTTTTGGAGCGCTACCTGAAGCCCATAGAGGACGACAAAGCTCACCTGGCGGAAGTGACGAGAGAGCTGAAGTCCCTGCGTAACAAAGTGAGAGTGGAACGTTTCGCCTACCTCAATGCAACACTACCACAGGCCGTTTGACCAACCTCAATGCAACCCGTTGTTCTTCCTTTGCCAGGCCGTGTTTCTGTACTTCATCATCAACGTGCTGTGGGTGGTGGCCACGTTCTTCCTTCAAGCCATCGGCACTGACGTCCTGAGCATCGAGATTCCCAAGTATTACCCCAACAAAACCCTGGCACCGGATCCGATGCGAGTGGAGCCTCTCAGTCTGATGTTCCTGCTGTCCTTCGCCGTCCTCCTGATCGTTCAGTTCCTGGCCATGCTCTACCACAGGTACGCTCGCACTTCTGTGAAACACTCCTACAAGAACCTCAGGCCATGGTCCAGATGTTTTCTACAAGTGTGGACGTGAAGCTCTGGTGCACCACATGACCAGGTCGAGACTCTACTGAAGAGGGGGTCTACTCTCGGTCTGGTCCAAAAGCTTCTCGGGAAAGGTTCGCTTATTTTGGATCATATGCATAACTGTATATGAAGATGAACTCTTCATCTTCTTGGACTTGAGCTTCTTCTCCCTCAGTGGGTGAGACGAGACTGTTGTGTGTCTTGAAACGAGACTGTTGTGGTCTACTCTCGGCCTGGTCCAAAAGCATCTCGGCAACTTGTTTTTGATCATATGCATAACTATATGAAGACGAACTCTTCATCTTCTTGGACTTGAGGTTCTTCTCCCTCAGTGAGACTGTTGTGTGTCGTAGGGTCTACACGCTCATTCACATCGTGTCGTATCGAGGCTCCGAGAAGAACTACAAGGAGAGAGACCAGGTGAGTGCTTGAGCGTCTGAGAAGACCACACCCTCGTGAAATGACCCGCTGTTGCTCTTCGCAGGAGGACGAGGAGGACGAGTACATCTACGAGAACCAATCTGCCAACGGTCTGGTGTTCAGCAGCGACGACTTGTCCTGATTCCGAACAATAACCGGAGCTGGTTCAACTATTTTTGCACATATTTTTCTACTGAGGATTTTGAAGGACGTCGGACTCGCTCAATGTGTTGTTGTGTCTTCTGATACCGAGTTTGTTGTTGTTGTTAATATTAAAACGTTCCGTGTTTGAACGAGCTCGAACGGTGGAAGAGAGATAACGCTGCTCAATCGTTCCCTTATCAGATAACCAGCTGCTATCTGCACAGCCACGCCCTCTTCTTCACCTGTCACGGTTGTTCTGGCACGTGATGGGCACCGGGCGTGGCAGGAGAAGAGCCAGAGCTCCAGACCTTCAGCCTCCATCATGTGACACCCTGTGGTTCGGTTCTTTAGTCTGTGATAGTAACGCTCTAGCAGGGGTGTGAAGAGTAGCGGACAGCCGTACTTGAGTAAAAGTACAGATACTTACTGTAAAAATGACTCCATTGCAAGTAGCAAGTCACCCATTTCAAAAAGACTTGAGTCAAAGTAGCAAAGTATCCAATTCTAAAAGAACTTAAGTATGAAGAAGTATTTTATTCGTACTCAATATAGGCCCAAAAAAGAAATGTGACAAACAAACTGTTGCTTTCTAATAGAGAAACAGAATTTAACCTCAATGTTTGAAAACTGGTAGAACAAAGTAGATAAAAAGAACAAAAAGTCAGTCTCAATCACTTAAATTTGCAAAGAAAAATAGTAGATATAAAATTTAATTTAACATTTACATCTACGCCCCTAATTCGTGTTCTTGTGGTTCCTAATTGACAAATAGCCTCCATTACCTTCAGCAGCCTAAAGATGGCGATATTCACCTCGTCCGCCCAAGAAATTAACCGCGGTATAAATCGATTCCGGCTTGTCGCGCACAATTACAATGTAACGAGTAACGGTAAGTGTTCGTTCAAATGTAGTGGAGTAAAAAGTACTGCTACAGTCACAAATGCAGTGGAGTAGAGAGTAAAAGTTGCTTCTATTTCTGATACTCAGTGCAAGTACAAAGTAGCCAAATCATACTCAAGTAAAGTAACAAAGTACATTTACTCAAGTACCTTACACCCCTGCACTCTAGTAATACTGCTCAAAAGTTATTACGCAGTTATTAAGCGCGTAAAGTCCTCTCTTGAGACCCCGAGCTCTGAAATTACATTCACTTCTAAAATTTACGAGCGCGTTGTGTACAAATGAAACGTCAATATTACACGTGCTATTACTAAATATTAACGTATTTTCATTCGAACAATCGGACGCCACTAGAGGCGCTCTAAGACCCCGACAACACGGTGGATGCGTTCCAGCACGTCAGGGGTTAACGCAGCAGGCGGGAAACACTCCGTACACAGACGAGGACACCGGGACTCAAGGGGTTAAAATTAAATTATTTGAAAAAAAAAAAAAAACACGCCCCCTGCTGGTGGTTTATATGCATTGTGACACACACACACACACACACATTTTCGGTTTTTATTCTCAAGTTTCAGACATAAATGATGGGAGGAGACAAACAGCAGACGTGTAACAGACTCCGCCCCTCCATCACTTCGCCATCTTCTTCTCCATACTGACCGACACAGAGAAACGCGCATTAGTGTGTGTGATTATAAATAGGTGGGTATGTGTGTGAGAATAATTGAGGATCTGTGTGTGTGTGTGTGTGTGTGTAATTGAATGATGTTCAAATGTCTGTGTGTGTATTTGTGGTATTATTAGGTGTGTGTGTGTGTGTCGTATGATGATTAATACGTAGGTGTGTGTGTGTTGCATGTTGATAAACGGGTGGTGTGTGTGATTATAAATAGGTGTGTGTGTTGCATGGTGATTAATAGAGGTGTGTGTGTGTGTATGATTATAAATAGGTGTCAGTTTGTTTGTGTGTGTGTGTGTGTGTGTAATTGTCGTATGATTATAAATAGGTGTGTGTAATTGAATAATGGTCAATTGATTTTGTGTGTGTGTGTGTGTGTGATATGATTATGTTTAGGTGTGTGTGTGTGTGTGTGTGTGTAAATTCAATGATGGTCAAATAATTGTGTGTGTGTGCTATGATTATGTTCAGGTGTGTGTGTGTGTGTGTGTGTGTGATATGATTATGTTCAGGTGTGTGTGTGTGTGTGATATGATTATGTTTAGGTGTGTGTGATATGATTATGTTTAGGTGTGTGTGTGTGTGTGTGTGATATGATTATGTTCAGGTGTGTGTGTGTGTGATATGATTATGTGTAGGTGTGTGTGTGTGTGATATGATTATGTTTAGGTGTGTGTGATATGACTATGTTTAGGTGTGTGTGTGTGTGTGATATGATTATGTTTAGGTGTGTGTGTGTGTGTGTGTGTGTGTGTGTGTGTACTTGTATTTGATGAGTCTGCTGCCCTGGATGAGCTGTGCGGTCTCGTTGGTCAGGTGACAGGCGAACAGGAGCCAGTTCCTCGGCTGAACCTTGTAGGCGAAGCGCATGAAGAGCAGCGAGTAGCAGGTGAGAGCTGCGCACACACACACACACACACACACACACTTATCAGTTATATCATAGCGGGGCCCCGCAATTGACTTTACATGCTAAACGACACGTTCTCTCTCTCCTCACAACTCTTTACTCTGACCTTAAGCTGGGGTGTGAGGTACTTGAGTAAATGTACTTGGTTACTTTACTTGAGTATGTTTTTGGCTACTTGGCACTTGAGTATCAGAAATAGAAGAAGCTTTTACTCTCTTCTCCACTGCATTTGTGACTGAGTAGCAGTACTTTTTACTCCACTACATAATAATTCTCCACTACAAGAGTTAATTTCTTGGGCGGATGAGGTGACAGCGCCATCTACAGGCTGCTGACGATACTGGAAGCTATTTGAGAATTAATTTTTAATATTTTTGGTGTTTTTTTTGGGCCTAAATTCAGTATGAGTAAAATACTCAAGTTCT
>MU204376.1:26439-53939 GCA_017309775.1 Paedocypris sp. Pulau Singkep | reverse complement strand
CTTATCTAGGGGGGCCTATACTTGCGTAACTACGGTATTCTCGACTTTATCGTGGGTGTAATAAGGTGTGGCCCCTCAGGCGGGCTCGGTTCACGTCCGCATCCGTCGGGACGCAGACGAGCAGCTGGTCCTGGCTCACGTCACGCACCGCCTCAGCTCGCTGGTCTCCGCCCTCACCGTCCAGATCCTCAAGGACGACTGGACCCGCCCCGCCCTGACCACCGCCACCCTCAGCCTGTCCGACTACGTGGTGAGGCAGCACGGGCACGAGGGCGTCCCCGCCACCTCCACCCCCTCCAAGCCCAGCACCGCCCCGCCCGAGTTCTCCTTCCACACGCCCGGCCGACACGCCCCGCCCGTGCTCTTCCCAGCCCCGCCCCAGCACAGGCCCCTCGGCTTCGGCCTCTCCCCGTACTCCGCCGCTCTGGGTGGGGCTCTGGGGGGCGGGGCACAGGGGTACAGGATGCTGACGCCACACGGTCACAGTCACACCAGGCCGTGACCTCTTGCCCTCTGGGTGCGGTGGGCGGCGCCACCTGCAGGACACTTTATGCCACACGTTGCGGTGCGGTCCGGGAGGGGCGTGGCTTGCTTGTGATTTCCTCCATGAGACTCTTTTATATATATATATCTCTGTATTATTATTATTAAAGGGAAACAAGTCGTCCTTCCCTCATCTGTCTGGTTTCTCAGCTCGCACGTAAACACTAGTTTCTCCAGGAAAAAACATCTGTTTTTTTTTTTGTCCTATCAAAGTCGATTATGATGAAATGAGTGAAACGGACACGTGTGGTTGTTGCAGTGAAATATTACAGTCACTTTCGAGATAAATTCCGTGAATGAATTAGTGTGATATGGAACCATATAACACAGTAATTCACATATTAGCCAATGTCTAATAACCATGTCAACAACGTCTGTAGAACAGCGTTTTTTCACCTCAGGAATATTGCAAAGCTGCGACTAATAGATAAACTTCAGTTAGTTCAGAATGCGGCCGCTCGACTACTGACCAGAACAATAAAGTACGACCATATGAGCCCAGTGTTAATGTTGCTACATTGGTTACCCGTAAAATATAGAATTATATTTAAAATTATCCTAACAACCAGTCCCTCCAGGATTTCGCGGGATTTTTTTTGTGATTGTTGCGGCCTAAAATGCCAAATGTCGCGGGAGCTTTTTCAAAAAAGTGGGGAAAAGTTGCGATTTTTTTTTTTTTTTTAAAAGACAGATTTTTCTCGACAGAATTGCATTACCGATTATATTAAAAGTGTTCTTTGCAAGTTTACTCCCCCAAATATTAATTGCCCATTTTTGCTCATCAGAATGAAGTGCATTTTTCTTTTCTTTTCTTTTCAGTCATGGCTCCTCCATTCGTTACCTCAATTATAAATTTACTTATCAGACACAGAACGATATTCATGCATATCTCATCAGTAAAGCCGGATTGCTATCATTTTTTTTTTTATACTTTTTTTCCTAACTCGTGCTTCCCAATTGTTTTCATGTTTCCTAACTTGTGCTCTCCGCATTTAAACAATCACGTTATGTTCTGCCTTCTTAGCGGTCCCGCCCGTAAATATGTCCTAAATTGTTACAATAACTTATAATCGTTTTATTAACTTTATTCAGATACAGTATACAAATTTGGTTAGAGTGTCATCGACTTGTCAAGGAAAAATGATCAGTTTTAATCAAATGATTTTGTGAAGCTATTTTAATCGGATGATCAAATGAAGCAACATATAAATCTGAAAAACACATAATTTGTTTAATAGTGATGTGTGTCGTTACTTCAGTCTTGTAAAACGCCGCTTTAGCATTTTATACAGCATTGGATGGTAATGATTATAACAGCGCGGCAGGTACAGAAACCTTCGAGTGCGCGCCGTGAAACGAACCGCGGGTTTGAGATCACATGGTGTGTTCACGCGCTGAGCCGTCCGAAAGGGTCTGAAAGAGTTAAGCGAGGCAAAAGAGCCGAATCTACGAAGAGAGCCGGACTTCCTGTCACTACGATGAAGACCTTCTGTGCGAAAACACTGCTGCGTGCTGTGACGGACCACACGGATTGGTCGAATTCGCGGTGATTGGATGAAATTGCGAGGCCGTGGAAAAATCGCGGGGATTCGCTGAATTTGCGTGAATTGGTGAATTTCACGTGTTACGAGCCAACGAGACCTCTGCGCTCTCAAAACTCAGGCCAGCTCGTAATACCCAAAATCTCTAAAACCTTCACAGGGGGAAGATCGTTCGCTTTTCTAGCACCAAAATATTGGAACACTCTGATTCACGGATTGTGCTAGGCAGAGTCAGTTAGTCGGTTTAAATCTAGATTAAAAACATCTCTTCAATGACGCATATTCAAAACTGTAACCGCAAAATACTCAGTGACTAATATTAACAAAGAGGAAGGCTGCACTAGGTAGAAGCCCGGAACCGAACCTCACCTGCACCGTAGCATCACTGCTATTTTTGTTGTCTGTTTTTGAACCCTTCATAGTGCTAGAAGCTTTTGTTCTTGCTCGCTTCACTTCTGCCCAAATACGTTTATTTTCAATTCTTACAGGACTCTCACATTTCCACATCTCCACAGTTGAAATGCAAGGCAGAATCATAAAAAGACAAGAAATCAACAGTAATAAAGTGCAAAAATTGCTCATTCCGTCCTGGATTTATAGGATATATTTAGTGGGCCTGTGATGCTGCCGGCTTGCAAACAAATTTAAAAACTAGAACTGCTTAATATTGTGTTTATTCACTGTTTTCAATATAAAAATGTGTTTTTTTTTCACCACTTCAAATGGAACAATTCATTCAAAATCAAAGAGGAAAATGTCTGGCTTTACACTTATTCACCGGAACACAAAGGATGTATTCGCCAATAAAACACACACACACAGTTATAACTCTGCCTTAAAGTGACATCTTGACCCTCAAAAAGATGTTTAAAGTTGTGGGACCCAAGACAAAGACCCCACAAGTACACAACTGGACCCCACTTTGTGCTAAAAACTAGCACTCTGGGCCCAATATTGTGCTAAATGCAGGAACACACACACACACACACACACACGTCAAAATAATTTGGACGATTGTGCTTACTGCGAATTCACATAGAAAATTGACAAATAATTACATAATTAGGACGCGATGTGTAATAGCACGAACTAGCGTCACTGGTAACTTGTATGTGGGATTGATTTCCCGCCAAGACTTGATAAACACGGTAAGTTCCGCTGCTGGTCAGTTTGGGCGATTCGCAGCAAACACTGACCCCTGCTGGCGATGTCCAAACATTAGTTAAAGTCCAACATTCAGATTGATGAAAACTTTCACACGTGAAAAGCGGTTTCTGATTGTCCTTATCAGAAAGCGTATTCTTCTGAGAAGGACGAGGCTCATCAGAAGCAAACGATGATTAGTCTTGCGTACGAAATCATAATCAATCAATATGTCCCAGTAATTATTAGTGCTAGTCTACTGAACAGAAACAGAAGAAGGGAAGAGAATCCCCCTGATTGGTCGACATCACCGCATGGTTCCGTGAGAGAGTGAAGACCTCAAAGGAGAGTCCTCAACCTCTGACAGGAACAAACCAAGACCAAGACAACAAGCATTCAGCCCCAAGACAAAGACACCGGGTTTAAATGAAGGACCCAGAGGGCGACACCGTCTGAACCAGAAGGTACAACGACGATGAGAATCTGTAGTAATCAGATGAACGGCCCTGATCTGACCACTGCCAGTCCAGCAGACCCATAGAGGAACTGATGAGCTCGGACCATGACCCTGAAACTCTGGTCAGTCTGGTTCACATCTGGTGTTGATTCCCCTCGGTTCCATTAGCAGAGCAAACTTGATCGCAATGGACTCAAGATTCTGTGCGAAGACCAGAAGGTTCCAGTGGAAGACCAGGAGGTTCCAGTGGAAGATCAGGAGTGGAAGACCAGGAGGATCCAGTGGAAGATCAGGAGTGGAAGATCAGGAGGTTCCAGTGGAAGACCAGGAGTGGAAGACCAGGAGGTTCCAGTGGAAGACCAGGAGTGGAAGACCAGAAGGTTCCAGTGGAAGATCAGGAGTGGAAGATCAGGAGTGGAAGACCAGGAGGTTCCAGTGGAAGACCAGGAGGTTCCAGTGGAAGATCAGGAGGTTCCAGTGGAAGACCAGAAGGTTCCAGTGGAAGACCAGAAGGTTCCAGTGGAAGATCAGGAGTGGAAGACCAGGAGGTTCCAGTGGAAGACCAGGAGGTTCCAGTGGAAGATTAGGTTCCAGTGGTAGACCAGGAGTGGAAGACCAGGAAGTTCCAGTGGAAGATCAGGAGGTTCCAGTGAAAGATCAGGAGTGGAAGACCAGAAGGTTCCAGTGGAAGACCAGGAGGTTCCAGTGGAAGACCAGAAGAAACGGTTCTTCCCTCGTTCCTAAGCCAAATGATCAGCAGTGCCACAAATCTTGAGCCGTGGAAGTCGTCGTGATGTGGTGTTTCTCTTCCATCCTTCTGGCAACCTTCTTCTCAACCTTCATGGGCACTGATGATGACACCAGATGATCTTTTGCCCCAGTAAGCTCATGCTCTACAAGGGTGAAGGAAACTTGCGTCTAGATCAGGGGTGGGCAGACTTCTTGATTGGTGGGCCACATTGGGTTCTAACGTTTGTCAAAGGGGCGGGACCGGGCTTGAGAAACAAATGCACATTTTGGGATGTTCAAGTTCACGTTCTGAGCATTTGTAAGTCTCGTGGATGTGGAGGAGATATTGTAGTACGTCGCTTCACAAGCATTTTTTTCACATTTTTGTGTTTAGTTAGGTATTTAACATATAATAGTATTTATTTGTATTTAAACATGCATTCCAAATACAGCAAATCAGATATACCAAAATACAAATAAAGCGATTTCACATTTTAACTCACTGAAATCAAGGAAGGTCCCTCTTTATGATATTAGAATTTTCTTTTTTTTTCTCTCTGTGAAATATAAAAAATTTCAATTATTTTTGCCGATTTAAATTTTATTTTTTTTTTCTAATCCTTTAAACAACTGGTTTTAATTATATTTCCTCGTTTATACGAAGAATAAAGAAAGTTCTCTCTCTCTGTCTGTCTGCATCTCTGTCTCTTTCTCTCTCTCTCTGTCTGTCTCTCTCTCTCTGTCTGTCTCTCTCTCTCTCTCTGTCTGTCTTTCTCTCTCTCTCTCTCTGTCTCTCTCTCACTCTCAGTTTCTCTCTGTGTCTCTCTACTTTTCTAAAAATCTGCTCTTCACTGTTCACTCTTTTTCTTTCTCACTCTCCCATTAATCTAATTTTTCGCGTTCCATCTCTCTCTGTCTCTCTTTCTGCTCTCCCCGTTCTATCTCTCTCTCTCCTTTTCTCTCGATTCTTTTGTTTCTCTCAGTGTTTTTTTGTGTGTGAAAAGACAAACAAGAACACGCAGACACAACGATGTGTGTTTTTTTTTCCAAATCCTTTAAACAACTGGTCTTAATTATATTTCCTCGTTTATACTAAGAATAAAGAAACTTCTACTGAGTAGAAAATCTGAAGCGTCTCTTCTTCAGTTCTTCAGCGTCACAAGAAACATTAAGGAGAAATATTAGAGGCGGTGTCTCTGCTTCTGATTATTATAGTGAGAACAGGATTGGTCCGAGGACTGAGCCTTGTGGGACTCCGTATTTCAGGATTCTAGGTGTGAGAAATTTTTTTTTTTACCTCTATTTACCTTCATGCGTTTTTATGTCTTATTACGTAATAAATATTAATAATCGTGGACGAAGTGGACCATCTTAACGCGTGTCCAGAAAGCCTGTGGAGTTTTCAAGTTTTTCTCGTGAAATATCGCAATCGATAGTGTTGAACGTGCCACTGAGATTCGGCAGAACTAATAGTCAGACGTTCCCTTTATCCGAGACGTTCATTAGTGACTCTAATTAGTGTGGTTTTTTTAATTTGGCCCGCCGAACTTGTAAAAATATAATCAAAGTCAGATATTTTTTTTCATGTAAATCCTGTTATCTGATATAAAGGTTTATTAATTTTTTTCATGTAACACATTTTACAAATCGGCACCGTAGACACAAAAATGTATGTAAAAGAATTGTGCTAGTATTTTTTTTACCATTTATTTTTACTGGCAGTCTATGGAATCAGATGGCAAAAATATCAAACATACATTTCTAAAATAGAAATGGAAATTCTTCCCATTTACGTTTGTTTTTTCTTATTTTTTCGCTTGCCATCTTCACGTTTTGGTTTGAAACTTTTTTTTTTTGCTTTGAGAATTTCTCATTCATTTAATTTGGAATTCTGGCACTAGCGTCACGTGGGGGCGGAGCTTACTCTGATTGGCTGGTGTGAATATGATTGGCAGCTGCGGGAGCAGGAAGCCCCTCCCCCTTGTCAAATGTTAGAACCCAATGTGGCCCGCCAATCAGAAAGTTTGCACACCCCTGTGTACGACACTCAGGTTTTTCAAACTGGCCTGAATCTACTTTCTTTGAGAATTTGCGAGACAAATGGCAGATGAATATCGGTTTATCGTTCACACGACGCAGAAGCTCTGGTTTGGTGTGTTTTTAAGCAGAAGAGCTGAACAATTCGGCCCGTTTCTGCTTCTGTGTGTGTGTGTGTGTGTCGGGTGGGCAGCTGCTCTCTGATTGGCCGGGTCGTGAGTGTGTGTGTGATACAGAAGGGATGGAAGGATTGTCTCTCACACAGCGAGACCCACACACCAGCTCATCATGAAGGTGAGTGTCTCTCTCTCTGTGTGTGTGTGTGTGTGTGTGTGTGTGTGTGTGCGCGCGTGTGTACATTTTTTTTGCTGTGATAATATGTTGCAAAAAATGTGTTGGCACACTGACACTACTGTTATACCGAGAACTTTGTTAGAAACTGTAAACACACACACACACACACACACACACACACACACACACACACACACACACACACACCCTCTATTTCTATCTAACTCTGTCTTTCTGTCAGTTTTATTCTTTTTTATCTATCTACCTGTCTCTCTATCTATTTATCTATCTATCTATGTCTGCTTTGTCTATAGTTCTCTCTCTCTGTCTGTCTGCATCTCTGTCTGTCTGTCTCTCTCTCTTTCTCTCTCCTCTCTCTCTGTCTCTCCTCTCTCTCTTTCTCTCTCCTCTCTCTCTCTCTCTCTCTGTCTGTCTGCATCTCTGTCTGTCTGTCTTTCTCTCTCCTCTCTCTCTCTGTCTGTCTGCATCTCTGTCTGTTTGTCTGTCTCTCTCTCTCTTTCTCTCCTCTCTCTCTCTCTGTCTTTCTCTCTCTCTCTCTTTCTCTCTGTCTCTCTCTGTCTCTCTCTGTCTCTCTCTCTCTGTTTCTCTGTGTCTCTCTACTTTTCACTGTTCACCCTTTTTCTTTCTCACTCTCCCATTAATCTCATTTTTTGCGTTCCATCTCTGTCTCTCTTTCTGCTCTCCCCGTTCTATCTCTCTCTCTCTCTTTTTCTCTCGATTTTTTTTTGTTTCTCTCAGTGTTTTTTTTGTGTGTGAAAAGACTCTTGACTCTTTCGTTGTTGACACTGGATGAGTGAAATCGGTCTCTGATGAGATGGTAAGTTCTGGTGCTGCTGAATATTTCGTTTTCGTATCGTCTTGCCGAGATATAAATTTGTGTATCATCTGCGTAACAGTGGAAGCTATGACCATGCTTTCTGACAGGGGTGTAATGAGTACCAAACAGCCATACTTGAGTAAAAGTACAGATACTTACTGTAAAAATTACTCCATTACAAGTAACATGTCACTAATTGCAAAAAGACTTGTCCACGTAGCAAAGTATCCAATTTTAAAAGAACTTGAGTATTAAGAAGTTTTTTTTTTCGTGCTCAATTATAGGCCCAAAAAAAAGAAATGTGAAAACAAACTATTGTTTTCTAATACAGAAACAGAATTTAACCTCAATGTTTGAAAACTGGTAGAACAAAGTAGATAAAAAGAACAAAAAGTCAGTCTCAATCACTCAAATGTGCGAGTAGATATAAAATAAAATGATTAATCTGATTAGTAAATTATATATTATAAAGTTATATATTATAGAATAACATTTGTTAAAATCATTTTTACGCCCCTAATTCGTGTTCTTGTGGTTTCTAATTCACAAAGTGTCCATTACCTTCAGCAGCCTAAATATGGCGATATTCACCTCGTCCGCCCAAGAAATTACCCGCGGTATAAATTGATTCCGGCTTGTCGCGCACAATCACAATGTAGCGAGTAACGACAAGTGTCGGTTCAAATGTAGTGGAGTGAAAAGTACTGCTACTCAATCAGAAATGCAGTGGAGTAGAGAGTAAAAGTTGCTTATATTTTTTGTACTCGGTGCAAGTACGAAATAGCCAAAAACATACTTAAGTAAAGTAACAAAGTACATTTACTCAAGTACCCTACAACCCTGCGCTCTGATTATGTCCCCTAGTGGAAGCATATAGAGTGCGAATAGGATTGGGCCGAGCACGGAGCCTTGTGGAACTCCATATTTAACACTAAATCTGGGTGATGAGACTCCATTTACATGGACGAAATGAGAGCGATCAGACAGATAGGACCTAGAGGAGCTGACGCATCCAGACACTGAACTAGATCCCACAGACGTAAAGATCAGCAGGTGCCAAACCTCGCTCGATAATCTGTTAGGAGACGAGAGTCTTTAGAGAGAGAGACACCGACACCTTCTCGGACTCGAGCCAATCACGTGATCACATGTGTCTGTCATCACCAGTGATGGGAAGAACAGGGTTGTAAATAAACGCCGTTATTAACGTAGTTGCCTTTTCCTTGGGGGCGGGACATAACTTGTGATTGGTTTATACAGTAGTGTGTTTGGTCGATACTTTGCGATCAATAATTCGACACCCGCTGGTCAATATTTTGGAGTCGATACTGTCACGAGTATCAATGAAAAAGTTTCGGATGTGTGAAAACCAGCCAAAGCGCGTTTAAAATAGTCTTCTGGGTCACATGATCATGGCAGCCAATCAGAAGAGCACCACAAGTCAGGATTACTCATCAGAGTGAAGGGGGCGGGGTCTCTGTCAGGCGCAGAAAATAGGGGTGAAATCGCTTTAAGCCTAAAAATGTGAACATGCCACTTTAATAATAAATAGTTTATATTTAGTGCAATAACTAGTTCTAAACCATCTATTGTTTTATTATTCACTATACTAATGATAATATTTTTAATAATATAATGCATTGATATGCGTCTCTCACATTGCCCCACAACACTATTAAAATAGTGTAGATTAATGTACAATGCTTTACAATAATTGATTTAATTTAGTATATTTAATAATATTTAAATATATTTAATATTGACAGAAGCCAAGTTATTTGACAAATGAAAAACAAACGTAACGCAATACCTACTTTCCCTGGTAATTACGAACCCAGTTACTAATTGTGAGAAGTAATTACTTTTTTAAAGGAACATTAACCCAACACTGTTCTCTTTCTCACACATTCAGTCAATTACCAGTATTTTCTCAGACGGAGACGGTGGAAATTTACATTGTGTAAATGAAGTGAAAGAGAAAGAAAAAACTGATCAGACTTCAACTGCCAGATAGTGTAGTTCGTTTCGGTTAATTGTGGCAGCAGCTCCCCGTGACCCAGAAACGGAGTAAATGGTGTACAATACGTAGAATGACGGATCATTTTCTAAAAAAAAAAAAAAACCTTGCGTCATTTTTTTGGTGTAAATTCAGTTTTCCCCTCAGCCATGATTACGCTCGACCCGTAAAGCCACTAACTGCTGGCGCTGGTTAAACCGCGGCTTTAAATAGAGGCGGCGTGGTGTGTTGTGTTGCGTTGTGTGTCCCGCAGTCCCAGCACAAGTGTGTGGTGGTGTTCGCGCTGGTGTGCTGCTGCGCGCTGCTGATGGCGCTGATCTTCTCCGCCGTGGACGTGTGGGGCGAGGACGAGGACACGGGGCGGAGCTGCAGCAGAACCTGCCGGTGAGGGCCACTAGGAGCATTGGTCCTCCGTCGCTCTTCATCCCCTTCTACTCTGCTCATCTGCCTTGTGGAGCTCCATATGTGACCCTATATCTCCGAGACTTTGTTGACATGGAGAAAATGCCTATAAAGTGAGAATAGGATTGGGCCGAGCACTGAACCTTGTGGAGCTCCACATGTGACCCTATATCTCCGAGACTTCCTTCACATGAATAAAACGCCTAGAGTGAGAATAGGATTGGGCTGAGCACTGAGCCTTGTGGAGCTCCATATTTGACACTATATCTGATGAGACAAAATGGAAGCGATCAGACAGACACGTCTGTTAGGAGGCCTACACCTCAGGTAGACTCACCTCCCGCTTCACCGAGATCACTGAGGTCCTCCATCGCTCTTCATTTCCTTCTACCGTCCTTGTGGAGCTCCATATGTGACCCTATACCTCTGAGACTTGCCTATAGAGTGAGAATAGGATTGGGCCGAGCATGGAGCCTTGTGGAACTCCATATTTAACACTGTATCTGGGTGATGAGACTCCATTTACATGGACCAAATGGAAGCGATCGGACAGATACGACCTGGAGGAGCTGACGCATCCAGACACTGAACTAGATCCCACAGACGTATAGATCAGCAGGTGCCAAACCTCGGTCAATAATGGAGAAATGTTAGGAGGCCTACACCTCAGGTAGACACACACCTCCAGCTTGACCTCGTCCTATGGTCATCAGGTCCAGCATCTTCTCTACGGGCGTGATGAAAGTAGGATTGCAGTCTCTTAGGGTGATCTACTTTCACATATAGCTCGTTTTAAGCGAACGGAACCTAGTTTGTTAAAGTGATTCCAGTCCGTTTGCCGTTCACAACCTAGTGGACTCAGAAGAACCCGGTTCCTATCTCAGTCCTCTTCAGGAGTGAAGGAGAACTTTCTTGTTCACACATCAATCGGTTCATTTCGCGATCTCTCTCCTGCGATGTATTTTGCCCCTTTGTTGTACGTTGCTTAATGTGGTTCCGTTAATACCAATTTTCTTCATTTATTGTGAGATCAAAAAAAAACTTTTAAAAAGGGATTTTATAAATGAGAATTTTTTAAATTCCTAAAAAATTATTGAAACGGTTTTTATGGGTTGAGAAGAGTTGTCGTCTCACATCGTCAATTGAAATGCTTCACATTTACGTGAGTTTTTTTTTTTATTCGCTTGCAATTATGTTTGTTTTATTTTATTTTTCGTTCGTTTTCGTTTGGATTTCCGGCACTAATCTGATTCCATAGTTTTCTTCCTTAAGTATTACGGTGATGTGACGGAATTGCGGGTACGGAAACCTCCAGGTGCGACGTGCAGAGCAAGCGAACAGCAAAGTTGATCGAGATCCCTTCGCTTTCACATATCACAAAGTAATTGAACCACAAACAGTTAAACGAGCTATAGATGCGAAAGCCTCAGATGCTCAACGCGTTGAAAGTCCTCCGGTCTCGGCGGCGCTGTGGCATCGATTGCCTCACAGCATTGCGGCGGGAACCTGAGAACGCCGCGTCGTGTTTCCCGAGCTGTGGGAAGGATTATTGATCCGCAGCTGTGGTTCTGCGCTCTTTTAAGAGATGTGATTTCACCGAGACAGTGGAAGGAGATACTGGTACGAGATGCCAGCCTCTGGAAACTGGAGCCAGCCTGACGATGACGTCAGCTCATCCCGACAGACGCTAACCATCCGGAGCAAATCGACATGCTGGAAAAGGGATGTGAAAACAAAAAAAAAAAACCCATCCCCGATCAGCTGGGAAACTGTTAGATCCAGTGTGAAGACTCGTTTTCTGCAATTACCTTCTAACTACTAATTATCATTGAGTACATGAGTCCGTGTGTGTGTGTGTTTCTTGGCTTCAGTGTTGTGTTGGTGGAGAGCATTCCAGAAGGCCTCTCCGTCCCGTACCAGGACACGGTTCGTCTCAGCGTGGCCCTCAGGCAGCTTCTGGATGAAGCCCATCACCTGGTGGAGATCGTCTCACCACACTGGACGCTGAACTCCAGCCAGGCCACGCAGGTGACTTCATTTCACAATCATTTCCAACAATCAAGGTCCTACTTTTGAATCCCAAAACTTTACTTTTTCAAGTAGAAGTACCATAAAATGATCAGTTGGCATTAGGCCTTTCAATCAGGGTTTCTTTGCAGTTAGATTTTTTTTTTTCACACAGTCCTGAAACCAGGTTGCTCAAACGAACAATGACCTTTATCATTTGTAGAGACGCTACCACAAGGCCTGTAGCTATTTAAACTTGTCGTTTTCTTTTGCTTTTTAAAACTTTTTTACATGTTGACGTTACTGGAATAAACGAATTCCTTAAAATGATCCTCCAAAGGCTACCTTTTTGCAATAGTACTTGAAAAGTCGTGAGTGCACGTGACGTTGTGATTTATCTAACAGTTGCATTGAAGTGCAGCGTCACGAGGAACCTGCTACAGTGTAAAGCCACGGCCACGCCTGTCCAACCACTCGTTATGGCTAATTTGTAATCAACCAATCACAGAGCATTATTATAATTTAAATTTTATGAATCCCTCAAAGGGGAAATTCGTCTCAGCATTTAACCCATCCGAACAAACTCGGAGCAGTGGGCAGCCTCATGGCGTTAATGGTGACGGGCTGGTCTGATTGTTTCAGAAACTCCTGATTTACTGGGATTTTCACGCACAACCATCTCTAGTGTTCGCAGGACATGCTAAGAACAAGAATAGCATCTAGTTGGCAGCTTTGGGTGCAAAACCCTTACCCTAACCCTTGATTCCAGAGGTGAGGGTAAAATGACCAGACTAGTGTGATTTGATGAAAAACAACAGTAATTGAACAAACTTGTGGCTACAATCGAGGTCTACAGAATAAAATCTTTGAAAACCCAACATGTCAAGCCTTGAGGCGCTGCAGCAGCAGAAGCCCACACTGGGAGCCGCTTCCTCTCGAGAGAACAGGAAATAGAGCTACAATTCACACAGACACAACAAACTTGAACAATGGAAGTTAAGAATAACGTTGCATGGTCTGAAGAGCCTTGACTTCTGTGGCGACATTCTAAAGGCAGGGTCCAAATTTGGCGTCAACAGCGTGAAGGTATGGATTCATGTTTTGATGGTTCAGCCTGTGGTGTACTGGTGTGAGATACTTTCTCTGCACTTTTTTACGCATTAGTACCAATTGAGCATTGGGTGAAATGCCTCAGAATCTGAATTTTGTTGGCCATGTTGTCTATTACAACCACAGCGTATCATTATTCTAATGGCTACTTCCACATAACGCCAAATGTCCTCATCTGGTTTCTTAAAAAATGGTCTTTGGGACCTTTGGGAAGTCATGGTCCAGGACAACTACATAATGGAGATCACAGGTAGCTGCCGAGTGATTAGAGACAGATTCCCATTATACAATCTTTACTCAATTTTTGTTTAAAGTTAATTACCTCATAATCAGCAGATTTGAAAAGATTTAACATATTGTAACAAGTGAGAAGGTCAAAAGGACAGGAATGTCACAGGATGGGAAAACCATGGAAAGAGTAGTTGAGGAACCAGACTATTCAAGCTAGTGAGCGAGTGACTATTTTCACATTCAGGCTTGTGAAACCAAGCGGGTCACCACAGGCCTGGTTAATGCGTTAAACTTGAATTCAGTTGGCTTCATTGAAATGGTTCTGATGTGTGTTGATCTCTCAGGGGCAGATGTTGCTTGATGGGCTGAAGAGCTTGGCATCTCGCTCGGTGTCTTTACGTATAGTCAGTGGACTAACGGACTCGGCCGAGCTGACGACGCTGTCTCATTACGGTCAGTGGCGCAGAATCTGCTGGGTGATTTATTGTGCTTTAATTCATTCTCCATATGTCCTCCAGGAGCAGAGGTGCGCTACTTGAACATGACGACCCTGACCAATGGCTATCTCAATTCCTCCTTCTGGGTGGTGGACAAGAAGCACATGTACATGGGAAGTGCCGGCATGGACTGGAGATCCCTGGCTACGGTAGAATGAAACATCACACTTGGATCCCTATGATGCTCCTGGAAGAAGAACCCAGCAGATTCGCGTTCCGACCTCTAACCAAAATACTTGTCATGATGTAACAGACTGTCATTCTGAAGAGCTTGTTTTGATGACTTTTGTGTGTGTGGTTCCAGAAGAAGGAGTTTGGGATGGTGGTGTACAACTGCAGCTGCCTGGTGATGGACCTGCACAGGATCTTCATCCTCTACTGGCAGCTGCAGTACAAAGAGTTTGTGCCTTCAACGTGGTCCAAGAAACTGTCGGCACTTTACAACCGAGGGAAAAACCTTGATCTACGTCTGAACGACACCGAAGCACACGCTTACATTTCTGTGAGAGAACTGCTCAAAACAAGAGACCAGAACTCAGGTTTTTGCCTGAGGTGTTCTGAGCACACGACGTTGTTATGTCCATGTGCATTTAGATTCATTTAGCTCCTCCACCTGTGTTTCTAACCGGTTCTTTGTTTTAGGGTCAGTTGTCATCTTCAGTTCATATTCTGGCACAGCTACTTCTTTTTGCTTAATTGCGTTTTAGTTATCCATCCATCTTCACGTTCTGGGGGAACAAGCATTATCAGAGATGTCCAGACCTTCCTCTCTTCACTGTAAACAGCGGGAATCACCTCCCCTATTGAGACACCAAACAAGATGTCAGGAGGATCAATCTGCTGGTCTTCTGTGGCCTCACCAAACATCTCCCAGACCAGAGATTTTGCCTCCATTCGGGCTGAAACGTGCTAAGACATTGTCTTTAACCTGCCAGCATCCCTTATTTCCAGTACATTGCTGGGTTCTGGGACTATCAATCGACAATTGTGGTGGAAAGCAAAGTCCATTCAGAATCAATGTTAAACACCTCCATTGGCATCTGTTTGGGAGTTGAAGACCATCCTTACAGAGGGTTCTACCAGTTTTAATGTAATAACAGACCATTGTTTTTTGCAATTAGGCCACGCCTCTTTTAAACCGTAACACTCCTAATCTGAACAATAACTACAGAATGTACACCCACAACAAAAACTTAGCTAAACGCCTGATTAAATTGAACAGTTGCTAATTACGTCTAGATGAAGACGGAAAGATGTCACTCAGTTTCAGCTGGAGGTTGCTGCAGAGTCTGACCACAACTGTCTCCTTGTTCCTGTAGAGTTCTCCAGACGCTTTCTGCCCCAAAAACCGCACCACAGACATAGAAGCAATTCACAGGGTAATTCAAGAGGCAACCTCGTTCATCTACATCTCTGTTCCGCAATATTTGCCCACGCTGCCTCACAAGCGGCCCCGGTGAGTTCCGCCACCTCACAAGCTCCAGAGTTTAGGTTTGTTGGATAGCTTTCGAGACATCTACTTCATGTTTGCCCAAGTTCGACGTGGAAAATGTGCTAAATGCCCACTATTCCCTCATTCTTCATCTCCAAACTAAATCTTTGGAATGGTGTTGTCACAGGTTCTGGCCGCTGCTGGACCACATGCTCCGAGAAGCCCTGGTCAGCAAGAGCAACATCAGCGTGCGTCTGCTGATGAGCTGTGGCGGCGAGACCGACCAGCTGACCAACAACTTCCTGTGGTCACTCAAGAGCCTCTGCGTCTCCCTCAGCTGTTCCCTGGAGGCGGTGAGTCTGGCACGTCACGTCTTCCACACGCCGATGAAAAGACGGCGTTTTGCCGCAGAGGTTCTTTGCGTGGGCGGAGCCGGACGGTGGGTGTGTCCATCACAGCAGATATGTGGTCACAGACGGCGCCGTTTATCTCGGTGAGTGTCGAGGGTTCTAGAAGGTCCGTTCTTCCGGTCCTGCTTGCTCATGGTGTCTGCGTCCTACAGGACACTGTGACTGGGCGGAGCGGGAGTTCTCCCGCAGTGCAGGTGTGGGCGTGGTCATCAGGCAGGGGGAGGAGCGCAACGCCAGCCTGGTGCAGCGAGTGGAAGCGCTGTTCCACAGAGACTGGTTCTCTCCACACAGCCGGACGCTGGAGCCGCACCACGGCCCGTCATGCGGAGGTCCTGAGCTTCTGTAGAACGCCTCGTTCTGCTCTTGCATGTTCCTGGAGCTTTCTGAGCGATTCGGACCCTCTCCAGCAGGGAGTTGTGGTCCAGTGGTAGGGGACTTAGACTCGTGTCCAGAGCCGGCCCGAGGCATAACGCGAACTACGGCCCCCAAAAGTACATTAGTTATATCGGAGATTTTTTTCATTTTAAATATTGGTCTATATGCAGGACGCCGTTAAGCGGACGAAAGGTATAAAGATTTTAGGAGACCGTGCGCGTCATAAAATCCGCCTTTCCGAGCATTCGACACCCCCCCCCTCTAGTTAACAATGTGGTACAATCCATCTAGGGGCGTGTCGGAGCGATATCTGAAAGTTAGGTAAGTCTTTGTGTTTGTTCAAAACAGTTAAAGCTGCGATGTGAGAGAGAGAGAGAGAGAAAGGAAATTACAGTTTTGTTATGATTCTGAGCGTTCTTTCCTTCCAAGCTAATGAAACGCTTTACCAATAAAATAATTGTTATCTTAATCTATGATTGTTCTTTGACTGAATACTGTCATAATAGATAATTAATACAATGTTAAATTAAACCAATGCAATATTCATTTAATTAATATGACAAAACTGCCAAAAATACTGCCAATTATACGTGAGTTGGCTAAATTCGGTTCTGCAAAAATCTGCTTTGAAACAAAACAAAACACTTTTTAGACAGTTACATGTCTAATAAAAACAGTTTATTGTTTTGCTCTGATTAAAAGCAGTTTTGCCAAACCTTTAAAACAATATCCATTTTGTAAGGGGGGGGGGGCTAATAATTTCGTCCTCAACTGTGTCTGTATAAAATTTCAATAAATATCACATTAGTATCGAAATCCATTATTTCATGAAACAACAACAAGCGGAAGACACCTCTCTTCTGGACTGTAGGTGATGATCTTGTGGGCCCTGCTCGTGTCCGAAAGGTTGCAGGTTCGAATCGCCCAATTAAAGCAACAACGACGCTCTAAAGATGTCGCAACCTTCGTCGACCAGTTACACCAGACGCTTGAGTAAACCAGCAGCTTTATTGGCGAGTGCTAGACCTTCTGCTCGGACCCGAGGGAGACTCCGCCCTTCCCGTCCAGACTCTTGACCACGGCGGCGGCCGGCGACTGGAGCACCTTGCGGGACAGCCTCATGCGTCCGTCGGTGGGGTCGCGGCCGAAGTACTTGACCTGGATCTGCTGGCCGACCTCCAGGCCCAGAGCGCTGGGATGCTTGATCTGCAGGGGAACCACGCGACTGAGAGGAGGAGGAGGAGGCGGGACGGCGAGCTCTTACCCGCCGCTGGTCCAGCTGCGAGTTGTGCAGGAGGACGGCGTTCATGTTGGGGTACAGCTTCACCATCACGCCGATGTCCCTGAGGAGACACACAGGTGAGCGCCGGGGGCGCGGGTGGCGCCGGAGAGCCGGGTGGCGCAGACCTGATCTCGCTGATGGTGGCGGTGTAGACGGCGCCAAACTCCAGCTGCTGCTCCTGCTGCGGGGCGGAAGGGGAGGAGCCATCAGGGGGCGGAGCGAGCGCGCGCACACACACACACACACTCACGTCATCGCTGCAGGCCTCGCGGATCCACTCCTGCGCTTCGCTCATGGCGCCCGGCGTCGGCGCAAACACCGAGAAGGTCTCCTCGTCCACTTGACTCACCGTCACACCTTCACCGCAGCAGAGAGCAGCGATTAAACCGCCACACAGAGAAGAAGACTCGTCTCGACCAGGTTCACTAGTCCCCACACACACTCAGAAAGCCACTAGAAAGTGTTTCCTGTAGGGTTAATGTTCACGTGGCTTGCCACAGTTTCTTCCCTTGACGTGGAACGCCACTATGGATAAAATGTTTAATATAGTGATGCCTCTACTTACGAATGTCTCTGCTAACAAACGTTTCAAGTTACAAAGGCTTCGAGAAAATAATATCTCTCGTTACAATCACGTGGCTTGCCGCAGTTTCTTCCACTGATATGGAACGCCACTATGGATAAAATATTTAATATAGTGATGCCTCTACTTACGAATGTCTCTACGTTTCAACGTTACTTCCTTGGAGAAAACATTATCTCTTGTTACAAAATTGTTTCACGATTTGGCAAATGTTGCAGCGACACAATTGAGCAAGCGTTTAATTTTCACGCACGTCAATAAACGACAACAAAATCTTTATCGGTTACAGATATCTTGCTTCCAGAATACAAAACAAGCTTGTCTCTTTCCCGAATGGCACTTTCCTCAAGCACGCTGGCATCCAGTGATCGTTTAAGTTCATTAGTTTTTACAGTTACAAAAAATATGTTTTTGTCACACAACAATCATTTTAACTCTTTTAAAAAAAAATTGTTATGTAATACTGTTATGTAACGTGTTTTTTTTATTACTGTTCTTACCAATATTCTGTTTAAAAAAAAGATCTGAATTTAGGGGGACTTGGAACAGACTAGGGTATTTAAATTGCTATGTAAATTGCGTTTCTACCTACAAAATGTTCACCTTACATAACTGCTCTTTTAGGCTCATATTAATGTTTATTTTAACGGTTATGTAACAGGTTTCTAATTACTGTTATTACCAAAATTATAAATGCCGTCTCTCTTACAACAAGAGGTACCACAGTAAACTAAATAAATGGACATTGTGACCATTCCCTGGTGATTCTCCTGTCTGTTCCTTTTTTGTCTCACAGCACTCATTTTAAAGTTTATTTTAACGGTTGAACCGTCATGTAACAGGTTTATTATTACTGGTATTACCGATACTTTATCATTAAGAAAAAAAATGGTTTGAATTTCAGGGGACTTGGACCAGATTATAGTATTTACATGCTATTAGCGTCTCTACTTACAACATTTTCACCTTACAAATTAATTTCATAAGAAGAGGTACCATAGAAAAAATATGGACGGCAGAATCGATTGCTTTTAGTCATTGTATCACAGGGTTACAATGAAATTAGTCTTGCTACTCCCCTCTAACCTCTTCTTATGAAATTACAATGTGCCAAGAAGAGTTTCGTGAGACGGACATTTTGTAAGTTGGTCATGTACGTTTTTTTTCCCATTACTGTCATTACCAATATGTTTTTCTTGTGTTTCTGTGCGTTTCTTGCCTTCTATATGGTGCACCAAATCTTTGAATATATGTGTTGTAGTTATTTATATCGGTTTATTTTACTCCATCTCTTCGTTCTTTTGCACCAAACGGAGTAGCAACACTGATTTCATTGTAACCCTGTGATACAACGACAATAAAAGCATTCTATGGCATTTCATCATGTCTAAATATAAAATTGTCCGAATGTCTCTACTTACAACATTTTCACCTTACGAATACATTTCATAAGCAGAGGTAAATGACACGAACCTGTCTGGGCCTGGAGACGGCGCAGGTGATGCCCCCCGGGCCCCAGGAAGCGCGCTCGGGCCGACACCGGCACCTTCACCGTGTCTGCGGGAGGAAGGGCGGGGCGTGTCAGTGACATCACAGCGCAGGCGAGGGAGGCAGGGCGGGGCACGTACCGACCACAGGACCGCTCTCCTTCCTGGAGCTGCGCGCTTTGGAGATGCACTTGTTCATGATGCTCAGGATCTCGCGCTTGGCCACTGAAAGGGAGCGGGCGTGAGGTCAGAGGTCAGGCGGGGGCGGAGCCGCGGCACTGACCTGTGGCCTGCTGGATGGCCTCCATCACCAGCTTGAGGGGGAGTCCCGGGATCTTGATGTCGGCCTGCAGAGCCGTGATGCCTTTACTGGTGCCCGCCATCTTGAAGTCCATGTCGCCGTTATAGTCCTCGATGCCCTGCGGAATAAGTTTCATAAGAGGAGGTACCGCAGTACATGAAAAACGGATATTGTGACCTTTCCCGGGTGGTGACTGCACTCGTTTGAATGATTTTATCTGTTATTGCCAATATTTTAACATTTCTAAAAAACAAATAGGGTCTGAATTTCAGAGGAGTTGGATTAGGGTATTTACGTGTTAATTGCGTCTCTACTTACAACATTTTCACCTCACAAAGTAATTTCTTAAGAAGAGGTGCCACAGTAAATGAAAAACGGATATTGCGACTTTTCCCGGGTGGTGACAGCCCTCAGTTTAATGACTTTATCTGTTATTGCCAATATTTTATCATTTAAAAAAAAAATATGGTCTGAATTTCAGAGGACTTGGACCAGATTAGAGTATTTAATTGCGTCTCTACTTACAACATTTTCACCTTACGAAGTAATTTCAGTAAGAAGAAGAGGTGGCACAGTAAATTAAACAAGAGGACAGTAGAATGGAATGCTTTTGTCACTTTTTGACAGGGTTACAATGAAGTGTAACCCTCACCTCTTCTTATGAAATTCATTTGTTTCGTAAGGCGGACATTTTGTCAGGTTAGTCACGTACGTTTTTTTTTTTTTTTTATCATTGTCATTACCAATATTTGTTTCCTCGTGTTTCCGTGTGTTTCTTGCCTTCTATATCGTGTACCATATTTTAGTAAATATGTTGTAGTTATTCATAAGTGCGGTTTACACACACACACACACACGAGGTCTTACCAAGATGTCCGTCAGTAATCTGTAGTCCTGGATCTCAGACGGCTTGTCGGGACAGGGTTTGGAGATCAGGCCGATGGCCACGCCCGCCACGGCGGAGGAGATGGGTACGCCTGACACACACACACACACACACACACGCGTCACACACACACCGCGCGCAAGAGCCTCACACACCCCAGCGGCCAATCACCCGCGTCCATCAGAGCCAGACTGCCCCCGCACACCGACGCCATAGAGGAGGAGCCTGCGGGAGAGAGGAGGCGTGTGAGGAGGCGGAGCTTGGGTGAGGCCAGAGAGCTCTACCGTTGGACTCCAGCACTTCTGACGTCACCCGCACGGTGAAGGGGAAGTCTGCGGGAATCACCGACCTCAGCGCCTTTTCCGCCAGCGCTCCTGCGCGCGCACACACACACACACACACACACGGTTATAATAAGTACAGTGGTGCCTCGACTTACGAAATTTTGAGTAACAAAATGCGTTGCTACGGAAAAGTTTTTTCCGCTGTTCGAAAATTGCGCGTCTTTTTCGCTAGCGTGCAGGGAGACGAGAGTACAGACCTGTGTAAATCTTTATTTTTAAAGATTAGTCGTTTAAAATATTGTCAATATTTTGTCATTTATGGACATTTTTTGTCTGAAAGGGTTACGTGTAAAACGCGGGTCGGCTAGTGGAATTTTCGCCGAACGACACGAAAACGAAACTCTCGGCACGGATTAATTTCATAAGTACCACTGTAATATAATAATAAAATAAATATAACAATTATAAAAAATATTGCATTTTTTACATGTATTTTATTATATAGACTTTAAAGTGCCGTGCATTTCACGGAATTTACCTTTGTATGGAAATGAGTACCGAGTGTAGATGAGATAACAAAGACGACAAATTTACAGATTTCAGACATAAAAACATACAAAAAAATCAATTTCTTTTGAAAAATTACATTTTTTCAATCCCTTTAATTAGTATGATTCCTGATTAGTGCTGTGAAGGGATTAACGTTTTTTAAACAATTACACGCACTTCCAACCAAATTAATCGTGACTAAATCGCAAATAAACAACTGAAGCTTGTAATATTTGACATTGAAGTGTAAATGTAAATGAATGTGAGCTAAAAACTAAATAAACTCGTTTAAATAGTGTAATATAATTTTGTAGACAACGTGTTCAATGTGCAATAGAATTTTTTTTGTCTTAAACAACAACAGGTAATAAAGCTGTCAAGAACCTCGAAATTAACTGCTGGTTTGAAAGACATATCGAGAAAAAAAAAAACGAACGTTCAAGAGGATTCCAAAAAAAATCCACACTATTGGCACGACAAATATGCCAAGTCAGAATGCTTCCTTCCTTCTTTAATAACAAAGTTTCGCAAAAGTTTGGCTAAAAGTCTCATCCGTTGTTGAATCAGTCGAACATTTTTCAGTGGAAAAAATTGCAAGTGCCTTAACGCGCGTTAAAAACAAACTATTCGGTTAAACGTTTAAAAACGAATGGCGTGCGTTAACGCGTTAATTTTGACACCGTGAAAATGGGGAATTTCGTTTCATCGGAACAAAAAAAAAAGCGGGACTAGTGCCAGATTCCCGACGGCACGACAGACTGACCGTGGCCCAGCTCCCTGCGGTTGACTCCGCCCATCTTGCCGATCTCATTGGTGGCGTAAGGAGGAAACTGAAAGAGAGGCGGCGGTGATTGGCTCATCTCCGTCACCTCAGGCGTCCACTCACCTCGTAATGCAGCATGAAGTTCTTCTCCCTCACTCCACTGGAACGCAAACGTCAGAACGTCAAACATCCTCCAGAAATCCCAACGACGCACCCACGAGCATATGAACAGAATGACGTATTTTTCGCGAATGTCAGTGCCCCCCTTTTGTAGACGCTCAAAAACTTGGGAGGGGCTTATATTTGCATATTTCAGTTGTGCACGTCGATATTGGACGGTTGAAATTTCCCCGCTGTGGGACTAATAAAGGATTTTTCAATTCAATTTTTCAATTCAATTAACTTATTTTTCGTCGCTTTTTCGATCGCTTTCGATCTTTCCATTGCTTAATTCCCCACGTACAGCTTTTTTTTAAATTACGCATCTTTATTGTATTTCTATTGTATTTCTTTATTGTCACTTTACATCTCTATTGTATTGTAGTTTTGTTTATATTTTTGTACTGTATTTTAACAACACCTCATTAAAATGAAACTTTACCGTTTAAATCACAAAGATTAAAAAACAAAGTTGTACTTTGTAACAGCAAGTTAACAGTATTAGTTTAGGTGAAGTCGATATAAAACAAACGAACGAAATGAAAGACTGATTCATTCACTTTATTGTTCGAGAGTTACAGATTTCAATCGGTTAAAATAATTGTAAAAACTTCTTTGTCCTTTGAATTTGAGGCTTCCCGACACATTCTATTCCTTCTATTAGACGAGCTACTCGGTCACACAGTCGATGGTCGTTAAAGGAAGTGTAACTCAATATTCAAACACCTCGTTTACAGTGTTGATTTCGTTGACAAATTTCGAATTTACTTCAAATTAACACATTTCGTTAATTTTGTTCATCGTCAACGACACTTCTTGAGCTCACCTGAGGTATTTGCTATATTTCTAACGCATTTTATTGTCATTACACATCTGTATTGTATCGTACCCTCTTTTATTGCATCGTATTTTCGTTTAAGCGCAAATTTTTTTACACATTTTTGTGCGCGTTGTGTCCTCTTCTTCTTTGTTTTTTAAATAATTGTTCTTTTATTGGCTGAATAACAGAGAAAAAAAAACATTGGCCATGTAGTGACACTTAGCAGTGGCTAAACAGCACTAACAGAAGTAATAAAAAAGTACTTCATATATATACTTCCTGTATATACACTAAATCTAATTTTTCATCTACTATTCAAGTAAAACAGTCACACGTGTGGGTTTGTTAAGAGAAGTGTTCCGACGGAAATGTACGTTTCTGGACAGTCAGAAAGTAACTGAAAAAAGAAAAGTTACCGTTTTAATCACATTTAAAGATGAAAAAAAAGTCTATGTGCCTTTGTAACGGCAAGTGTCGGTATTAGTTCATGCAAAGTCGATATAAAACTGATTCGTTTGATTTGAGTCGATTAAAAGATTCAAACTTCTTTGTCCTTGGACTTTGAGGCTTCCCGACACATTTTTACTCCTTCGATAAGACGAGCTACTCCGTCACAGAGTTGTTGGTTCTTCCCGCTGAAAGAATCACTGTGTCCTGATTGGTTGTCTGTGTGTTTGCCCCCGCCTTTCTCCACCAGCTCGGATTACGATTTTTTTTTACGGCATTTTTGTTTAGTTTTAATTCGTTAAATTTATAGTTGTAGTTTTCGTCCCAGAGGGGGAGTTGTTATATAGTTTTCGATTCGTTTTCCTCAGGGAAAAATTGTCATCGGCGAAGACAACGACGAAAATATGTCGTCAACAAAATGACCACCGGATGGAGCGGGCCACGCCCCATTCCTCACCTGAGCGCCGTGCTGACCACGTCCGCCTTCATGCTGGACTCCAGCGAGTCAAAGGTCACGGAGCACAGCACCTGCGCAGAAGGCGTGTCTCAGAGCCGCGTCGCGAGTGAGGGCCACGCCCACACTGACCTGCGTCTGACCCCGCTGGAAGAGTGCCGAGCCGTGCAGCGGCCTGAAGACGTCCACCTGGCAGGAGATGTCCCGTAAGGAGGCCAGGTCCCGCCCGTCACAGCTGCGGGGGGGAGGAGCCGGGGAGAGCGCGTCAGGAGGAGAGCGAGGAGCGGCTGGAGATCCTCACCGTCGGTACTCCTGAAGGACCAGGCCTCGGAAGACCTCTCGCGAGACGGCGTTGAAGGCCTCCAGCACCTCGAAGGGCTCGGCGTGAGGAAACTTCTCTGCAGGCGTGAGGCGGGGCGGTTAGCGAGGGGGCGGAGCCAGGCGAGGAGACACGGAGACGCACCTCGGATCTTCTCCTCCGCGTCCAGGCGGATCCGGTTGATGGCCTCGTCTCTGGAGATCTGAGCGGACGGAATAGCGTCAGACTGGGATGGGCGGAGACGAGAGGCGGGGTCACGCCCACCTTGTCGTGGGAGGAGTCGGTGAAGACGGCGTAGACCTTCTCGGACACCAGCCTGCGGGAGAAGCTCACGCGTCAACGAATCAGACGGGCGGCAAAGCTATCGTGGCGTAAATTTCTAGCCGGGCGAAAATGCGTCACCTTTACGATTGCTTTTTTTTTTTTATTATCGTTTGAAGGTGTTTTTTTTTCCTTCCCCCACTTCTGATTTTTTTCGTTCCTTTCATTTTCGTTTCCAAGCTAGAGGCAGAAGTCCAAACGGAAAAAAAGTACATTTCTAAATAGAATTCTAAAATTAAAAAAAAAAATTCTACAGACATTTCTAAGAGACGAGCGAAAATGCATCATATATAAGACGGTTTTTTTTTTACATTTATTTCTTATATATTTAGATATAATTTATTTTTTTATTATATAATTTTTTCACTTGCAGTCACATTTTTGTTTGAAACTTTTTTTCCCTCGCCTCAGATTTTTTTGTTCGATTTATTTTTGTTTTCAAGCATCACGTGTGGGCGGGCCTTATGCTGATTGGCTGGTGAGATTGTGATAAGCAGCTGGTTGACCACTGGCCAATCACATAAAATTATTATTAATTTTATTATTAATAATACTATTAATGAAAATGATCAAATGTTCTATTTTAACATTTTTAATTCAACGTGTTAAATTTAACTTAATTTGACATTTGACGTGAAACCCTGTATACGTGCGCACAAAAAAACAACCGCACTCGCTAAACTCCTCCCCCACTTCCTGGTCAACCATCTGCCAATCCCATTCTCACCAGCCAATCAGAGTAAAGCCCGCCCCCACGTGAAGCTAGTGCCAGAAATCCAAACGGAAAAAATAAATAAATAAAATAGAACAAAAAAAATATGGGGCGAAAAAAAAAAAAATTGGATATCGTTGGATATTTTTTGCCACTAATCTAAAAAAATAAATAAATAAATAATTGTTAAAAAAAAAAAAAATTAATCAAACAAAAAAATATGGAGCGATAAACAAACTTTTTTTCCTCGCGCTTGCAATCGTAAATGTGAGAAATTTCCGTTGGATATTTTCGCCACTGCTCCCGATTCTCACCCGCGGGCGTGCTCCGTCATCTCGGCCGGGGCGCTGAAGCTCCTCCCCCCCGCCCTCTTGGCCACGCCCAGCTCGCGGCTCATCTGCTGGAGGGTGTGTATGATCTGCTGCGTGTGTTTGACGCCGACCTTCACCGCGTGACAGAAGTCCTGCTGCAGCACGTTCTCCGCCGCCGCCTCCAGCATCACTACACACACACACACGTCACAGCGCGCGCGCGCACACACACACCCGGCGCGCCGGCCAATCACACGCACCCACTTGGCTGGAGGCCGCGCCCGTCACCACCAGATTGAGCAGGCTGGACTTCATCTCCGCACGAGTGGGGTTCACCACAAACTCACCCTGGACCAGGCCCACACGCACCGCACCTGACACACACACACACACACACTCGCGCGTCTGAGGCGCTGCGCTGCACTGAGGTGGAGGCGTGCGCGGGAGTGTGTCGCTCTTACCCACGGGACCGTTCCACGGGATGTCTGAGAAGGCCAGAGCTGCGGATGCTGTGACACACACACGTGGAGAGAGTGAGTGACAAGCAGAGTGAGAGACAGACAAAAAGAGAGAGAGAGAGAGAGAGAGAGAGAGAGAGAGAGAGAGTGAGTGGGTGAGTGTGTGTGTGAGACAGTGAGAGAGAGGGAGACAGAGAGAGAGTTGAGGAGTGAGACAGTGAGAGTGAGACAGAGTGAGATGAGGAGTGAGACTGAGAATGAAAGGGTCAGTGAGACAGTGAGAGCGGGAGTGAGACAGCGAGAATGAGACAGAGAGAGTGAGACAGAGTGTGTGAGAGATAGATGGAGTGAGACAGTGAGAGGGAGACTGAGAGAGTGAGAGGAGTGAGACAGTGAGAGTGAGATGAGGAGTGAGACAGAGTGTGATAGATAGAGGGAGTGAGACAGTGAGAGGGAAAGTGAGATGATGAGTGAGACAGTGTGATAGAGGGAGTGAGACAGTGAGAGGGAGAGTGAGACAGAGAGAGTGAGAGACATAGAGAGGGGGAGTGAGACAGTGAGAGGGAAAGTGAGACAGAGAGTGAGACAGAGAGAGAGAGAGAAATAGAGAGGGGGAGAGAGACAGAGAGTGAGAGGACTGAGACAATGAGAGTGAGACAGAGAATGAGATGAGGAGTGAGGCAGAGAGAGTGAGAAGGGGAGTGAGACAGTGAGAGTGAGAGGAGTGAGACAGTGAGAGGCAGATGAGTGAGACAGTGAGAGGGAGAGTGAGACAGTGAATGAGATGAGGAGTCAGACAGAGAGAGTGAGAAGGGGAGTGAGACAGTGACAGAGATAGAAAGAGAGAGAGACAGTGAGATGGAGAGTGAGACAGAGAGTGAGAGGAGTGAGACAGTGAGAGTGAGACAGAGAATGAGATGAGGAGTGAGACAGAGAGAGTGAGAAGGGGAGTGAGACAGTGACAGAGATAGAAAGAGAGAGAGACAGTGAGATGGAGAGTGAGACAGAGAGTGAGAGGAGTGAGACAGTGAGAGTGAGACAGAGAATGAGATGAGGAGTGAGACAGAGAGAGTGAGAAGGGGAGTGAGACAGTGACAGAGATAGTGTTAGAATATTTTTAATATTTAATAACTTAAATCTTATTTCCAATATTAAGATCTTATTATATTTTAGGCCAAGGCTGAAAGCTGTTGAATTGTTTATACTTGTGTCTCCAAAAGACATAGATTAGTAACTAAAATCTAGATAATGCAAGATAATTTGACGTTGACGTAAATCCCAATTCCAGTAAACTGCTTTGT
>MU204375.1:512738-523873 GCA_017309775.1 Paedocypris sp. Pulau Singkep | reverse complement strand
TCTCTCTCTCTCTCTCTCTATCCATCACTGACTCTCTGTCTCTATCTATCACTAACTCTCTCTCTCTCACTCAGTCTCTTTCTTTCTCTCTCTTTCGAGTTTTGCCAGTTAAGTTATTACCCTCTACTATAATGTAATGCCCCCCTCACCACAACACCGTGATCAAACACCGATGCCGTCTGTACAGTAGAAGACACGGTGATGTTGATGTGACTATTGATCTTCTATATGATCTTTTATCACTCTTTTATCACTCTTTTATCAGGTCGGCGGGCGGTTCTCGGCGTGGTGAGGAAGTCCCGCTACGGTGAGATCCTCAGGACGGAGCTGGAGACGCGCCGCACCAGCTCGCAGGTCAAGTTCCACATCAAGTATCACGTGCACGACATCATCGGGGCGGAGCTGGTGGACTGGTGAGGGGCGTGGCTGTGGGGGTGTGGGCGGAGTCACAGGTCTGACCGGCGCTTGTGTCGGCAGCGTTCACACCACCTCGGGAACGCTACTGCGGCACGCGGACGGCCACGCCTCCTAGTGCTGATGACATCACCGCACTTCACGTGCCTGCAGGCCACGCCTCCTGGTCCTGATGACATCACCGCACTTGACGCACCTGCAGGCCACGCCTCCTAGTGCTGATGACATCACCACACTTAACGCACCTGCAGGCCACGCCTCCTGGTCCTGATGACATCACCGCACTTAACGCACCTGCACCTACACGGAGCCTTTGAGTTTCTGCTTTAATAAACGTCTTCGGTTTGCTTGCACACAGACGCGTGTTGTTGTTGTGATTGTCTCAGTCTGGACTTAAATAAACAGACAGACAGACAGATATAGACAAATAGATAGACAGATAACTAGATAGACAAATAAACAGATAGACAGAGAGAGATAGACATACAAATAAATAGACAGACATAAAAAGATCGACAGATAAACAGAACACAAAGACAGGTAGATAGACAGACAAATAGATAAACAGAGAGAAAGGTAGACAGATAAAAAGACAGACAGACCAATAAATAAACTGACAGACAAATAGATACATACAGGCATACAGATAAATTGATAGACAGACCGACAGATAAATAGACAGACAGATAAATAAATAGACAGATAAATAGACAAAGAAACATTTATAGGTAGACAGACAGATTGATTGGATTGTTACCGACGATGTTTCGAGGAACGAGAAGCTAAAAATTCCCTCAGAATGTTCCAGCGACTCTTGATGATTGTAGTGAGTAGAGTGAGATAAGGGTGAGTAGAGTGAGATAAGGGTGAGTAGAGTGAGATAAGGCTGCCCACTTCAACATTTAAAGCTCGGAGTTTTGTGTTAACCCTTGATAATAGCGACTATTATTATTCGTTTTGAAATTGAATTGAAATCGACATCAAGTTTGAAATCGAAAACGTAGTTGAAATTCCCAATGGGAAATTGACTAAAAACCGGTCATTAGTTATATTGGGGCAAGCAAAAACTCCATGTCTTTGGAAAAAACAAAAGACAAACAGAAAGTCGTCCATCTTGGCTCAAAGTCCCACTTCAGACGCAAATGAACAAACTAGTCATCGGTCTTTTGACCAAATGAGCTGAAATTTTGCCAGACACATGTAGAGACGTGGGAGATAATACGTTACTCTTCAATTTATTACTACAGTTTACGAGTTGCGTTTCTCAAAAACACCATTCTTAACGTGATCTACGCAAACATCTCATCGGACGCCTCCTGAATTTAGAACACCCTACGTTCATGTCCAAAAGTGAAGGGAAAATTCGAATCCACCCATGACGCCCCCTGTATATTGATTACGATTTTTGAATTGGCAATAATTTGTTTGTCGCAGGCGTACCAAACTTTCTGTAAAATTCAAGCAGGCCACCCTGAGCATAAAAGCCAATGACAACCATGCTGTAATTTTAACTGTGGCCACCGCCAAACTCCATTTTTAAATAAGTTGCAAAATAGAATTGACCCAAGGGGATGAATAAAGAATTTCTGATTAGAAGCAGAAACAGATAATTGGTGTTTTGAGTGTTTTATTACAAGTGGGCGTGGCCTCCACCGTGACAGTTACATGTGAGTAGTGTGTAAAGAGTCTAGTCTGCAGTGATCCAGGCGGTTTGATAAACTAGTGTGAAGACGGACGGACACGTTTGAACTACAATCTCCAGAAGATCCGTCACGTCACCACGGGATCTTCTCCAACAGCAGTGTGTGAGTCGCATCAGCCTCATCTACACAGGAACCCTGAGGAACGTTCTCGCTGAGATCATTGCTTTGTCTGGAGGTCTAGGTGTCGATGGAGAGTGGTCCTAACTCTGAATCAGCTTCCTTCTTCAAAGCTGGGCTTGACGTTCCAAGAAAATTCCACGAAAACCTTCTAAAACAGCAGTAAAATCCACAAAGACTAAAACTCAAGAAGTAGAACAGGCTGACATTAGCTCGCTCCGCGTACTGACAGGAAACCTCAGAATGAGGGACTAGGAGCTATTTGGCAAAATCTCTTCAACAGAAACGGTAAAACAAACACGGTTCCTCGCGTCATCATCATCATCATCATCATCAGAAGGCTGGTGACGCTCTGTAGTGGTTAAACTGAAGAGTCACAATGGGTTTGCGCCGCACTAGAGCAGGGAGCACTTCCTCTTCCTCTTCTTGACGGGCGGCGGGCACAGCACGGCTCGGATGGCCTCGTCGAACACCGTCTTCAGGCCGCGCTGAGTCAGAGCCGAGCACTCCAGGTACTTCACCGCACCTGGACACACACACACACACACTGAAGCATCAGGCCACACCCTGGAGGAGATGCTGAAGGACGCATCGCTATCACCAAATACTCGAGTTCAAGATCATGTACGTCATGAATCACACAGGTTTTGGGTTTTAACGTAAACCACGGTGACACGAGAGAGATCAGACATACGACTGGGCGATTCATCGAAAAGTAATCCAGAAGGTATTGAGCATTTTTTTTGTAGATGAGGTGATGGGCAGGTTTGGTGTGAAGGAAAGGATAGTTGCATGGTGTTCCTCATTGTCAGAGGCGCTTTAAGAAGACATGTAAAGCGCCGTTCAAATAAAAACTGAAAGCGAAAAGGAATTTAGAAGGACAGATGGCGGTAGACTTTGTTAAGAGGATGAACATGGCTGTAGTCAACACTTCCAGAAGAGAGAGGAACACAGAGTGGAGATAGGAGAACACAGGAGGACTACATCCTATGTAGACGATGCCATTTGAGATGTTAGTGACTGCAAATGGTGGTAGAAGAGAGTGGAGAGAGAGTGTGTAGAGAGAGAGCAGTGACTCTGGTGGTCAGGAGGCTGAAGAAAGACAAGAAAACAAGACCAAGTGGTGGAAGCTAAAAAATGAAGAAACTTGTGAGGAATTCAGGCAGATATTGAGACAGGCGCTAGGAGATCAGGAAGAGCTGCCTGATGACTGGGATACTACAGCAGAGGTTACCAGGGAAACAGGTAGAAAGGTGCTGGGTGTTTCATCTGGTAGGAGGATAGAAGATAAGGACACTTGGTGGTGGAATAAGGAAGTACAGGACTGCATCCAGAGGAAGAGGTTGGCAAAGAGGAAGTGGGATCTAGAAAGGACTGAGGAAAGTAGACTAGAGTACAAGGAAGTGCAGCGCAGAGTGAAGAGGGAGGTGGCAAAGGCCAAACAGAAAGCATATGATGAGCTGTATGACAGGTTAGACACTAAGGAAGGAGAGAAGGACTTGTACAGGCTAGCCAGACAGAGAGATAGGGATGGGAAGGATGTACAGCAGATAAGAGTAAAAGACAGAGATGGAAATGTACTAACAACCCAGGAGAGTGTGCAGAGAAGATGGAAGGAGTATTTTGAGGAGCTGATGAATGAGGAAAATGACAGGGAAAGAAGGGAGGAGGATGTGGATGTTGAGAAGCAGGAAATAGCAGAGATTAGAGAGGATGAGGTGAGGAAGGCTCTGAAGAGGAGAAAGTTGGTCCTGATGATGTGGGGGTGTGGAAGTGTCTAGGAGATACGACAGTTGAGGTTCTAACCAGTTAGTTTTACATGACTCCAAAGAGCAAGAAAGAGTGAGAAAATGTGCTGTAGGCCAGACAGAGGAGTTCAGGGTGGAGGTGGGACTACACCAAGGATCAGCTTTGAGTCCCTTTTTGTTTGCTATGCTGATGGACAGGTTGACAGATGAGGTCAGACAGAAATCTCCCTGGACAATGATGTTTGCAGATGACATTGTACTTTGCAGCGAGAGTAGAGAACAGGTGGAGGAAGAGCTAGAGAGGTGGAGGTTTGCTCTGGAAAGAAGAGGCATGAAAGTCAGTCGTAGCAAGACAGAATACATGTGTCTAGATGTAGAGAGGGGGCAGGGTGGAGGAGTGAAGTTACAGGGGGTGGAGGTGAAGAAGGTGCAGTGCGACAAGGAGTGTTGTGTGGCCATTTGTGACTCGCTGTGGCGACCCCTGATGAGGGGAAAGCCGAAAGAGAAGTAGTAGACCACGTAGTAGATAAGAACAAAGAGGTTGTTTGATGTAGGCACGGCGTGCTTTCATTTCAGTTGTTGGTGTTCTATAAATGATCATAAAGAAGGTCTGTGTGTGTTTTTTGTTCCAACATTTTTAAAACATTTTCAAAAGTCTCTCCTGTGTAACTTGTGAGCATATTTACTGTACAAAACCTGATCAGTGATCTACGAGGGCTAGAGATAAAAACAATAAATCAAATAATTCCTTAATTGTAACTGTGTTAAACGGTTCATTTGATTGAGATTTTGAGTTTAGGCCAAAGCAGCTAGAATCCTCGGCATAATCATCAACAGAGGTCGGCGAGTTCAACACTCTGGCCTCGTCTTTGCCTGACCACACTGACCGATCTCTTTGGCCATGGCGAGGCCTTGCGGGTAGGTGATGGGGGTGAGTTTCTTCTCCTTCAGCTTCTCGACGGTGTCCTTGTCTTCCCTCAGGTCCAGCTTGGTTCCCACCAGGATGATGGGCGTGTTCTGGCAGTGATGTCGGACTTCGGGATACCACTGGACGACACAGCACACGTGAGCGGGGTGAAAGACGGGACTCGTGATGATGATGATGAGGAGGAGGACGCCTCACCTTGGCTCGGACGTTCTCGAAGGAAGCGGGACTGACGACCGAGAAGCAGATGAGGAAGACGTCCTGCGGGAGAAGAGTCATCAGCACCGGGTCGGCGCCCCTGCGGCGTCTCTTACCGTCTGCGGGTAGGACAGGGGTCTCAGCCGGTCGTAGTCTTCCTGTCCCGCCGTGTCCCACAGGCCCAGGTTCACCGGCTTACCGTCCACCATCACATTGGCGGAGTAGTTATCGAACCTGCGCGGTTACAGAAAGGAAAGGATGTGGACTGGGGGCTGGGAGATACGAGCGGAAATTCGTATATTTTTATCGTATTTTCTACTGTACAGACGGTATCAGTATTTTATCGCGATATTGAGAGGGGGAGGCATTACATTTTAGTAGACCGTATTAAGATAATTGAGATAGAGAGAGAGACAGAGAGAGAGAGAGAGAGCGGCTGCCTACGGTAGCTTTGTTTCTGGTCTTCGTTTGTAAACGTTGTCTCGCTTTCTTTCTCGCGCACGTGAAACCATGATTTCCAAACGAAAACGGACTTTGATCAAAATAAAACGAGCAGATTTTCTCACGCGCGTCTTTAAAACTAAAACAGCCGCTTCTTCTCTTAAAGGCACAGCGCAGAAAAAGGAGCGGCACGCGCGTGTGTGTGATCTATTAATTCAGTCTGTTACACTGCTTTCTGTGTTTGATTAGTAATGTCTGTGCCGTCATAAAACCTCACAACTAAAAAGTTCCTTGTTTTTCAACGTTTCTTTGTTGTTTTTGAGCCAAAATTGCGTAGGAGAACGTTCTTTTATAACTGAAGACTTTGTGACTTTTACTCAAGTCTTCTTGTAATTCAAGTTCGAGTCATTTTTACAGTAAGGGTTAGGATTAAAGAACGCAACAGTCTCTCGGATTCTTTCGCTTTTTCCAGACGATCCGCTCAAGCCGTTTGTTCCGAGTTTCTTCTTTCACTTTTAGACTATATTTTCATCAAAGGCTTTACACAAGGAAACAGGCGCGACATTCTTTACATCGCCTAGACAAGTATGCAACGGTTTCACATATCGACGACACACCAGCTACTCGAAAAGCCAAACTATTACACTGAAAATGCCAGGAATTACGAAGAACCGCATTTCGAGCAGGACAGCGGTGAAACCTGACGTAGTGTGTGTGTGTGTGTGTCTTACACGGTGGGGATGTATTCTCCGGGGAAGGCGTTGGTGGTGTAGCTGATCAGCAGACAGGTTTTCCCCACCGCTCTGAAACCAGGAAACACAGGCGTGAAAAACAGGAAAGGCAGATTCGCTTTAGTGGTTTCAGGTCGGCGGCTAGTCAAGACAAATACATCACACAAATGAATTTTAAAAAAATGCCATTAAATGCCGTTAAAAATGATTGATATTTCAATAGGCGTCAACACTGAAAAACCTGAAACGACACAAAACTCTGGGCCGAGAATGTCGATACTGGCCGGGTTGTCTACTCTCGCACGAGATAATTATTGTCAGATGGCGAATGTTTTAGTCGAAAAAGCTGAAGAAGTTTCGTCTGACACCATTTTGGCTGCGACTTTGAGGCAATAGAGCACGAGAAGCCGATGGACGCCAGCAGATAAATATCCAAGCGTCTATATACTATATGCTAAGCATCGTCACATTAAAAATAAAAAATATATATATATTTTAAGTAGAGCTTTTCTCACCCTAGGAAATTAATACAATTGTGCCAGTTGATTTATTTTCAGTTTATTTATACACATTTTCATGTTCCGGTCTTGTGTTTTTTCCCTTAATAAAAAACATAATAACAAAATCCAAAAAAGGTTGTAATATTTTTGCAGTTTTTCCCGGTGATACTGAAATGTTGTACTTTTTTTAGGTTGAAATTTCTAGTATCGTGACAAAAAAAACACATACTGATGGTGACAATATTGTTTTACGGTCATAATCTTTTCTAAATAGACAAAAAAAAAAGTCTACTAAATTGTTTTTTTAATTGTTACTAAACAGTTTTTTTTCTCAGTTAAAATATACAGTACGACACAGAGAGCTGCATGATTGTGGATAAAACGAAAGGGGGTCACAATTTATTTTTCTCGATTCTGGACTTTTTGTGTTGATCTTAAAGATTTAACTCTAAACATCCGGTTGTGAAACAGTGTTTAACTCACTTCGACGTCATACCATTGTATTTTTATTGGATATTTTGTATTTTATTCATATTTCTTGTTTTATCTTTATATCTTGCTTTTATTGTATTTCTGTTCTTTATCTTTTTATTGTATTTCCCTTTGCACATTTTGTTGTATCTCCGCAGCACGTACGTTTAAATGCCGGAACGATCAAAAACACATGTCACTACTTGTTGCACCGCGTATAAAAAGCGTCTTTGCGTTGGTCTCGGACTAAGAAAAGCGCTATATAAATTAACTTCAACTTAATTTGACAAATGTGACAAATAAAATTGGAATTTGAAGCACTAGAATAACATGTAAGAAATGTAAGAGAAATAATTTAATTGAATATAAAAGTAACGATGCGATGAAAAAATGTTTATAACCCTTTTATACGCATCTACAAAATATGGGGGGGGCAAAAATTTTCCACAGGTTTAAGGGGGGCGTGGCCAAAAAAATTTGAGAAACACTGTTTAAATTGCTAAGGCAACAAATTGTTGCAGGTGTGTGTGTGTTACAGCTGCAGAATTAATCGTTAGAAGATCGCGATCTCGACAAAATAGTTCCAAAAAGAGTTTTGCGCGAGCAACCGGGTTTGCGTGTGTGCGGCACGTTCCTTCACACTCGCGTGCAAATCTCTTCTGGGACTTTGACTCCTCGCTCTGATTGGTCAAAGCAGATCCACTCCGCCGCCTGGCCCCGCCCACCACATCAATTCCTAGAACTCAAATTGGTTGAAACGATTTTGCAGATATGAAAAGGCTATAGAAGGTTTCAAAGATTATTTCTTTACATTGCAGTGATTTACTCCTTACATTTATTTAAAAGTAAATTATATATTGTTAATTTATGGTCACAAAGTTAAAAAGTATACAGACGTTATAGCAACACAAAGCAGCTGCACCACAAAATAAATGATGTATAATTGATGACAATAATAAAATAATTCATAACAGAGTGTGTGAGCAAGACGATACATAGTTGATAATTATAATAATAACAATAATGATCATCATTTATTACCAAGACGGCATATAATTGAGAACGATGATGATGATAATAATAATGAATATGATTTATAACCGAGACTGTGAGCAACAGAGTATATAATCGATAAAAAATAAAAATAACAATAAATAAATAAATATTATAAAATGTTGTATTTGAATAAACAGTTATTTACTAAACATTATTAAATAAATCAATTGTATATAAATGATGATAATGATGATGATAATAAAGAGAAGGTATAACCGAGACTATAATAATAATAATAATATCAATGATAATAAAGAATATAATTAACAACAGAGACTCTGAGCAAGACAATATATAATTGATGATAATAATAATAATAATAATAAATTATAATTTATAACCAAGACTGCGCAAGACCGTGTATAATGATAATCATAAAATATACTACTACTACTACTAATAATAATAATAATAATAATAATAATAATAATAATAATAATAACAATAAAGAACATCATTCATAAGTGAAACCCTGATCTAGACAATGGCAAACAATGACCAGCAAAGCGAAAACTCTCCCCGAGCAAGAAACAACAAACGAGCGTTTCGAATTCGAGCGACGCGGATTTAAACTCTTAAAAATAAAAAACTCTTTAAAACTCTTCACCGACCGACGGCGATGTATTAACGGCAGGAGCCAGTGACGTCATCGACCGGCGGCGCCAGGCAAACAAAACGGTCACAGCGAGCGAGAAAAGTGCGTTTACCCGTCCCCGACGACCACACACTTGATGGCCTGCATGACTCCCGCGCTCAGACACGCGCGACAAACGCGTCAAATCACGTCAAAAGAGCCGCGCGCCTCAGGTGAGCTCGGAATGAAGTCAGGTGAGAAAGTTTGAAGGCGCCACCCAAGACCGGAAGCGGCTCCGGCACAACATCCGCTACGATAAAAGTCCCCACCCCCTCCCCTGTGACCGCTCGCGTTCATTAATCGCGCGACGCTTTATTCGAATCGACTGTGAAAACTTACCAGGCGTTTTTAATAATTCAAAACACCTACTGAATATGAACAATCAGTGCAGCGATTAGACACGTGACTCGTACAAACGAAATAAAAAGCGATCAAATGGAGCGACTCTTCCACTCACCCGTCCCCGACGACCACACACTTGATGGCCTGCATGACTGGATCGCGAGCGCTACAGCGACAAAGGAGAAGGAAAGGCGATTATTCGGCGCGATCTCCCTGCTTTCATTCCTCCGCGACTCCGGAATGAAGTCAAGTGAGAAAGTTTGAAGCCACCACCCAAGACCGGAAGCGACTGTTGCGCGCACACCCAACAACATCCGCTACAATAAAAGTCCCTCACCCTCGCTAGAGTAGGAACGGAGGTTCAACTGATGGACGGGGGAGAATAAAATGAGGCGTTTACATATCGTTTTCAAAGTAAACTGGTCAATGAGAGGAAACGAGGAGGGGAGAAATAGTAATAACTGGAATAAGAACATGTCAGTGCGTTAAACAAGTCGTGTTATGTTAAAACTGTATGAGAATATGGTATGAGAAATAAAAAAAAGAAATGATGGAAGAACTAAAAAAAGGAAGGGAAGACTGGAAATGTCTGTGTAGTTTCTTTTTTTGTCTGTATGTGATTCCTATTATGAACCATTTATAAGTCTGAAATGAAATAATATAAAAACAGAAATAGACTTAGTGACATGATGAAAAGAATAGAGAGCAAACGAGGCCAGGTAATTGTTTTTTTCTGAATTGGAAATACAGAATTAAGACGAGAGAAGGGAAAGAGGGCGTGGCTTAAATCTAAAACGAGCAGAGAGGGCAAACAACACATTTATGCTAATTTTATTTTTTTTCTCTTTATATTCTAGGCTCCTTTCTCTTTGTGTAATTTATCGTTGTGTGCTGGTGTTGTTGTTGTGTCTTGTAAGTTGAAAACGTTTTGTTAAATTACTTATTCTCACAATTCAAAAAAGAAGAAGAAGAAAGGGGAAAAGAAGAAAAAGAAGAATACAGGGTAGAAAAGAATAGTCGCCCTAAAAGCGATCGTTTTCAGGTTAATTATAATACGACAGATTTCCCCCCTAACGACAGTGATCGTTTTTTTTAATTGTCAGAGTAAATAATTTTATAAAAACATTTACAACTTAAAAAAAACCCACAACAATACCCTTGCAATGAAATACACAACGGATTATATAAAGAACGTTCCAAACCAAATAAAAAAGAAAAAAAATATATATATATAACAAAAAAAAAGCAAAAGCGCAACAACAATTATAAGAGCACTAGAAAAGTAAATACTTAGAAATACACTTTTTTTTTAGAGCACAGATTTCTGGATCTTTTGTTGAGTGACAGTGATCGTTGTATTTTTTTTTTTTTTGTCAGAGTAAATCATTTTACAAAACATTTACAATCACAACAAAGTACGGATTATATAAAGAACATTCCCAACCAAATCAAAAAGAAAAAACAAATAAACAAATGTATAACAAAAAAAATCGTTGTTGTTACTAGCGTTGCCGCATCGCTCGCCGGAAGTGGCGTCTCACAACATCCGGCGTGTCTCGCGCTCGGTGTGTGTCTGTGTGTGTGTGTGTGTGTGTGAGGGAGAGAGAGAGTGAGAATGGCGGCGGCGGCGGGATGAGGAGCTGATGGCGGGTGTGTCGCGTCTGGTGCTGCGCGTGTCCGGATCTTACGGCCTCTTCTCTAAAGGCCTCAGCCGAACCCTGCTCATCTTCTTCAGCCTCGCCTGGAGACTCCGCCTCCGCTTCCCCTATCTCTACCTTATCGCCTCCATGATGTTCAACGTCCGGCTGCAGGTGAGAGACGCGCGATAAACACACACACACACACACACACACAC
>MU204375.1:472268-496624 GCA_017309775.1 Paedocypris sp. Pulau Singkep | reverse complement strand
GATAGATAGATAGATAGATAGACAGATAGATAGACAGACAGACAGACAGACAGTGTGTGAGGTTGGATATATGAATAAATGGCCAGACATAAAAACAGATGGATTGATAGACTGACGGATGGAAGGGTGGCTGGCTGGATATATAGACGTATGGATGGATGAATCAATGGATGGATAGAAATTATCGATGAATGGACAGAAAGCAGATAGATAGATGGATGGATCAATGAATCGATGGATCAATGTATCAATGGATGGATGAATGTTATAGATGTGTGGACAGAGATGGATGGATGGATAGATGACTAGACAGACAGTCAGACAGATGGATGGATGGATGGATGGATAGATAGATGGATGGATGGATGGATGGATAGATAGATAGATCCTCTATCATGGATCAATGGATGTTATAGATGAGTGGACAGACAGATGGATGGATGGATGGATGGATGGATGGATGGATCAGTGAATCGATGGATCAATGTATCAATGGATGGATGAATGTTATAGATGTGTGGACAGAGATGGATGGATGGATGGATGTTATAGATGAGTAGACAGACAGATAGATAGACAGACAGACAGACAGACAGACAGATAGATAGATAGATAAACAGATGGACAGACAGATAGATAGATAGATAGATAGACAGACAGATAGATAGATAGATGGATCAATGGATGTTATAGATGAGTGGACAGACAGAGAGACAGAAGGATGGATGGATGAACAGATGTTTTACTCAAGTCTTCTTTAGATTGTTGACTTGTAACTTGTAGTGGAGTAGTTCTTACAGTAAGGTATCAGTACTAAATGACACAAGAATCCACCGCCAGAATCGGCGCCAGCGAGGACGAAGAACAGGAAATAGACTGTGGGAGTTTAGTCTGTTACGTAACGAAACATTGCGTGATGAAATCGATTATGAACGATTTATTTTTTTGATTTACGTTTATTTATACCGATTTTTTTTTTATTTGCAATTTTTTTGATTTACGATTTTTCTGATTTGCGGTTTTTTTGATTTACAATTTTTTTGATTTACGATTTTTTTCATTTTCGATTTTTACGCTTTACACTTGTGTTGATGGTTCCAGTAGAGTAGCTGTAGTGGGGGCGGGGCTTCTCTGAGCTCAGAGCGTTTTGAGCGTTGAAGTGAGCGTGAAGCTGGAAGCGAAAGCGGATTAGCGGCCGATGCAGATGGGATTCAATCTGCTGACACACACACACACACGCGCGACCTACTTCTCCTGCTCCTCAGCTGTGTGTGTGCGCTGTCACCTGGGTTTCCTCCGGGTCTCCACAGTCCAGAAACATACGTTAAAATCGCCAAGTTCAAGTTTATTTATGTAGCGCTTTAGTCCGAGACCAACGCAAAGACGCTATTGCCAGTAGGTGTGAGTGAAAGTGTCTGTGATTGGTTGGCGACCAATCCATGGGGTGTGTCTCCGCCTTCCGGCCCCGAGCTGCTGGGATTGGCTCCCGCTCCCCGTCACCCAGAAATGGAAAAGTGGTTGGAAAAAGTTTATGTGATCAGATCAGTGCCAAAATGAACAAACGTCAAACGTAAATTTTGAAGAAACGATCAGAAATGCTTCCCATTTACGTTTTTTTTTTCCGCTTGTAATCATCACGTTTTCGTTTGAAACTTTATTTTTCACTTCAGATTTTTTTTGTTCGGTTTTGTTTTTGTTTGCATTTTGGATTTCTGGCACAGGCTTAACTCCTCCCACACTTCCTGGTCAAGCAGCTGCCAATCACACTCTCACCAGCCAATCAGAGTAAGGCCCGCCCCTACATGAAGCTAGTGCCAGGCAAAAGAATCAAATGAAGGAATAAATCGGAAAAAGCGAAGACAAAAATAAAGTTTTAAACGAAGATGTGAAGATCGCAAGGGAAAAATATAAAAAAACATGCAAACGTACCGTAAATAGGTAGCAGTTTTTGTTTACGTTTAAATTTACGTTTGATCATTTTGGCACTAAACAGATTGCATAAAAAATCTGTTTCAAAAAAAGTTGACGTGAAGATCGCAGGTGAAAAATATAAAAAAATCAAACGTAAGTGGGAAGCATTTTCCGTGTGTTTCTCATAAGTTGACGTTTGATCCTTTTGTCCCTGATCTGATTCCTCACTGGTCCAGACTGCAGATGAAGTGAAGTGTCCGTGTCTTTGTCTTCTCCTGCAGCACCTGAAGACCTTTCGGTGGAGGAGCGAGACGAGCTCTACAACATCCGCCGCAGGAAGAAAGAGCTGCTGGACGACATCGAGGTACCACAGACACAACAATCACCAGTTTAATTCTTTATTTATTTATTTATTTTATACATTTGTTGATTGGGTTTTTATATACATACACAACTGAAAATTAACATACAAGCACAAAGTAGAAAACACCCCCCCCCCCCGAAAAAAAAAAGTTCAGTTTAGTTGGCATTAAACAACTTGAAATTGTTCACACATCACAAAATTCCAAAAATTCCTTTCCGCAATATTTTGTGAAACTGACCGGATTTGCGTGACAGCACATAAGTCAGGCGCTCCTGAGGTAATGGTTCCACAATGATTTTATGCCGTCCTTTAACTGAAGGGGTTTTATCATTAATCCAATTGACCAAAATGTTTTTTTTTTTTCGTGTCGCAGAGGTGAGTATATATTGTGTGGATCTCGAATAATGCGTCCATTTGGTAAAGCGAGAAGATTTTTCCCAGTTCTCTCAATATCAAACCCCAGAATCGCTGAAGTGTGAAGTCTGTGTAAAGTCTTAAACCGTATTTCCCTCGTACGTGCGCGGACAGAAATATTCGCATCATCAACATCTCAACGGAAGGTTTATTTCATTTAGACTGAGTGTTGAGCTTCACTGTCCAGCCACAGAATATAAGCCCTAGCGCTTTATACGACTCTAATCAACAATAATCCACTGGTCTTTGTTGTTGTAAGTAATTGGAAACGCTATTCGATAATCCCCATGACGAGCGAAACTCGTTAGCTAAAACGTTCACACGTCCAAATGCTCTCCGATATATTATATTTAATAGAAGGCGACACAAAAATAAAAATGGAATGTATTATTATTATTATATTAAGTATTATATTTGTGTGTGGAGCATTGTGTTCTCGTGGGTTTCCCCCACAGCTTTCAGGAGGACTGACGTGTGGGAATACGTTCTTTGGTGTGAGACTGTGTGCCGCTCTGTGATTGGCCGGCCACTAGCTGTTAAAGCCCAGTGCTGCTGTGATTGGATCCTGCTAATGAAACAGACCCAGAAATGGAAAAGCAGTTCAGCTAATGAACGAGTCAAAAACGATTTGTTAAAATGGATGTATTAGATGAAATAGTGTTTTGGGAGAGAGAGACAGACAGACAGACAGACAGACAGACAGACAGAGGGCTATAAACAGAGATAGACAGACAGACAGACAGAGAGAGAGAGAGAGAGAGAGAGAGAGACAGACACAGAGAAAGAGAGACTCAGAGAGAGAGAGAGAGATAAAGAAAGAAAGAGATAAAGATAAGACAAAGATAGAAAGGGAGAGAGAGATACAAAGAAAAGGACACATAGAGAGACAAAGAGAGAAAGACACATAGAGAGGGACAGAGAGTGAAAGTGAGAGAGAGAGAGAGAGAGAGAGAGAGAGAGGGAAAGAGAGAGAAAAATAGAAATAGAGAGTGAGACACACAAAAAGAGAGAGACAAACAGAGATAAAGAGAGACAGAAATAGAAAGACAGAGATAGAAATAGAGAGAGAGGGTGAGAGAGAGAGAGAGCGACAAAGAGAGAGGAAGAGAGAGTAATAGAAAGAGAGTGAACTAGAGAAAGACACCAAGAGAGAGAAAGAGAGAGAGGGAGACATAGAGAGAGACAGTGAATTAGAGAGAGAGAGAGAGAGAGAGAGAGAGAGAGAAAGACGGAGAGAGAAATAGACAGATATTTCCAGTGGGAAGTCGGTAGAAATGGAGTAGACAGTTCCAGCGAGAACTTTGACTTCCTTCAAGCCAGACGATTGTAAATGATTGTAAGGTGAGCGTGGAGCTTCTCAGGGTGATGACGTGTGTGTGTGTGTCCCTCAGAGGCTGAAGCTGGAGATCGCCGAGGTGATGACGGAGATCGAGCAGCTGACCAGCGTCGGCGAGAGGTGAGACGGGTCAACGTGACCCCGCCCATCACACGCGTGTGGACACGCTCGACACATTCCTGTCTGTCTGCAGCAAAACCAGCCAGAGGAACAAGCAGATCGCCATGGGCAGGAAGAAGTTCAACATGGACCCCAAAAAAGTGAGTCTCCTTGGAGAAACCACCAGGCAATTTGGAGCGTCCGCACGAGATGTTCACGAGACGTTCTCAAGATGTTCACCAGATGTTCTTGATATGTTCAAGAGACGCTCTCCAGATGTTCACGAGACGCTCTCCAGATGTTCGCGAGATGTTCACAAGATGTTCACGAGACGTTCTCGAGATGTTCACGAAATGTTCTTGATATGTTCACGAGACGTTCTCCAGATGTTCACCAGATGTTCTTGATATGTTCACGAGATGTTCACGAGACGCTCTCCAGATGTTAACGAGACGTTCAAGAGACGTTCACAAGATATTCACGAGACGTTCTCGAGATGTTCACGAGGTGGTTCTCGAGATATTTACGAAATGTTCTTGATATGTTCACGAGATGTTCACGAGATGTTCTGGAGATGTTCACGAGACATTCTTGAGATGTTCACAAGACGTTCACGAGATGTTCTCGAGATGTTTATGAGACGTTCTGGATATGTTCACGAGACGTTCTCCAGATGTTCAAGAGACATTCTCCAGATGTTCACGAGATGTTCTTGATATGTTCATGAGACGTTCTTCATATGTTCACAAGACGCTCTGGAGATGTTCACGAGATGTTCTCGAGACGTTCTTGAGACGTTCTGTAGATGTTCAAGATGTTCTTGGGATGTTCACAAGACGTTCTGGAGATGTTCACGAGATGTTTTCGAGATGTTCACGAGACATTCTTGAGATGTTCCTGGGTCTGTGTGCAGGGGATCCAGTTCCTGCAGGAGAACGAGCTGCTGCGACAGACGGCGGAGGACGTCGCTCAGTTCCTCTACAAGGGCGAAGGCTTGAACAAAACCGTCATCGGCGATTACCTGGGAGAACGGTAACGCTCACGCCTGAGGTGTAGAGTAGCTGAAAACACTACTAGAGTCAAAGTTACTCCATTACGAGATACAAGTCGCCAACTCCGAGAAGACTTGAGTAAAAGTCGTAAAGTGTCCCATTTTACTCGTACTGAAATTAGGCTAAAAAAAGGGACTTTTTTCTAATGTAGAAATTAAATTAAACCAGCAGAATCTTTCAAAATGGCAGGACAAAATAGATAAAAAAGATCAAAAAAGAGAAAGAGAGAGGCAGAGAGACAAAGAGAAAGAGAAATAGACAGAGGGGGGTAATTGAGAGAGACACAAAGAAATAAAGAGAGAGAGAGAAAGACAGAGAGAGGGAGACAGAGAAAGAGAGAGAGAGAGAGAGAGAGAGAGAGAGAGGGAGAGAGAGAGAGAGAGAGAGAGAGAGAGAGAGAGAGAGAGAAATAAAGAGAGAGAGAAATAGACAGAGGGGGGGTAATTGAGAGAGACACAAAGAGAGAAAGACAGAGAGAGGGAGAGAGAGAAATAAAAAGAGAGAGAGAGAGAGACAGAGACAGGGAGATAGAGAAATAAAGAGAGACAGAAATAGACAGAGAGAGGGTGGTAGAGAGAGAGAGAGAGAGAGACGGAGAGAGAGAGAGAGTGAATCTAGTACTGTAAAGTCAGTCTCAGTCAAACTCAAATGTGCAAAAGCCATTGACGTGATTGAGCAGATAAACAGCATCAGCACCTTCAGCAGATGATCTCACCTCAAACCAAAAGTGGCTTAAACTGTTGATACTCAGTACAAGTACAAAGCAGCCCAAAATACTCCATATACTCAAGTACTTTACACCGCTGCCTCACCCCAACACTATTGTTAAGTTCTGGTGGTAGTAGTTCCAGTTTGTCCCTTCATGCGTCACACACACACGTCCACCAGTATTTCCACACAACAGAACGTTCAGCAGCTGTGGATCCGACAGGTTGATCGATCCTGACTGATCTTTTCCCCGCAGCCACGATTTCAACATCAAGGTTCTCCAGGCCTTCGTGGAGCTGCACGAGTTTGCTGACCTCAACCTCGTCCAGGCGCTCAGGTGGGACAAACCTCCTCCTCATCTCCTCCTTATCTCGTCTAGGAACAGTGGATTGTGAAGGTGCAACGCTCTCGGCTATATGAAGCAGGCACATGTTTATTATAGGGCTGTCAAGCTAACGACCTTGGAATGACCTCGAAAAAAAATATTGCAAATTGAATTTTATTACTGTCACGATCCCTTGGCACAGCTCCCTCTGGTGGCTGAACCTGGAGTCCTGAGAGGACAGTTCTCTTGGCAGCTCATCAGTCTCAGCGACACCTGCAATCAATTATCCTTGTGCTTAAAAGGAGATCGCTGGGACTGATGAGCTGTCGGTCAAACTCGTTACCATGCTGCACGTCAGTGTTTGTGTTGGAGTTCCCACGTAGTTGTTTTCTTCTTCAGTTTGGACATTAAAACTTCAGTTTCTACCTCTGCCTTCATCCATCCTTCCAAGTCGTAACAATTACAGTATTTAAACGAGTGTTTATTCAGTGCTTACATTAAATGACATATTACACCTTAATATCCAATATTACAAGCCTCAGTCATTTAACTGTGATGAATCGCGATTAATTGTAAAATTACGACTTGATTAATTTTCATAAATCGAATTTAACATTATCAAATATTTTCTTAAACATTTATTTATTAAACAAGTTGTTTATTATTAGAATATTTGTTGTTATTTATACATTTATTAAAATACTATTAAATAATTATTAAATTGTTTATTGATTCATTAATTTATTATCATAAAAAGTCGTATTGTAGCTGCATCACATTAATTTGTATTGTAGCTTTGTTTCATATAAAGTCGTTTTGTAGCTTTGTATCATATACCGTATTTTTCGCCGTATCAGACGCACTTTTTCTTCCCCAAAACTGAGGTTGAAAAGTTGGTGCGTCTTATACGGCGAATGCAGAGATCCGCGGAGCGCGCTCACCGCCATCTTAGTGTGCAATACCGCGCTGTTACATACGTTGTCTCGCTTTCTTTCTCGCGCAGAATCTTGTGAAACAATGAAACCATGATTTTCAAACTAAAACAGACTTTGATCAAAATAAAACAAGCTGATTTTCTCAAAACAGCCGCTCTTCTCTTAAAGGCACAGCGCAGTAAACAGAGCGTCAGGCGTATGCGCGTGAAGTACAAACTGTGTTCGATTAGTAATGTCTGTGCCGTCATTGGTAGTTGTGAGTTACAACTTGTAACGAAACTAATGTGTAATACTGTATTAAGGTGTTTATATACTTATATAAAAATCTAATTCACAAATCTTGTTGTTGCTGCGGCGCAGACAGTTTCTCTGGAGCTTCAGGCTTCCTGGTGAAGCGCAGAAGATCGACCGCATGATGGAGGCCTTCGCTTCACGTTACTGCCAGTGCAACAGCGGCGTCTTTCAGTCCACGGGTGAGACGGACCCTTCAGAACAGAGCAAATACCGTATTTACACAAATATATGCACCCCCCTCCACCACTAGTGGAAAACTTTTGAATTTTCTGGTTAAATTACGTACATTTTCTCTTCGGAATACTAAATTGTCTTTATTTGGCAAACCTACCTTGTGACTCGTGTCACTTCAATGTGGTTTTACTTGAATTATAGTTCTAAAAAAAATCAATTCTAGTCTTAAAGCTCCACCTCCTATAATCCTCCATGTAGATTACTACACATTTTCTTTACCAAATCAGACTAGATTCATGTGAATCTCGTTATCATTTGTCATTTGAAAAAACGAAACGATTTCTGGACAAAATGTATAAAAAATTTTGACGGAGTTTTGTGCCCTGCAAAAAAAATTATTCTTGACTAGTCAAAAATTATGAAATTAGACAATAATCTTTTGACAAAAACTTTTTCGTTTTTCTCTTACAAGATGAATTAACGAGCTTAGAAGTCGTTTTGAGCGGTTTCCTTTCTGCTCGTTTTCAGGCGCTAGCCGTTAGCCGTTAGCACGGATCTACCACACGTCTGTTCAAATATTAACGACTGTATTTAGTTTAATCTTACTTCGTCCAGTGTTATTTAACCACTGTTAAGTGTCGCGTGACTGATGTTTCTTTATTTCTGTTATTGAGCCAAAAAAAGCTTATAAGCTCGTCTTCCTCCAGAACCATGTATTTATTTTTTTTATACTTTTAACAAGGTCAATTTGATTCGAACAGTGTCTTCGTAATATAACCATGTAGTACATGTTACACATATGTCAACTGAATCGTTATATTTTTTACATGAAAACTACACCAAATAAGCCAAACAGGAGGAGTTTCAAAGTGAAGAAATACTTTTAAGTATTTTAAAAATATTTTTAAACTTTGAAAACGGGTCAAGTTGACCTGAACATAATATAAGGGTTGAAGAAAAGTGTAAAGTCGACGTGATTTCAAGTATTTGTGATTGCTCCTGACTTGAAATGTGGAAAAATGGGCGATTATTTTTACGTGCATTTTTTAAACCGTCTATTATTAGCGGCAGTCGAGTTTCTAAGTGTCTAAAATTGTGGAGAAAGGGCTTATATTGGCGTAAATACGATAATCTTGTCTAGTCGGTGTTTTTTTGTCTTTTCAAACTCTGACTCGTTTCATATGAATCTCGTCATCATTTGTCGTTTAAAGACGAACCGATATCTTGTTTTATTCAGTTACAACAGTGTAACAATTACCGCGTGTCGCACTTGTCCACCTGATCCGCGCAGACGTTTGAGGTGGAGAAGCGCGACACGTGGTAACTGTGACACAGTGTGTGAGCGATGAGTGTGCGTCTCTGCGTCTCTCCAGACACCTGCTACGTCCTGTCCTTCGCCATCATCATGCTGAACACCAGCCTCCACAACCCCAACGTGAGGGACAAGCCGCCCGTGGAGCGCTTCATCTCCATGAACCGCGGCATCAACGAGGGCGGAGACCTGCCGGAGGAGCTGCTCAGGGTAGGGGGCTGTGACGTCACTGCTCCGCCCTCACGCCTCAGACTCTCTCTGAGACGCTGTTCTTGGCTCGTTTACAACTTTTAATTCTGACAAAACAAACGTCCGGTCAAATAAACTCAGACATATACAAACACAGTTCCAATAAATCAAGCACAAATAAAATACATTTAAAATCGGGCGGGCGTCCGTTTAAACTTGAATTTGTTTTACAACTTTTAACTTATTTTACCCGTTAAGCGTTAAGCTGTGAGCGATGATACGTCTAGTAAACACACCGCGCGCGCACGCGACTCAAACGCAACAGTTTCCGCTATTAGGTAGTGAACTACTGACTATTAAAAGAAGGGCGGGGAAGTTAACGTCCTGACGTCACCACAACGTTACGCGTTGTCCAATAGAAAACATGGTGTTGTCCGCAGGAAAGCTGTGATTGGCTCCAGCGCCCGCAACCAGGAAATTAATGAATTGAAATACCGACTAACGTTTTAAATGTTTTACGTGATTATGTGTTGTTAAAGCTTTGTCTAAGAGCCTCATGCAGTCACCAGAAGAGCCGTATATGACACGCGAGTCACAGGTTCCCGACCACTGCTTTAGAAGGTTTACAAGCGAAAAAACAGAAGCTTCCGGAGCTCATGAGTTTAGTTTTCGTCCGCACTTGAGCGAAAACTATTGACGATCCAACAAACGCCTTTTTTTCCGATTTTTTTTTTCTAGAAATTATGTTCGGCGGCCCTTACTCTGATTGGCTGGGGGGAAGAGAATGGGATTGGCCACTGCTTAAAAAAAAAAAAAAAAAAAAAAAGGTCGTAAATGTGACATTTGTTTTGTAGAAATTTACGCTTGATATTTTTGCCACTAATCTGAATCCAAACACCTTGCGCCTAAGTAACAACACCTGAAAACACAAAAAAATGCAACTGTGATTAATTAAAACAGTTAAAAATAATTGACGCGGTTAAGCGGCTAAAATTAATCACGTATATATATTTATATTCCGCACGAATCAGACACTTCCTGAAGTTTTCTCCAGGGGATTCGTCTCTCTGGGAATATCGTTTCATATTTTTATATTTATTGTGTCAGTTATGATTTTACGGGCTGGGTTTCATCTCGAGCTTCTCTTGATTTTACTCGACCGACTCGTCTCGAGCGAGTAGATATGATGCGATTTATGATTGTAGTTCACACCGCGTGTAACTTCTCTCCTCTTCTCTTCACTCCCTCCTCCACCTCCGCTCGTATTTGGGTCACATTCCAAACGAATCCGAGTCAGTCATTATTAATGCAACACAAACTATACGTCTGTGTGTTAATAATTTATAAAGCATTAAAATCTCATTTGCACAGATTTCCAGCACTAATCTCTCTCTCTCTCTCTCTCTCACTTTCTCTCTCTCTCACACACCCACTCTCTCTCGCTCTCTCTCTCTCACTCTGTAACTCTCTCTCTCTCACTCTCTCTATCTCACTCTCTCTCTCGCTCTCTCTCACTCTGTCACTCTCTCTCTCACTCTGTCACTCTCTCTCTCTCACTCTCTCTGTCACTCTCTCTATCTCTCTCTCACACTCACTCTCTCACTTTCTTTATCTCCCTTTCTCTCTCTCTCTCGCTATCATCTCTCTCTCAATATATATATATACATCTTTCTCTCCCTTTCTCACTTTCTCTCTCTCTCTCTCTCTCATTTTTCTCTTTCACTCTTTTTTCTACCCTTTTTTCTCATTCACTCCTTCTACATCTGTATATTTCTCTCACTTTTACAATCTTTTTCTTTCCCACCCTTTGTTTTTTCTTTATTTTTCTCTTCTCTCTTTCACCCCTCTACATCCATCTCTCTCTCTCCACTACAGAACCTGTATGAGAGCATTAAGAGTGAACCCTTCAAAATCCCAGAAGACGACGGTAATGACCTGACACACACTTTCTTTAACCCGGACAGAGAAGGCTGGCTCCTCAAGCTGGGTGAGACCCCACACCACTGTGTGTGTGTGTGTGTGTGTGTGTGTGTGTGTGTGTGTGTGTGTGTGCTGAGTACTGTATGTACTGTACAACCCGCCTCTGACTCTCACTGGAGCTGCTGAAGGAGTCGCACTGGAGTTCTTTACGTCTCGTCTATCGTCGTTAAGTCCTTCACATTCGGGGCTGATGGATTCGTGCGGCTTTAGAAAAGAACGAGCTGTTTAACACAGAGTCTTGACATGGAATGGAAGCGCTAATCTGATCTGACCCACAGCAACGGGGAGATTCTGCCGAGCTTTGGTTTTTAAAATAGAACATGCTTTGCTTTCTGATTTGATCCGCCTCACGTTTTCTTCCGAGTGAATCTTGAATTTGTCATGATTTCATCTCGTGCTGGTATTATCCCTCTGTGTTATCCTCAATACGACTGAGAGCGGGAGAAATGCTTCCCATCATCTTTGCTATCGGCCTGCCAAGTGTTTATCGACATTTGGACGGAATAGGACTTTTGTAGACGTGTTGAGCGTTAGAATTCTGTTTGTGAGACTGAAGTAAATGGAGTCTGTGGGAGGTTGTGTGAGTCAGATTTCCCTGTAGGCAAGAAAGCAGAGGCGGATTTTTCGACATACGTACATGAGCGGTGAGGATTTGTGAAGCCTATATTTCAGTCCTGTGGGAGTCTATGTCAGTAACCCGACTGTACGCTGAGAACAGCCAGGCATTTATCTCATATGCGTGTGACTTTTCTCCTCGCTGCTTGTGGCTCCCAGACATTTGACGTCTCTGGACAGTGCGAGATTGAGTCAGAGCTGTAAAAAAAAAATTCAGCCGCAATCAAAGCAGCAGGATGAAATATGAGGGATGGAATAATGGTTGAAATGACGGCAAGACGAAAGTGTGAATTCATAAAACGAGATACAAGACTGTATTCCTAAAATGAGATTTAAAATTTGATCACAAGATGAGATAGAAGACTGTGTTGACATGACAAAACAAAGGATGAGGTGTTGGCAAGACGAGATACTAGCCTGTGTTCACAAGACGAGATACTAGACTGTGTTCACAAGACGAGATACTAGCCTGTGTTCACAAGACGAGATACTAGACTGTGTTCACAAGACGAGATACTAGACTGTGTTCACAAGACGAGATACTAGACTGTGTTCACAAGACGAGATACTAGACTGTTCACAAGACAAGATACAAGACGAGATACAAGACTGTTGACAGGACGAGATACAAAACTGTTCACTAGACGAGATACTAGACAGTGTTCACAAGACGAGATAAAAGACGAGATACAAGACTGTTCACTAGACGAGAAACTAGACAGTGTTCACAAGACGAGATACTAGTCTGTGTTCACAAGACGAGATACTAGACTGTGTTCACAAGACGAGATACTAGACGGGACTAGACGTTCACAAGACGAGATAAAATAATGTTCATAAGACAAGATACTAGACTGTGTTCACAAGACAAGATACAAGACGAGATACAAGACTGTTAACAGGACGAGATACAAAACTGTTCACTAGACGAGATACTAGACTGTGTTCACAAGACGAGATAAAAGACGAGATACAAGACTGTTCACTAGACGAGATACTAGACTGTGTTCACAAGACGAAATACTAGACTGTGTTCAAAAGATGAGATACTAGACCTTGTCCAAAAGAAACAACCCTGTTGTAAATGATGAGACACAAAATGATGTTGAATGAGTGTGCGTTCAAAAGACAAGTACACAAAAATTGCACACAAAACGACATTGAGACGTTGTCATAAACGTGTGTTGATTCTATTGAGGGCTCTTACTCTGTGTTAATCTGTCTCAGTGATTCTAAACTTCACATGATGTGCAAAGCAGAACGTTTACAAGCATCTTCTGTTGCTGTTTCAGGTGGACGGGTGAAAACCTGGAAGAGAAGATGGTTTATTCTGACCGACAACTGCTTGTACTATTTTGAGTACACCACGGTAATTACCGTTGTCCGTCAGTGGGTTCATTCCCATTGTGATTCTCTGAGTCTTCATCCTCTCTGGACAGGACAAGGAGCCTCGTGGAATCATTCCTCTGGAGAACCTCAGCATCAGAGAAGTGGAGGAGCCCCGAAAACCTGTGAGTGTCAAGCCACCCGTTCTGTCCCGGTGCGGTCGAGGAAAAGCCTTGTCTGGATCACATCTTCTCACGCAGAACTGCTTCGAGCTGTACAACCCCAACCACAAAGGGCAGGTGATCAAGGCCTGCAAGACGGAAGCAGACGGGCGGGTGGTGGAGGGCAACCACGTGGTCTACAGGATATCAGCGCCCACTCCAGAGGAGAAGGAGGAGTGGATCAAGTCCATCAAGTAAGAGACGACTCTTCTGCTCAGTGGGTGTAGATCTGAGAAGCCTGACGTGTCTGCACCACAAACTCTGCCAAAATGAGGCGTCGCTGTGAGTGAGTGAGACTGTCTTTCCCCAAGTCCAGGGGGCGTGTCCTGGCCTCCCGAGTCACTGGGATTGGCTCCAGCCTTATATTTTGTAGTGCGGACAGATTTGAGGCGTGGCATATTGTTTAACTCCTCCCTCTTTTGACAAAACACGACACCTAGACACGGAACAGATATGGTATATGTTTTTAAGAATTTACACCAGAAATGAACAGAAATGCAAACATGTTGGATTGGGGTTAGGGTTAGGGTTGGGTTGGGTTGGGTTAGGTTTAGGGTTGGGTTGGGTTAGGTTATGTTAGGGTTTGGGTTAGGGTAGTGTTACGTGCTTGGGTTTGGGTTAGGGTAGTGTTACGTGCTTGGGTTTGGGTTAGGTTAGTGATTCCCGGTTTCCTGCGACTCGACACAGACAAACAACACACCACTATTAGCAAACAAATAAACAAATAAACGAGCGATCCCCAACATAGGAGATCGTAAGGATCATTAGGTTAGGTTAGGGTTGGGTTACGTTGGGTTGGGTTTAGAGGTTAGGGTTTAGGGGTTAGGGTTAGTGTTAGGGTTGGGTTGTGTTAGGGTAAGGGTTTAGGATTAGGGTTATGGTTTAGGGTTAGGGTTGGGTTGAATTAGGTTAGGGTTGGGTTGAATTAGGTTAGGGTTGGGTTGAATTAGGTTAGGGTTGGGTTGGGTTGGGTTGGGTTAGGTTAGGTTAGGGTTGGGTTAGGGTTTAGGGTTAGAGTTGGGTTAGTTTAGGGTTAGGGTTTGGGTTTAGAGGTTAGGGTTTAGGGGTTAGTGTTAGGGTTGGGTTGTGTTAGGGTAAGGGTTTAGGATTAGGGTTAGGGTTGGAGTTAGGGTTGGGTTAGAGTTGTGTTAGGGTGGTTTTGTTTAAGCTGTAGTTCATTCCGGCGGATTCAGTCGCATTAATCAGCATGAATGGAAAAGGCTTCCTCATCACATATCCAGCCCGTGTCCTCTTCCTCACCCTGTTTTCACGGGTTGTCAGGTCGGATTAGCGGAGGAGCAGCGACCTGTTGGCAGGATCTCACCGTGACCCACTGACCTTCTGCTTTACCCTAGTGGCGCGCTATGGCCCGAGCTTTCCGTTCATTCAGCAGAAGTGAAGATGAATAATGCATGACGTGGTTTACAGTAGATGGTCAGGAGAAACTATTGCCGTCTTCTGAAGCATCAGCTCTGTTGTCTCTCTGTCTGAAAAGGGCATGAATTTTGCACTTTGCTTTATGGAGCACGTGCACATTACTATTTGCTCGGTGATCAGTTTAAAGCCCCAAGGGCGAGGAGTCCGATTATAACAAACATGTCATCTGACAAATAATGGGTCAATGTCGTGCTGGCAGTTGACGTCATGGTTCAAACTGTCTAACCCGTTTCAATCAGGTTTGTGTGTTTGAATTGCCGTGTAATTTTTCAACAGGCACGTCCTTAATATCATTTATTTTGTTACATAAACTAAAATCCTTCAGAATAAAAGAGAAACCCACTCTGGTTATTGATTAAGAGAATCACGTTGGCCAATCAGGAGAGTTCACACCGAGATGTGACGGTTATATTGACCGTCTCAAATTAATTTATTTTTCAATTAGATTTTTTTTAAGATGCTTTGTAATAAAAGTTTCTGCCAGAATGACTAGTCAAGTCAAGTACCAGGACTTGCATGTGAATTAGCACAACCTCCATTGTTGGCCCATAAAATCAGTTGATGTTTATTGTTTTAACAGAACATTGATTATAAGAATCCAGAGATTCATCAAAAATTGATTTGGTTTTAAAATGTGAAAAACCACAGACTAGTGTAGTTGAATTTTGGGTCAAACTCAATTTATGAACCTTAGTGCCAACTACACAACAGCTTAATGGAAATGGAGAGATATGCTTTGTTAGGCTCAATCTTCCAATTCAGATAAGAACTCACCTAGACATAACTTCCCCTACAATCCATCCATCCATGTTCTACCGCTTACTCCATTTCTGGGTCAAGAGGAGCTGGGGTCTACCTATGACTCTGGCCATGGAGAACAAGTAAATTCCGCTAAGACCCCGACCAGGTCTTGAATCTCACCTCAGATCAGGAAAGGAATTTATTATTCTGTCAGGCAACAGCGCTACCCACTGCTCCACCACCCCGCTTTGAAAGTCTCCAACTCCTCGAAATCAGACTTGAACTTGAACCATTAGTTCAATGCTTCTTAAATAGTGGGGCGCGCCGCCCTGGGGGGGGGGGGGCACAGGCGCTGCTGGAGGAAAAAAAAAACGCCAGTAAACAGCCGCGCAGATTTTGAAAATTTCGATTCTTTTAACTGACTGTCTTTAACTCTCGAACACTAAAGTGAACGATTCTTTTTGAATCATTTGTTCAATTTTTACTAAATGGGGCGCTGTCCGTTTGAACAATTTGCGAATGATTCTTCTCGCTATGAGTCTGTAGGCTCGTGATAAACGAATTGTTCACTGATGAGATTCGTTCATCCAGAGTCATAAAAAAATCGTTTATTTCGAACGAATCGTTCACGAAAGACACATCGCTATTATGGATCCGTTTGTAAAAGAGAAGGGATTTTTCCCCAGGTTTAAGGGGGCGCGACCAAAACCATTTGAGAAACACTGCATTAGTTGAACACTTCGTTTGTTGTTGTCTACCACGTGTTCTAGTTCAACTCGAGTTCAGTTTATTTATATTGCGCTTTTCAGGGTCGCAGACTGCCCCAAAGCAGCAAACGTCATATGTCAGTGTGTCTACTGTAAAAACCTGTAAATTACTGTAATGAGCGATGAGCAAGCCAAAAGCAAACAACATTAAGCTAAATACAGTGGTACCTCCACTAACGAATGACTCTGTTAACGAACATTTCCTTTTACGAAGGGCCTCGTCGAGAAAATATCGTCTCTTTTAACGCAATTATTTCACGATACGATTGGCCAAGTGTTGTAGCGACAAGAATGTCAGGCAAGTTTTTCTCTTACCATTACTAAGCAGGGAGATCTTTTGAGAGAAACATGCCAGAGTCCAGACCAGTGCTAATTTTGACAGATTTTACTTTCATTCCAAATAAATGTATTTTCATAAACGAAACCTCAACAAAGCGAAAAACAGATACAGTAAAATAAACTTCTTTTTGCACTCGCCTTGCTCCACAAGCTCTAAAGGCATTTTTGTTTAGTTTTTATTCCTTGACGAAAGTGTCAATAAATCGGGAGCGGGAGTTTTTATATAGTTCTGGTTTCGTTTCTGTCAGGGAAAAAGTTGACGAAGACGACAAAAATATTTCGTCAACAAAATTAACACCGATCCAGACATATAAAACGTTTTTTTATTCTTCTAAAAAAAATTTTAGTCCAAAAAAAAAAACACTTTTACGGAAGTAACACGGTTACAGACGTCTTACTTCCGGAACCGATAACACGTCAGGCAGGACAAGCTGCTTTTGTTGTGGAACTTCGACACCCGGTGGTGAGGACAGGCAATGCAGGTGGAAATGCACAGAAACCCTGTAATGATTCACTGATCAGCGTGAAAAGAGTTCAAGGGCAACATTTGATACAACGTTTTATCATATTATAAAATCGTTTTTTTTTATCCGTATGGATTATCAAATTCCCATGCAAACTGCGGCCAATTTTACGAAGTTTCCATTTAAGGAAGCTTCATCGACTTCGTAAAGAGATGTACCACTGTGTATGTGTCTTTGTAAGGAACGAGATGAAATTTACGCTGGTTACCTGTTAAAAACCGTGTACAATCCCAAGCTGGTGCTCTTCTCCCCAGAGCCAGCATCAGTCGCGACCCCTTCTACGACATGCTGGCCACCAGGAAGAGACGCGTCGCCAACAGGAAGTGAAGCCCGAGAGCCGGACAGCTCCACGTGTGTAGTTCCTGGGTACGAGAGTCTGGAGACGTCGTGTGTCTGCATGGACGTCACTTTCGAAACGCCGCTGAAGAATCGTGACGCTAGAATCAGCTGGACTGATTCGCTTCCATTCGTCCGGGTTTCGCGGCCGCGGGACCGATCCGCCCGCTTTACGCCTCTCAGCGTTGGATATTTATTTTCTATCTTCTACTCGTAAGTTATGTGTAAATATTGTAAGCACGTGCCCTTCCTGTGTACGTACAATCTGTAGCAAACGAATCCGCTGGCTCGAGCGAATCGTCTGGAAATATCGCGCGATCCGTAATTCGATCATCGTGATTCGTAAGATGTTTATATACGTGTGTGCGATGAGGGGGATTTTTCTCTGTCTGTGTAAGCGATCGCTCCTGTGTTGAAGACGCATAAATCTCTCCCGAACCAAACAGTCGTCTCGGAGTTTTTCTGGAGTGGTTGTTCTTCTCTCCTCGGTTCTTCTTTAAAGTTTCAGCGTCTCACAATCCTCACACACACAAAGCGTCCACTCACATCTCCACTGAATCCAGCCTTTATTCTGAAATCTGAAAATCAGTTACAAAAAAAATTCCGACCGATAACCAGGAAATGACTAGTTTTCCCTACCAGGTGTAATACAATACACAGAGTATCATAAAATATAATCTGTGGTTTACGCTGGGATTTATAATCTAATCTGTGGTGTAAATAATACAGTCTACACACATTTACACCCATAAGTATTTGCAAATACTGTTTCTACATATGTGAGTGAATATATACATATTGTGTGTGTGTGTGTGTGTGTGTTAATAACTGTTTTATTACACAAAGACACACACATATATATAATCCATATATTTCACGATGACACAGTTTGATATTTACAAAACATTTGGCAAAGTTTGAAGATCTTTACACAGTAGATGTGAGACATTGTGTGTGTGTGTGTGTGTGTGTGTGTGTGTGTGTGTGTGTACTGTACGCTACATTACTCTGTGGTGGAATTGGAATTAAGTAATTTTTGAAAAACAGATAAATCGTTTATTAAATCATTTATAACTTTAGAAATAAAGAAAGCTGCGTCACGTGTGCTGAAACATCGCCTCCGTGTGTTGAGATGTGATATGACTTAAACCATCTCACTAGACAATTATGTTTTATCTTGTGTTTATGTGTAATAAAGTACATTTTTTCTGTAAATAACCAAATCTGTGACAGTCCGATATGATTGAGGTTGACCATATCCAGTTCATCCAGAATTTCTACATTTCTTTTGAGGTAAAAGACGACATTTTGTAGCGGTAATTTCCAGAAATGTGTGGTGATTTTGCTTTTTTTTTTCATTGTCGCACGGTGGATTCACAATTTCCGTTGATGACACGATTCACAAAAACCCTTTTTGGGGCCGAAAGCCGCAGATTTACCCACAACAACTTAATTCCTGGAGGTTATAAGGATCTTAAACTGAACAACTACACAGAGATTTTAGGTTTTAATCTTGACTGTCTTTGTGCAGAAATGCATCACACAACTCGACTGTCCGAACTTCAGAATAAGATTCAGATTCTGTAAGGCTAGTTTCAAAAATAAAATCCGAAGCAACACCGCCACCCCCACGAGAGCATTATCGTTAGTTTGTTCTTAGAAATTTACGTTTGATGTTTTGAGTCTGCAACTTTAATTATGCAAAATAATTAGTGCCTAGGTGGAAAAAGTACAAAGAGGGACTTTAGATTAGACAATTATAACTCTCTGTTTAAGTGTCGATTTAAATCAGTATGTTACACTTTTGTTAAATTCTTTGATTGGAGAAAAGCTGGAGAAACTGTTTAGAACCGGATGAAGTGTAATTGTGTAATTTGCGTAATTCGGCGTAGAGCTCGAGCACGACAGTCCTTCACGAGTGTTTTTAACCCTCCTGTTGTCTTCGCTTCAGAGGAACATCCATAAAGTTCATGGCTCAATTTGATCTGGGGGACTTTTATTATGTGTCCGAAACCTTTCCCAACAGCAGTGTATTATGTCTCATTGTTGCAAAGAAACTAATAGTATTTGATCTTTCTGACTCTTTTTAGCTTCTATTTTGTCTGAAGAGTCAAATTGATTCAAACATTATCTTTGTAACTAAGACATGTAGCGGGCGTTACAAATATGTCACCTGAAACGTTTTTTACAAGATTTTCTCTCTCTGTCCGCTCTCACTCTTTCATCTGTCTCTCTTTTTCTGTCTTTCTCTCTTTGTCTGTCTCTCTCTCTCTCTCTCTCTCTCTCTCTCTCTCTCTCTCTCTCTCTCTCTCTCTCTCTCTCTCTCTCTCTCTCTCTCTCTCTCTCTCTCTCTTTCATCTGTTTCTTTTTCCCTTTCATCTGTCTCTCTCGCTCTCTCATCGTTTTTTTTTTAAACTTTTAACACAGGTCAATTTGACCCAAACAGCATCTTTGTAACATACACACGTAGCGTGGTGTCACAAGCAAATATCAACAGAATTGTAATGTTTTTTTCACGATGATTACAGCAAATAAGCCGAGCAGGAGACGTTTCTTTAATTGAATAACGAATCTATAACTATAAGTGAAAAAATACTTTTTTTTAAAGTATTTTTCAAAGTATTTTGAAAATGGGTCGAACACAACCAGACGGCTAAATCGGTATTTTACCAACCTTCTCCGAAATCGGCGATCGCGTCATTCAGAAAAGCTGGAGGGGCGGAGTCTAATGACGCTATCACGGACTCCTCCTTCACAATCACGTCGTTCCGAAAAGCTGGAGGGGCGGAGTCTAATGACATCATCTCGGCCTCCTCCTTCACAAGAGTGAGTGTTTGGGCGATTGCGTCATTCAGAAAATCTGGAGGGGCGGAGTCTAATGACATCATCACGGACTCCTCCTTCACAAGGGCGGAATCTACGGGCGGCTCCCGAGCTAACGCCTCCCCCCGCCCCCTGCTGTACAGGCCCCGCCCCTGTGGTCAGCAGGGGGAGGAGGACACCTGGTCATACTCGGGGCACTTGAGCAGGGCGGGGTAGCTGGTGCTCATGGGGAGCGAGGCCTCGCTGGAGATGTCTGAGGGGCTGCGGCCACGCCTCGTCCAGGCGTCCGGATGCAGGAACTGACCCGAGTGGTCGGAGCAGGTGCTGGGGCGGGGCCGGTAGAAGCTGGGGTGGGGCTGGTAGATCTCCTCCGCCGTGTAGCGCTTCATGAACAGGTAGACGGACATCACCCCGGCGCTCTGCACACACACACACACACACACACACACACACACACACACACAGAACGAGGCAACAAAGGAAAGGAAAGGAAAGTAAGGAACTTTTGTATTTTTCATATTTTTCACATGTTTCATATTTTGTATTTATTCATATTCTATCTGTATATTTATGGCATATGTTCTCTCCCTTATTGTATTTCTTTATATTTTTTTTATCACTTGTATTTTATTTGTATTTTATCTCTCTCTTTTTATTGTATTTTATTGCTTTTGTATTCTTGTATTTGACTGCTTTTGTGTTTTATTCTTTATCCCGTGTTACATTTTTTTGTTCCGTCACCCCCCCCCCCCCTCCATGTTAACATGCTGGACTATTGCAAAATACATTTCACTTTAATTGTGGATGTGACAAATAAAATTTTAATTTTAATTTTGAATTTGAACGTGAAGTGATGGCAAAGTACATAAACAGCGCTTGACAACTGAACCAAAGAAGGAAATTGTGATGAGATTGTACGACATGTTTCACTTCACAAACGTCTTTCTGTCTGTCTCTCTCTCTCTCTCTGTGTCTCTCTCTCTATCTGTGTGTGTGTGTGTCTGTCTTTCTCTGTCTCTCTCTCTCTCTCTCTCTCTCTCTCTCTCTGTGTGTCTCTCTCTCTCTCTGTGTGTGTGTGTGTGTGTGTGTGTGTGTCTCTCTCTCTCTATCTGTGTGTGTGTGTGTGTGTGTCTCTCTCTCTCTCTCTCTCTCTCTCTCTCTCTCTCTGTGTGTATGTGTGTGTCTCTCTCTCTATCTGTGTGTGTGTCTGTCTCTCTCTCTCTCTCTCTCTCTCTCTCTCTCTCTCTCTCTCTCTCTCTCTCTCTCTCTCTCTCTCTCTCTCTCTCTCTCTGTGTGTATGTGTATGTGTGTGTCTCTCTCTCTATCTGTGTGTGTGTTTGTCTGTCTTTCTCTGTCTCTCTCGCTCAATAGTGCTGTGAATGCTGTTCTGTGATTGGCCATTGCAAATGACCCAAACTTTTTCTCCCACTTAGACACATTATCAGAATGAATGTCTTTGGCCTATACTATTATGTGATTGTCCCAAAAATGTTACAAGCATAAGTATAAACATAAAAGCAAAAGTCCAGATCACAGCCTGATAAACTTCAGTTAGTTTAGAATGCGGCTGCAATACAAAAACAGTATTTTTTGGCCAGTATAGTAAGTTGATGCAAGTAGATGAATAATATACAAATATCAGAGCATGTCAAACGACATCAGAAACCCCAAAACACCCTCAGACCCCAGAGGGTTAATAATCATAATCATTCGCCAGAATACAAACGTATGCAGTGGTCACCTGTTAAATCCTGTATACAATTCTACAAAGCATAAAAAAAGCTTTAACAAATGTTTTATTAGAACTGAATAATGGATGACAATCACTCGGCCTAGCCTTTCTTCACCTGGAAGCGATTTATGGATGGATTACAGGAATTACCTCGGTGAGCAGAAAGGAGATGGCAGCGAAGGCGAAGGACCAGCCATATTTGTAGCTGAAATACGCTTCGTTGTTCTTGGTCCTGTTGAACATCTCGTCGTTGATGCTGGAGATGTAGAGAACCAAGCCCACCACCAGAGACAGACCTGAGGGGAGGAGGAGAGTTAGAAGAGGAGGACGAGGAGGAGACGTGAGGAAGAGGAAGGCGTGGCACCTGACAGGATGAAGAAGATCCCGGAGACAAAGGCCAGGATGGTGCGGTGCGGGCGAATGTGTCCGATGTTGCTCAGCACGAAGCCGATGAACATGAAGAACAGACTGACCAGCGGGAAGGGCGTGGCCGAGCGAATCATCTCTGCGCCGCCCAATCACAAGCGCACAATCAGACTCATCAATCAGAAAATCTACCAAACTAATGCCCGGATTAAACTTATCAAAAGTGAGGCAGGAAATTTTTTTTCTAAAAAATTAATAAAATAAACTAAATTGCTGTTATTTAAAGGATATAAAGCCTACTTTGGCCATCTTTATGTGAATACAAGCACACCCAACCTTGCATTCTTCAGGCTCAAGCCTATCAATATGTGCACATAAAATAAAAAAACAAGTACTTCTCTTAACAATACCTAATTTACTTCTGTTAAAAAAAACAATTTTTGACTATTTTACTTGAATAATAGATGTAAAATTGATTGTTAAATATCATTTTTAAATGTAGTAGAGTCAGTCTCCAGTAGGGGGTGCTATTTCACAAATATTCCACGAAGAGAAAATATTAAGAAAAAGCATCACTTGAGATTTCATTAAACTTAAAAAAAAAAAAAAAAACTTATTTGATTGAATGATGTTTTTTGTATTGGCTAAGTAAGTGGATAGTTAATTCTTAATAATATATTAATAACATAAATATTTTTTGCACATAAATGCACATCTGCCACTAGAACAATTATTTAGGGTAGAAAAGAATTACAAGGAAATATAATTCTTTAGAAATATGAATTATTCTAATTATTCTATTCTAATATTATTATAATTGTATAATTATTATTATTATAATTAATTATATTATTATAATTAACAATTCTAAGAAAGATGGACATGATGCAGAAGCGTTGACGTTTAAACGCTGGACAATTGTCACGACTGTAAAAATCGCACCATGTCTGCATTTGTGCGTGACAAATAAAATTAGAATTTTAATTTGATTCGCACCGCTTTATTTGTGCTTGGCTTGAAATTTGGAAATTCGGCGCTAATATGTCAGAGTTATGTACCTGTCCAGCCACTAGATGTCGCCATTTCCCCTTTTTTGTTGCTTGTTATTAATGTAGATTTGGCTTGTGGTTTTATCAGACTTTTTTTTTTGCTAGTCTTTTGGAACTAAACTAGCGGGGTTTTGCTAGTCTGTTGGAATCTGACTTTTGTCTGACTTTTTTTTCTGCCTTTGTGTTTTGTATTCTGCTTGTTGATTTTTGGGTCATTAAACCGAAGTTATTTTCTCTTGAGATTGAGTATTTCCATTTATTTGTGATTGCTCCTGACTTATAGAAATATAGAAAATCGGCACTAATTCGTCAGAGTTATGGATGTGTCCGGCCACTAGATGTCGCCATGTCCCCGTTTTAGTTGCTTGTCGCTGATTGTTTTCAGCTGCGTCTTTTTTCCTGTGTGCTATTTGTGCTATTTATGTAGATTTGACTTTATTTTTTGCTGGTCTTTTAAAACTAAACTAGCTTTTGGAACTAGACTTGCGGGTTTTTGCCATCCTTTTGGAATCTGAATTGTGTCAGTGTTTTTTGTTCTGATTTTTTCATTTTCTGCTTTTGTGTTTTGGATTCTGCTTGATGATTTTTCGATCATTAAACCGAATTTTTCATTCTTTTCAGGTTGATTTTGATGTTTTTTTTCCCTGCATTTTGGGTTCACTTTTACCCTGTGTTTGTTTTTGTCATTTTTGTTCTTGCAGTGATTACATGATTATTACGTGCATATTTGAAACACACACACACACACACACACCAGGTTTGTGCGCTTGTAAAACGGAAAATAAGCGTGTGATGAAGAGCGACTCACTCAGGACGCTGACGGTCGATTCACTCGCCACCTGAAAACTCATCGGCATCACGTACTCGATAGTGAAGCAGCGGCCCGACTCTTCTCCTGAAACACACACACACGGGTCAACACAAACCACACACACACACACACACACACACACACACACACACACACACACACACACACACACAAAC
>MU204375.1:438348-472168 GCA_017309775.1 Paedocypris sp. Pulau Singkep | reverse complement strand
CTGACTCTGACTCTGACTCTGACTCTGACTCTGACTTGACTCTGACTGTGACTCTGACTCTGACTCTGACTCTGACTCTGATTCTGATTCTGATTCTGATTCTGACTCTGACTCTGACTCTGACTCTGACTCTGACTCTGACTTGACTCTGACTCTGACTCTGACTCTGACTCTGACTCTGACTCTGACTCTGACTCTGACTCTGACTTGACTCTGACTCTGACTCTGACTCTGACTCTGACTCTGACTCTGACTTTTTGACTCTGACTCTGACTTGACTCTGACTTGACTTTGACTTGACTCACCCGCCAGGAAGCAGACTCTCCACAGGCCGGAGTGTATGGAGACGCGTATGTCGGTGGTCTGGTTGAGGGGCAGGATGACGCCCTCCTCCAGGTAGAGCCAGTAGTCGGTGCTGACGGCGACGCCCAGAAGCCCCAGGCTACACACGGCAAACACGCTGCTCAGCAGAGTCAGACTCTTCCTCCCGCACGCGCTCATGCCACGCCCCCACACACCCGCCTGTCAATCAACCAATCAACCAATCAACACACGGGATTGATCACACAGTAGGGAAATTCAATTGACGAAACAGCCACTAGTAACAACAACAACAACAACAACAACAACAATAATAATCATCATCATAATCTTCATCATCATCCAAACCATAATTGTAATAACAAATGTAATAACACAAGTAATAGTAATAATATTATTAATAATAATACAACAACAACAACAATAATAACAACAACAGTCATAATAATATTAATCATAATAATAAGAATAATAACAATAATAATAATAAAAATGATGAAGATGATGACTATAATAATAATAACAACGACAACAATGATGATAATAATAATATAAAAAACAACAATAATAATGATGATAACAACATCAACAACAACAACAACAACAATAATAATAATAATAATAATAATGAACAACAGTAAATAGAGATTGTTCAATGTTTACTGAACGAATTAAGTAAATTAATTTCAATTCAAAACATGAATAGAGTTGGTCAGTCTGCCTGAAGCTGAGAAAACTACATACACACACACACACACACACACACACACACACAAACACACATACCCCAGTCACAGTCAAAACATACAAATTGTAAGAAATGCAAAATTTGTGCATTAGGTCGATTGTTATGTACATGAATATGTACAGGCTGACAAAAAGAGGGATAGATGGATGGATGGATGGATGGATGGATGGATAGATGGATGGATAGATAGATAGATAGATAGATAGATAGATAGATAGATAGATAGATAGATAGATAGATAGATAGATAGATAGATAGATAGATAGATAGATAGATAGATAGATCAACAGAAAAAACTTCAAAATGATCAATTCTACAGTCACAGCATCAAAAATACACACCCAAAACATAAATACATGATACATTATTATTTACTTAATGTATAATGTATAATAAAACAGACCATGCACAATAAATCGAATAAGAATATAATAAAAGTCTTTCTGTTGCACACTTTTAGCAGAATGTATGAATTATTGAATGGATTTGCTTCCTTAATGAATTAGAGAATTAAGAATTATCAAAAGCAATTCATCTTTACAATATCCGCTGTAATATTTTCTTACGTTAAGACTTAGTGTTCACATGTATAGATGAAGACTTGTCCACAGTGGCGGTTCTACATTGTCGGGCGGAGTAATGTATGTAATACAAAATGTTTGTAATATATACTGTACATTAATGTATACACCCTAATATTATCCTAACAACTTTTTATATTTACATATAAAGTGTGTTCTATTTTCTACTAGTTGGTTGAATATTTTTAAATACATGGAAAGATAGTTAATGGTCATATATTTCAATCTTTCTGTCTTCTTTAGGCTTCATATGTGCAACAATATATGCTTTATGCTCAAATTTCCCATATATTGGATATATACATTTTGAAAAAATAAAAAATAAAAATAATAATAATAATAATAAAAAAAATTAAGAGAATGCTGCCTACCTTTGTCTTGTTTTAGCTCGTTTTCCCTATTTTCTCCTTTTTCTAAATTGTGCACCTGATATAGCTTTTAGATTCTAGTCAACAGATTATAATTGTATTGTTTTTTAGAAACGTGATTAGCTTCCTGCGCTTTTTTTCCGCCTCAGTTTTCCACTTCTCTCACATTTTCTACACATCAGTAAACACAAACAACATGGCCGCCACATATAATGTATGATGCTAATATGACGCTCGCCCCATCCCCGCACCCGCCCCCGTGAGGTGATGCCCCGCCCAGTTCTAAAATTCTTTAAAAATTCCTACAACCCGCTTTGTGCACTTTGCGTGACATACAATTACGTCATGTTCAGGCCACCTCGGGAAGTAAAAACGAATAGTTATATCTATCTTTATTCTTATCAATTAGACAACCATACTAAAATAAAAGGCAGAATATAAGGAATAAGGTTCAATGAAGTTTAAACATTTGTTCACAAAATGTACAATTTGCACAGAGGTGTAAAGTACAGTACAGTAGAGTAAAAGCACTTCGTTACTTTCTTAAGTACGTTTGTGGGTACTTGTACTGAGTCTAAAAAAATATAAGAAGACAGAAAAACAGAAGAACTCTCACCAGACGCAGTGTCTGCTTTGTTCACCACGGACAACACAAATAAGAGCTTTTATAAAATCACCGTTAGATTTTAAGAAAAACATTGAGGTAGAGTTAATGCTAATTTAAATTGAATTTAATGTTGAGTTAATCTTCCCTGACTTTGCAATGCTGTAATGTCGTGACTAGCTTACGTAATTGTTTTGGTGCAATGTGAATACGTTTATTGGAGGCTGAGAATCACAACAATTTGCACATTTGAGTTTGATTAAGACTGACTTTTTGTTCTTTTTTTTTTTTTAATAAATTTTCGTTTCGTTTAGAAAATAAAACCTCATGAATAGTTTTTCCCCACATTTCTTTGTTTTTTTTAGCCTAAATTCAGTACGAGTAAAATACTTAAGCTCTTTTAAAAATCAGTACTTTGCTACCTTTCAATAGTGGTGACTTTTTACTTGTATTGGAGTAATTCGTACCTGTACTTAAGTATGTCTGGTACTCTTTACACCGCTGAATTTGTATGATATTTCCTGCTCAGCGACTTTAGCCTGAGAGTCTTTATAGTTCTCATATTCAGGAATTTTATTTAGAAAATCACGTAATAGTTGGGAGTCGGGAAATCGATGTTTTTTTTTTTTTTTTTAATTGAAATTTCGGGAAATCAAGAGTTTCTAACACGCATGCGCACATTTTTTAACGGCTTTGCAGGGCCAGTGGCGCAATGGATAACGCGTCTGACTACGGATCAGAAGATTCCAGGTTCGACTCCTGGCTGGCTCGACTCGGTTCGAAAGCTCCGGTTTTTATCGCGATATTTTCGTGTTGCTTTTGCGACCCGTTGCAGGTTTAAATACGAACCCGGCCATTGATTAACCCTCCTATTATGTTCGGGTCAAATTTTACCTGTTAACAGTTCTTGTAGTGTATTCTACATATAAACAAAAATGGCTCAGTTGATATATTTGTTATGCTGTTTGTGTTACAAAGATAATTTCAGACAAAATAAACGCTAAAAAGCGCTAAAAATGAGACACACACTCACACACACACACACACACACACACACACACACACACACACACACGCACACACACACACTGAACTGAATCATTTTATTTTTATATGATGATTACACCAAAAAATCCCAGCAGGAGAAGTTTATTTGAAGTATTTTTTAAAATACTTTTAAGTATCTTTAAAATATTTTTAAAACTTTGAAAACCTGTCAAATTGACCCTGAACATAATAGGAGGATTAAAAGACACTGACGCCAATTTAACTATTAGCATCACACAAATACATTGCAGAGAAAAACAAAGAATCATTTCGAATATCTTCAGTTAAAACCAGTTTTCTAGTAAGAAATATCTCTCGCATGTTTCTGCAATATGGTCATACTTTGGAAGAAATAAGCAGCTGTTGATGGATCTCAGCATTTTTTTCCATTTTATAACAAGCATTCTGGGAAATTAAGTTTAATATTTCACTTAATAAATCAACTAACCAATAAATCAACCAATCAGTCAGTCATGCAATCAATCAATTAATAAATCAACCAATCAATACATCAATCAATCAATCAATCTGTCGGTCTGCCTGCATGTTTTCAACAAGTTTAAAAAGTAAATGGAACAAATTTAATAATACATTATTTACCGTTTCGTTTATAACTACATAAAATTGAAATGTTTTCGTTTTAATTTCTTGCTCAACAACAACAACAATAGCAATAATAATAATAATAATAATAATAATAATAATAATAAAAACAACAATAAAACACATACTAACGAAAAGGGAAAATAAAACGAAGATCACGCAATAATTTATTTCTGATATGAAAAAAATAAAAAATAAAAACCTATATATTTAGCTGTAAACATATGAAACGGATGATTTCGCGAGCACGCAGCTAATTCTTGTGACGCACTGACATGAGATGGAGACTCACCGCGGACTGATGTGAAATCCAGCTGTGCAGTGAAGCAGCTGCCGTCAGCAGCACGAGCCCCGGACTGAGCGCGAAAACACACTCACGCGCCCTAAAAGCGCCCGAGATCCGGAGAGTCGTTCGGGGAGTCGGTTCGTTCGGAGAGTCGGTTCTTGGCTGAGCATCTGCGGACCACATCTGCGCACATCTGCTCGTCTGCGAGACGGTTTGGAGGAAGCGGAACGAGCCGCGACTTTACAGCAGGTCAGGACAACAACATGGCGAGTGGGAAGATGACAATAATATGAAAATAACGTTTTTTTCTCTCGCTTTGTTTCGGGAATCAGAGTGCGTGCGGAATTAAGTGTTCGAATAATTATTTATATAATAAAAGTACGCACCCTTTCAGTCTAGAAAGGCATCGGCTAATTAAACTGTAATAATTGTAATAATAACACGTTATTGGTCAGGAATAGAAATGATTTAGTAATGAACCGGGATTCTGTTCATGGATTCGGTTCCTGTCAGAGCGATTCTGAACACTTTGGATTCCGGAATGATTTGGGAAAGATGTTCGATTCATACGTTATACAATTGTGCTGAATTTTCAGAAATATATTCAGCTGAATATCAGAAATCTAAGCAACTTTTACTAGGTAGAGTATTATTATTATTATTATTATTATTATTATTATTATTATTATTGCTACAGGTAGGTAGGTAGAATTAATAAACTAATCCCTGAGGGAAATTCTTGAAAGATTTTCAAAAATTTCCCTCAGGGATTTTCTCTCTACTTGACTACATTAGTGATTGAGTTTCTGTCTCTTTACTTCACTACATTTGAATATACACTTACCGTTACTCGCTACATTGTGATTGACAAGTCAGCATTTTTTCTACCGCGGTGAATTTATCAAGTGGACGAGGTGATATCGCCATCTGCAGGATGCTGAAGATACTGATGCTGTTTATCACGAGAATCACGTCAATTAGCGGATGGACTTTTTTGCACATTTGAGTTTGACAGACTGACTTTTTGTTCTTTTTTTTATTGTTTTTTTTTTTAATAGTTTTTCCATTGTTTTGAAACGTTGAGGAGTTAAATTTCATTTCTAATTTCCACATCCCTAATCCGAATTCTACACAGATGAACAATGGGAATTTTTCCCTTCCTTTTTTTAACTGACTGAAAAATGTTCCTAATTTTTGAACACAGATGATCAATGAATATTTTTCTTCTTTAAAGACTCTTTTTTATGTCCCTGATTCTGCATAGTGACTTTGCATTGGTCTGGGACTAAGAAAAGCGCTACATAAATAAACCTGAACTTAAAATGGGAAACAAAACCTCAAAAATAAGGTTTCTTGTTTTTCCCGTTTATTGGTGGGTTTTTTTCCCGCTCTTTGAGGCTGCCCACTGCTCCGAGTTTGGTCGGAGGGGTAAAATGCAAAGACAAATCTCCCCATATACGGATTAAAAATGATTATTAAAACACCTTTTCGGGAAATTTATCGAAGGTGGGACTGTTTCTGTCAGGTTGCAAATATAAGGTGCGACAAACCACAAAGAAGAACCAGATAAATAAATGAACCAGGGATTAGAACCGGCAACTTTTTGTACCCAAGGCCCAAACTCCTACTGGGCACGGCTGGAATTACACCACTCGTTTTTAAAAAAAAAACAGACACACACTATTGTTATATGTTTATTCATACACGTTATTTTTCCACAATGAACGGCGGGACAGAATCGTAATAAGAAAAAGAAACATGTGAACCGACATTGAAAACTAGAACACTGTCCGCGAACAAATAAAGGTAATAATTCTAAACACCAACGACACTAGTAATAAACACAGTAGAGAGTCGGTGGACTCCAGTAAGATGTTCTAGAACACATGGCGGAAGGGTCGGAACGCTTCGTGGGTTCGAACGGAATGTCGGAGTCACCTCGCCACGTGGTCCTTACATTCCCAGACGCTCTCAATGTGAGACACTTGTGCTGACCTGCACCTGCAAAAGAACCGCCGGATCCTTCCCGAGAGACAAACACGGAACGCACACCAGAGAAAAGCCACGCGGAGACGCCCCGCACCACTAAGAGCTCGGCACCAGGTCCAAGAGTCCAAACTGTGCAGTCCTACACAGACAAACCACAACCACAGAGGAGACAACGCCATGCAGATACTCCAGGAGCTCTCAGAACTCTCTGGTCCAGATCTTTCTCTGGTCCAGAACTCTCCAGATCTTTCACAACTCTAGATCCCACCGAGTCAACTCGTCCCTGGTGGAGCGGCAGGAAGTAGAAGCAGGTTCTTTTGCGTGAGAAACATTCCATGCTAGAGACCCACGCGGACCCCACATGCACACAGCGGTCCGTCTACACACCAACCCGCTAAGAAGACGACGACGCGGAAACACGCAACAGAGATTTGCAGTGAGCGAAGCTACCTCAGGAGAGCCAAACTAGCCACTTGCTGGATCTTCTAAGCCAAGGGACCGTCTACCGCTGTAGAAGCACATTCACTTTTGAGTATAAAACCTGCGGGATAAATGAAGCTCCCTTTGTGTTCGCAAACATCCGGCTAAGCTCTAAGAACTCGCGGAGCCAAGACGCGGGGATTAAACCTAGAGAGTATATAGCGGAAAGCTCTTCAACACAAAGAGGTTCTTCGTCTAACAACACAGAGGAGACACATATCTGACCCTCCACCATCAGCGCCCTCCAGTGGAACCATAGGACACATGCTGCAGCCAGTACTGTGTTAGTGAAGCAGAACATCGCTTGATACACTGATATAACGCGCTTTACTGAAAGTAAGACCTAGTGAAGAAGAGTAGAGCCGAGGTCACCAAGCTACTGAGATTGGAGTGTTTCGTGAAAGGACGATGGGACTTTCATTCGAACTGGAGACGAGGAGACGTGAATCTGATGATGGTCTGGTGTGAGCAGAAGACAGCCTGAGGAAGTCCTGGGGGTTTTTGAAGTCGACAATCAATTCTCATGACGCAGATTTGTGCCTAATTGAAGCAAAATGGCCGTGTCCCAATTAGCAGGAGTTGATAAAAGTCCCATGTTGGGGTGGGGACTTTTGTGGGGTCCTGGCCTGTTTCAGAAATGAAATCTGGATGGGATCTGGAAACGCTGGGGAGGTTTGGAACACTTTCAGAGAACGCGAGAGGAAACGCATCATGGCGGAGTGTGTTAAATGACGATGACAGGAGAATCAGAGACACTTTATTAATGGAGATGGAGAATGCAGAAACGGTGGAATACTGGGGCTGAACAGTCCCGCACACAAGGCGAAGGAGACGGTGGGATGGAAGTGAATGGGTCAGCGGAGGGCAAAGGTCATGCACCACCCCGCTAATGGTTCAAGTTTCGGCCCGAGTCGAGATCACAGAGCGAGAGTAGGAAAGATGCATATATATGTCGAGCTACGCGGATATAAAAACGCACTGATGCAGTTATATTTGGCACTCCTATAACAAGAGATCTTATAAATATAGAATTTAGGAACGTCACGTAGAAATGGCAGTAGAGAGGACATCAGGTGGAGGACGCGAGCTCGAGTCGCGTCAGCATGCAGCACACACACAGAGTCTGAGGTGAAGCCGGAGAAAGCCACCGGCTGAGCGTCACACTGGGATCCAGGAATACGGGTGGATGATCCGATACTGAAGATAACCAGGACATACCACGCCGAGCTGTTCCCAAACCTAGTGAGCTGCTCCCAGTACGGACTGAGATCATGGACCATCAGGAGCGTTTTGGTTCTTTGCCTGTTGTCGCCTTTGTCTTGCTCACTGGATGAAATACGACCCAAGCGCCTACGAATGTGTGACTGTAGATAGGTTTTGGGGATATTTTTGCTGGCCCATGTTAATGCTAAAGTCTTTAAACACGCGACTCGTCTGTGCAGTGTCAGACACTTTCTCTGGCTTCAAAACAACACTATAGTCACTGTGCAGAAACGATCTCGCCAATACGAAACAGAAACAAAATGATGATGTGCAAAATCGGGGGCCACTGATGAAATATTATCACAAGAAGCCACTGCGATTCCCAGATTTGAAAACCTTCTGGAGCCTCAAGCGAGCTGCTTTTAACTCTAACCTAACCCTAAACTTAACCCTAACCCCAAACTAACCCTAAACTTAACCCAAACCGTAACCTAAGCCTCACCCCAACCTAACCCTAAACTTAACCCTAACCTAACCCTCACCCCAACCTAACCCTGAACATAACCCTCACCCCAACCTAACCCTAAACTTAACCCTAACCCCAACCTAACCCTAACCCTCACCCCAACCTAACCCTGAACTTAACCCTAACCTAATCCTCACCCTAACCAAACCAAACCTAACCTTAACCCTAACCCTAAATTTACCCCTAACCTAACTCTAACCCTACACCCAACCCTAACACTAATCTGTCACCTTTTGGTCACAAATTAACTTGATTTTTCCTACAAATATGTAAACATTGTGGCAAAACTCTGACGTTAATAAAAACTTGAATGCCAATTACGACATCTTCACTTTAATACTCGATCCACAGTTGAGCTGAATAACAAGAAAAATACTGTAAATTACATTTAAACCTACGTCTGTGTGAATATTGTGCAGTGGGGAGTTAATGAGGAGGCCGGTCGAGGTCTGGATTGGCCACCGATCCCAAGTGTGTCTCCGCCTCCAGACCCAGACTTGCTGTGATTGGCTCCAGCTCCGCAATAGCAATGGAAAGGCGGTGCAGAAACAGAATGGATGGGTATTTAGCAGTGGCTTCTTGTTTTACTTCCGAGATCTGTGTGTGTGATGATGGAGATTGGAGATAAGCAGGCTCAACCAATCGCGGTCTTAGCAACACTCGGCAGGAACCAGCCCAACATGGACCCTCAGAAGAAAGCACCATCTAGGTTTGGGGACAGCACACGTTCCACCTGCAGTATTGCCCTCAAAGTCTGAATGTGAACATGCTTCCGTCACAGACGATTTCCATCCGCCACACCCCCCCCCACCCCCGAGTTCAGATATGTTCAGATAAAGGGAATTCAACTCTCTACAAAGATTTGGTAAGTTCATCAACAACACGAATGAGTCTGGAAGGGTTTTGCTGGGGCGCGTCGGCTCCTTCATACCACGCTGTGCAGCGAGGCCGGGTGGATGAACTCCGGGTTCATGTACGAGAATCCGGCAAACTCGCTCTGGTCGATGTTGGCGATGACCAGCTGGTCTGGCGGGGTCAGCATGGGCTGCGTGCGGGTGAAGAACTTGTCGAAGTTTTCCGCCGCTTTGCCACACTGCGAAAGAGAAGAAGAAAACGACACACCGGGTTAGTCTCTAGACCATAGCGACGCTAGGAACTTCCTGGAATGTGATGAGTTCAGAACGAGAGACACCCACACACTTGTGAGTTCCACTGCTGTTTTATTGGTTGTTAACTAGTACTCAACAGTCACGTGATCGCTGTTCAACTTTCTAAACTAGCCGGAAGAAAGTCGTCAAATCGTCTTCAACATTTCCCATTGGCAGCGAATGGAGAGTCATTTTCCAGTTTGTGTGTCATTCATTTATCATCTTCAAGTTACACCTTCTCGACTTTTATACCTTTCCTCATACTCAACCTTTTTATCCTTTGCTTTATATACATTGACTTTCAATGGGATTCCTCATTCCGTTTTCATTGTCAATCCTCTTTTCAGCGGCTTCTCGCCTCATCTTCCACCGTAGAAACGGGTCAAGAGACTTCATAATCTTTATACACTTCATATCTGTTATACTTTTTGAGTGATCACAGTTTAAGATTCATGTTTCACAGTCTCTTTTAGTCTCACTAGAGTCTCAGAGTCACTCATTTAGAGCCGCCATCTTGAAATGACCTTGTGCAAATGCCTGAGATTTCCGCAATAGTCGTCGCTTGGTCACTGCTTTCGCGAGATTACGAAAATCTCAGGGATTTGCAATTTCAAGATGGCGGCTGTATAGGAGAGATAAAAAAAAAATCGATGCTGTATAGGAGAGATTAAAAAAATCGATATATTACACGTAAAATGAGACTCAACTACCAAAATTTTCCCCGAACGAAACGACTCTCGGCACGGAAACATTTCGTAAATCGGGGTACCAATTTACACAAAAACGTATTTACGACGTCATTTCTTCACAAACGGCTCCGTCCAGCTGATGTTCTCTCGACGGTGTTGTGTCTGTCGTGGCTCATGACTCGAAGCTTTTCTAGGGCGATGAGCACCGACGGCTGAGCACTACTGCACGTGAGTCACGTGACCTCCACAAGCGCTCCGCTAAACGACAAACCTTCTCCGACACGGTGCTGCACTTTATCACCTGATGCCTACCGAATATAACAACTGTTCATCTAGAAATCAGACCACTTTTTGTATTTATTAACGATAAATAGTTAAACAATATGCATACAATTAACTCGCCCTCGGGTAAGAGACCAGCTCCCCGCCACCCTGAAAAGGACTAAGCGGCAGAAAATAGATGGATGGAAAATACAATTAATGTTTGTATATATTCAGAGATTAATCCAGATTAAAGAACAGTCTCTGCTATCTGGTAGAGGAGACAAGCTGATGGACCTTTTACACAAGTGAAGCTGTTTTTTTTGTGTCCAATCGCCTCAAAAGCACTAAGCGTTTTTCCAGCCGTTTGTTCCGATCTGGCCATCGATCAGGGAAATATTGAGCTGCAAACGCTGGTCCTCGGGCCAGATGTTCAGCGGCTCATTACCATTAGCGGCTCATTAGCCGATAATCTCAAACACACTCGCTTGTGAGGATAAAACGCCACAAAGCGAGACAAACTCCGGGTCAAACTCCGTTTCAGTCAATGCAATTTAGAAGTTGGGAGAGATTTTTTTCAACATCATTTACAAAACATGGTTTAGAGCGTAGATAACGTTTGATTTGTTGAGTGTTTGCTGTCTTCTACTACTAGAAATCCACTGTCTAGGCAAACAGAACGCCATGAAAAAGAGAGAACGAGAGAAAGATTCAGAAACGGAGAGATGATGAAAGAGAGATAGATAGAGACAGAATTAAAGAGGGGGAGAGATAAAGGGAGAGACAGATAGAGTCAAAGAGAGAGAGAACGAGTCAGAAATAAAGAGAGAAAGAGAGATATATACAAAAAGGGAAAGAAAAACAGAGAGAGAGGGAGAGAGTGAGAGAGAGAGAGAGAGAGAGAGAGAGAGAGAGAGAGAGAGAGAGAGAGACAGAGAGCGAGATAATTATTTGACTTGATTTAAAAAAGCCTTTAATTGTCCCACAGCTGGAAAATTTCAGAGATAAAAAGAGATAGTGAGAGAGAGATGGCTGAAGACATGGCGGAGAACATGACTGGAGAACATGCAGGAGAACAGGGTGGAGAACATGACTGGAGAACATGACTGTTGAACATGACTGTTGAACATGACTGTAGAACATGACTGGAGAACATGACTGGAGACCATGACTGGAGAATATGGTGGAGAACAGGACTGGAGAACATGGCTGAAGAACATGATTAAAGAACATGACTGGAGAACATAATGTAGAACATGACGGTAGAACATGATTGGAGAACATGACTGGAGAACATGACTAGAGAACATAATGTAGAACATGACTGGAGAACATAATGGAGAACATGACTGGAGAACATAATGGAGAACATGACTGGAGAACATGGTGGAGAACATGGCTGGAGAACATGGCTGGAGAACATGACTGGAGAACATGGCTGGAGAACATGGTGGAGAACATGGCTGGAGAACATGGTGGAGAACATGGCTGGAGAACATGGTGGAGAACATGACTGGAGAACATGGTGGAGAACATGACTGGAGAATATGGTGGAGAACATGGTGGAGAACATGGTGGAGAACATGGCTGGCCTCAGCGACGCTCAGCAGTGGCTCTGTTTCCTCGTCTAACATCATCACGCATTGAAGCGAATCACGCGGCTGGACGAGCAGCGAGTCAGTGGTCCGTCACACACTCTCACTCACCACTTTGGGTTTAAACGGAGGCTGGATCTCTCTGTTGGCCAGTCGATCCCAGTCGATCCTGCGGAAGAACGCCTGCTCCTTGATGTCCCGCTCGCCCTCCGCACTGCAGCCCAGACGCTTGGACGGATGCTTGGTCATCAGCTGTGAGGAGAAGATCAGAAACTTGTCAGATCTCACGGGCCAGAACCACCACTTACTTCATTATTCAGTCCATCTTACTGAACTCAGGGTTGAATTAGGCCTTCTGATTGATTTAGTTTAAGTTGCATGTCTGTAATTTGGCCTAAATAGTATGTTTATTTTATTTTATTTTATAAAAAAAAAAAAGTCAGTCGATTAATAAAACAAATCAGTCGATTAATCGGACCCACCCCAACAAAAACACAACCAAAAACAAACTATCGATATATTTATCAATTAAAGTAAAGTGAGTGAGCTTGTCAATTAGAAAATAATCGTTAGAAAATAATTTTCGATTTAGATTTTTTTCGAAAATAATCAACTACAAAATAACGCAGCTAATTAGCAGTTGCACTTTTTTGCACATTTGAGTTTGACTTTTTGTTCTATTTTTCTCTTTTGTTCTGCCATTTTGGAACAGGTGTTAGTGTTCATTTCCAAATTAGGAAGTAAAACCTCGTAAATAAAGAGTTTAAATAACTTTTTTTTTTTTTAACATTTCTAGTTTTTTTTTTAGCCTAAATTCAGTACAAGTATAATTGTTTTTATTAATTCTTTTAAAATGGGATACTTTACGACTTCTACTCAAGTCGTCCTGGTATTGGTGACTTCATGACTGAATTGGTGTAAGCTATTCTTACAGTAAGGTATCTGCACTTTTACTCAACTATTACTTGTTCTCTAGTTGAACTGTCCTGAATGTAAAATGTCCCGATCAAACTTTCTCTGTGACGAAGAGCAAAACCGGAATCAGTGACTGATCTCTAAGCGAACATTCCGGAAAAAAGTGTCCGTCATTGGTTGGCCTTGAGGGGGCGTGTCCTGCCTCAGACCGAGAGATGCTATGATTGGCTCCAGCTCCCCGTGACCCAGAAACCAGTAGTAGAAGGATTTTACAATTCTTTGCTTTTTGTCAACTAGACCTAATTTTCGTTATTAGGCTTTTTCGTATCTGTTATGCTCTCACATTCACAGCAAATTTACGTTTGCGCCGAGATTATGAAAGTTGAAGAAAAAACCTTTCAATTGTCTATTCACATTTGTTTTTTAATTGTTTATTGACAAGGCAGTGTTACCCTGACTAATAAAATTAATCCGTGCCGGATTTTAATTAGTTTCCGATTTTCGAAAATTTCGTTAGCTGAGTCGCATTTTTACAAATTATCCATCTAATCGGTGCCGTGACTTTGCAAATTCAGACAAAATTTTTTGGCTACATAAATGATAAAATATTGGTGATAAATAGATGAACAAAGAGTTGTTTAGTTTTTCCTGTGGCAGATGTTTATGAAAATTCAGTATATAATGATACAGCGGACAATCTCACAATCTTCTCGCTAGATTACGGGAAAGTAAGGCGTCAATTTAAGATGTCGGCTCTTTTTGGCAAAATTAGTGACGCAACGAGAAGAGAAAAAAAAACATCGCCATTCTAGGAGAATACAACTTATTTTACATTTTGGAAGCAAGATCTCGGAAACCAACTAGCGGTTTTTGTTGTTTAATGTTAATTTGACGTGCAAAGAAGATTAAACGGCTGTTTTACACACGCGGTAAGAAAAAGACGTACTCATTTCGTGTTGCAAAAATTCAAGTCAAGACAAAATTTTCATGCCGACGCAATTCGTTACTCGGGATTTTCGTTATCTAGGACGTTGGTAAGTTGCGGGTACGACTGTAGACGGTGGAAACTAAATTAAGAGCCTCGTTACAAAATAGTCAATGTTTTAAAAGTACAAAATATCAATAATTGTCAATAATAAAATTATAACTTTTCTCAAGTATTAGTAATGTTGTCATCTTGTGTTATTAACATATTCTTTGTTGATAGACACCGCGTCTATTAAGTGTGTGTGTGTGTGTGTGTGTGTGTGTTAATAAGTCTATTAACAATTCCGGCCTAAACAGGTTTACTGGTCTTCACACTGGTTTCCAAGCCGCCGTGAGATGATTCCTCGTGGCCTTCACCAGCGTTAATATTTCATCGCCTCTCGCTCGCGTCACTACAGTGAAATGAGATGCTAATGTCCTGATGGAGCGGACAGATATTAAATCATCACTTATATATATTTCACACACGACATGGAGCATTACGGCTCATGTTTTATTCATCAATCCATCCGTTTTCATCCGCTTGTCCGTTTCTGGGTCACGGGGAGCAGGAGCCAATCACAGCATGAGTTTGCCAATTTGGCCACTAGGTGCGGCGCTAAAAAGATGCGTCGATTGTTTTTTTCGTTCTTTCAAACGTGGCGGTGCGGGAAGCAGGCGGGGCAAAAAAACGCGATTCAAGTCGTCAAAAGTGAGGGAAACAATTCCAATTTTTTTAGGATGGACATTTTATGATACATTAATATTGAGTGAGTAAAAATCAAATAGCATGTATATTTGATTTTTATAAACAAAGAATTGTTTGGGCAAAATAATAACCATTAAATTCATCAAAAAATGAGTCGATTAATCTGGAAAAATAATAAGATTCATCGACGTTAGATTCATCGATAAAAGTAAAGTGAGTGAAGTGAATGAGATTGAAAATTACAAAATAATTGCTAGAAAATTAATTTTATTAGAAAAATATTGAGTAAAAATTAAATAGCATGTATACTTGATTTTTTCAGAAACAAAGAATCGTTAGGCCAAAAATAACCATTAGATTAATCAGAAAATGAGTCGATTAATCTGAAAAAATAACATTCGTTAGATTAATCGATGAAAGTAAAGTGAGTGAAGTGAGTGAGATTGTCAATTACAAAATAATCACTAGAAAATTATTTTTATTAGAAAATGATCGAGTAAAAATCAAATAGCATGTATATTTGATTTTTATAAACAAAGAATCGTTTGGCCAAAAATAACTATTAGATTAATCAAAAAATGAGTCGATTAATCTGAAAAAAAAAAAAAATAATAATAAATAATCGTTAGATTAATCGACTAAAGTAAAGTAAGTGACAGTGAGTGAGTAAAGTGAGTGAGTGAGAAAATAATCGATTGAATGATCGAGTAAAAATCAAATAGCATGTATATTTGATTTTTATAAACAAAGAATCGTTTGGCCAAAAATAACCATTGGATTAATCAAAGAATGAGTCGATTAGTCTGGAAAAACAATAATCGTTAGATTAATCGACTAAAGTAAAGTAAGTGAGAGTGAGTGAGATTGTCAATTAGAAAATAATCGCTAGAAGTTCATTTTTATTAGAAAATAATTGATTGAATGATTGAGTAAAAATCAATGACCATGTATATTTGATTTTTATAAACAAAGAATCATTTGGGCAAAAATTAGATTAGTTAGATTAATCAAAAAAAAATTGTCGATTAATCTGGTAAAAAAATAATCGTTAGATTAATCGACCAAAGTAAAGTAGGTGAGAGTGAGTGAGATTGTCAATTAGAAAATGTGATTTTCGATGAGAGAATACTGGAGCGGAGCTACACACCCCTTTGCAGATGGACACGGCCTCTTTGGACAGGGACTTGGGGTAGGACACGTTGTGCTCCATGATGGACTGGAACAGCTCGTCCTCGTCCTCGCCATCAAACGGCGGCTGGAAAAACACACGCGAATAATCACACCGACGACGTAAAAACCTTTCGACTGGATTTCTCTACAAAAATTACACCGGCGTGTTCCACAAGCTGAGATCAGTGACGGAAGCGTGGACATGATGTTTGGGACACTGGTCAATCAGCTCCAATCCTAAAACACTCCGGTGAATCGTATCGCACACGTCTGATATTAGTCACCTGATTGGGCCAAAGATTGTGGCGTAAAGCACTTGAGTAAATGGACTTTGTCATTTGGTTACTTAAGTATTTTTGGCTACTGTGTACTTGTATCGACACTAAGCAGCTTTTACTCTCTACTTGACTACATTTGTGATTGAGTAGCTGTATCTTTACTCCACTACATTTGACTGGACACTTAATGTTACTTGTTACGTTGTGATTGTGTGCGACAAGTTGCGTCTTTTTCTACAAACGAGGTGATATCGCCATCTGCAGGAGGCTGAAGGTACTGATGCTGTTCACCAGCTGATTAGCAGTTGCATATTTTTGTATATTAGAGTTTGATTTTTTGTTCTTTTTTTTTTCTTTTGTTCTGCCGTTTTGAAACGTTAATTAATTAACGTAATTATTTACAAAGTTATCAAATTAAATAACTTGTTCTTCACATCTCTTGGTGCTTTTTGAGTACAAGTAGAATTGTTTTAAATCCTTTTAAAATGGGATACTTTACGACTTCTACTCAAGTCTTCCTGTAATTGGTGACTTGTAACTTGTAACGGAGTCATTTTTACAGTGAAGTATCCGCACTTTTACTCAGCTATGGTTTTCAGCTACTCTCTATGAGTAAATCTAATGAGTAAAAGTAAATCTGCTTTTTTTCGAAAGCTAAAAGAGGATTCGCAAGTTTTTTGTCCAAGCGGCCAGATTGATTTAAACAGGCCAGAATGATTTTTCTTTCTCTTTTAACTGACTTTTTCCCCCTACTTTTTTGAACACAGATAAATAATGAACATTTTTCTTTTTTTTTTTTTTATATTTTAAAACATATTACATACTCACATATTTACACGTGCGCTTTAAGACAGTTAAAACTGTGAAAAGCGCCTTACAAATACTAAATAATAATAATAATAATTATTATTATTATTATTATTATTAAAAACAATTTTTTTCCCTAATTCACATAGCGACTTTGCGTTGGTCTCGAACTAAGAACTAAGCGCTTTATAAATACACTTGAACAGGCAATAAGAGCGAACGCTCAACTTCACCTCAAGACGTCCAGACTGAGTGTGTTTTTAAAATTCATCCGACTCTTTATTTTTGTGTTCCGCACTTCTTCTCTAGTCCTTTACATGTTCTGTCGCGCCATTTTCGTTTCTATTCCGTTGATTTATCTGTGAGGCAAACGAAGGCACTTTCACTCACTCATCCGTTCCGCGTCGGAAATCGTTGTTCTGCCAAATTTTTCGAAATTTCGGTAGACGCTAGACGAGTCGTTTTGCGTTTCCTTTCGTTTAGAGCGGCGAACTCTCACCTGCCCGGCCAGCATCTCGTAGAGCAGCACGCCGTAAGCCCACCAGTCCACCGACTTACTGTACGGCTGGTAGGCGATGATCTGTGGAGGAACAACACCAGAAAAAGCGTCAAGAAAGGAAGATCTGGAGTTGAGGAGGTGAGGTGTGGAGGCGTGAGGTACTTGAGTAAATGTGGTAAATGTAATGTGTGTAAAAGTACTTAAGTATGTTTTTGGCTACTTGTACTGAGTATCAAAAATATAAGCAACTTTTACTCTCTACTCCACTGCATTTGTGAATGAGTAGCTGTACTTTTCACTCCACTACATTTGAATTGACACTTATTGTTACTCGCTACATTTTGACACAACAACAGCAATAAGAGCTTTTATAAAATCACCGTCAAATTTGAGGAATCACATAGAGGTAAGAGTCTATTTAATGCTAATTTAAAGTGAATGTAATGTTGAGTTAAACTCTACAGATCTTCCCTGACTTTACTATGGTATTGTAATGTTACCAAGCCTTTTTTTTTTTTTACCATGTTTTGAAACATGGCGGTTGGTAAATTTAGTTACTGTGTTAGAAAATAAAACCTCACAAAGAGTTTTTTTCACATTTCTTGGTTTTTATTTTCGTCTAAATTCAGTATGAGTTTTTGAAAAATTCGATACTTTGCTACTTTGACTCAAGTCTTTTTTATAGTGGTGACTTTACTTGACTTGTATTGGAGTAACTTCTACAGTACAGTACGTGTCCGTACCATTAAGTCTGGATTGTCCTGCTCTGTGATTGGTCGGCCACAATCCCAATTTGCTGGGATGGGCTTCGGCTCCCCGTGACCCAGAAATAGAAAAGGCGACTTTTTAAACTGGGAACGATGATTTTAGTTTCTAGGTTTCACGATTCTTGGGATTGGATTTGAATTCCAGAGAAGACTTGATGAGGCGTGAACGTACGTCACATTAAATTAAAGGAATCTGCTTCATCTACTGGGAGTGTTGCTCCTCCACGCATGTGAATAATATATTAATACATGAATAACTATGAAGGTATGAATATGTTTGTTTATAGTGAACGAGCAGAAACTAATGAAGATCTCTGACTGATAAACATCTTTTACAAAAGTGTTCTAGTATTTCTCCTAAATGAGGTGAAATCCATCCATCCATCTTTCTCTCCCCCATCGATCCATCTATCCATCCATCTTTCTCTATCCCTTCCATTCATCTATTCATCCATCCATTTTCTTTCTTTTTCCCATTCATCCATCTTTCTGTCTCTCATCCATCCAACAAACCATTCATTCATTTTCCATCCATCCATCTTTCTCTCTCCCATCTATTCATCCGTTCATCTTTCCTTCTTTTTCCTATTCATTCATCTTTCTGTCTCTCATCCATCAAACAAACCATTCATCCGTCCATATTTCGTTCTCTTTCCTATCCATCCATCTTTCTGTCTCCTATACATACATTGTTTTCTCTCTTCCAATGCGTTCAAGTAATTCTTCTAAATGAGGTGAAATCCATCCTTCTATTGTTCCCTCTCTCATTCGTCAATCCACCCATCCATCAGTTCAACCAACCATCTTTCTCCTTCCTATTCATTTATTTTTCTTTCTCCCATCCAGCCATCCATCTTTCTCTGTCCTTTCCATCCATGCATTTATCCATCCATTCGTCTATCTTTCTCTTTCTTATCCATTCATCTTCCTCTCTCCCATTCATCCAACTATCCATCTCTCTCTGTCCCTTCCATAAATCCACCGATCTTTCTCTATCCTCTCCATTCATCTGTTTATCCATCCATCCATTCATGTATCCACCTTTCTTTTTCTTTTCTTCATCTTTCTGTCTTCCATCCATCAATTCATCCATTTTCTCTTTCCTATTCATTTTCATTTCTTTCTCCCATCCATCCATTCATCCATCTTTCTCTCTCCCTTCCATTCACTCATTTATCCACCCACCCATCCATCCTTCTAATTCTTTCTTTTTCCTATCATCCATTGTTCTCTCTCTTCAAATGTTTTCAATTAGGTGAAATCCATCCATCCATCCATTGTTCCTTCGCCCGTCCATTCTTTCATTCATCCGTCCATCCATCCATCCATCCATCAATCAATCAATCAATCCATCTTTTCATTTTTCTTTCTCCCATCCATCCATTCATCCCATCCATCTTTCTCTGTCCCATTCATCCACCCATCTTTCTATGTTCCACATGTCATCCAACCAAAGATCCAACCATCTTTCTTTTTCCTATCATCCATCCATCCATCCATCCACCCGTCTTTCTATGTTCCACATGTCATCCAACCAAAGATCCAGCCATCTTTCTTTTTCCTATCATCCATCCATCCATCCATTTTTCTCCCACCCATCCATCCATCTATCAAATTTGTAGATAGTAGAAAGGTGCAAATGAATCGTCACACTGTGACAAATGAAACACGGGAGCCATTAGAGATTCGTATTGTAATGAAGAAGTAACTGTAGGGAGTTACTGTACATACAGTACGAGTGCATCATCAGTCTGAGATGAATGTGAGACTGGTTTTGACAGGCGTTTCTCAAACACATCAGCCTTTCACTGACTTTCAGAAGGTGTGAAGCTGTGGATCTGATGATTTCTTCATTATTTTAATACTGTTTTTTATGAAATGCAGGTGGAAGTTAAAAAAAAGTTTCCTTTTGAACTTAAACTTGTCAGTTGTGGCTATTATTGTTTGGAAGTGTTTGCGTGACTAAATAAAGGATCTCCATCCTCAGAAAATCCATCTACTTTAGAAACCACTTTTTCAATTTCTGGGTCACAGGGGCGGGAGCCAATCACAGCAGCTCTGGGCCTGAAGGCGGGAACACTGGATTGATCACCATCCAATCACAGAGCGGAAAACACAGATTTATAAAAATTCAACTACAATTATTCTTTTAAAAATTAGTTTTTTTATCTGCCAAAAACAAGGGTAGTTATTGTTCAAACTTTACTTTATTATTTAGTCAAAGCAATAATACAATTTTAAATTTGTCAATTAATATATTTTAAATACTTTTTGAATCACTAAGATTACAACAGTATGATTAGTTCCAGTTCTGGAATCCTGTATATGATCTCACTCACTCACTCATTCACTCACTCTACACACACTCATTCACTCTCACTCATTTACTCACTCTACACTCACTCATTCACTCTCACTCATTCACTCACTCTACACTCACTCATTCACTCACTCTACACTCACTCACTCATTCACTCACTCACTCATTCACTCTCTCTCACTCTACACTCACTCATTCACTCACTCTCACTCACTCATTCACTCTCTCTCACTCTACACTCACTCATTCACTCACTCTCACTCACTCATTCACTCACTCACTCACTCACTCTCTCACTCACTCACTCACTCTACACTCACTCATTCTCGCTCACTCACTCACTCTACACACACTCACTCACTCACTCACTCACCCACTTGACTTCACTGTCTTACTTGACTTGTCGTTCTTGATTTCTTGGTCACTTTCTTTTGGCACTAAATTACCCTCATTCCCTCAGTCTGTCTCTCTCACTCAAGCTCACACACACACACACACACACACACACACACACACACACACACTTAAGCACGATGTCGCATGATTCATTTACAACATTCTCCTGTTCTTTTCCAAAGCGACTGCGGTGAAAAGTGAAATGTTCAGTGAGCAGAAGAAGTGTAACACACTGAGGCGGCGATCAGAGTCTGAGCGCATTTACAATTCACACCCGACACGACTCACACACTGTTCAACACCAACACTAGTGCCACATCTGTGCTGTTCCTGTCATCTTTACCACGCTTTATTAACATCCATTACATTTTGAAATCGTTTTTTGAAATTTCAAAGAAACGAAGGAAAACGCTTCACATTTACGTTTGGTTTTTTTTATTCTTCGCTTGCCATCTTCACGTTTTCGTTTGAAACGTTTTTTTTTTTTGCGTTTCAGATTTGTCGGCCCAAGTTTCACGTGGGGGCGGGGCTTACTCTGATTGGCTGGTGAGAATGTGATTAGCAGCTGCTTGACCAGGAAGTGTGGGAGGAGTTCAGCGAAGGTACGTTCACTGCTTTTTTAATATTAGTACACAAACTGTGATTCAAGTGTTATTTTTGCACAATATTGCTAAATTATTGTGGTGGCAGAATAATAGCACACACTGTTGTTTCTTCACATCGAAATACTGTGTATGAGCAGTTCCCAATAGACGCCTTACAAATAAAAATGTAATATTATTATTATTATTATTAATGAAAATAATGCTAAAATGTTACATTTGTTTTAAAAACTCTTTTTTTCTTCTCACTTGTAATTTAATGCTAACTAGAATTTAACGTCAAACTGTGTATACGTGCGCACTAAATACCGAGAGCAGACGTGTGACCTCAGCCGTTGTCTTTTGTGGTGCTCATGTGTTTAAGCGCTCGCTAAACTCCTCCCCCTCAGCTGTCAATCACATTCTCACCGTGAATGAGGCTGTCAATCAGAGTAAGGTCCGCCCCACGGCCAGAAATCCAAACGGGGAAAAAAAACGCACGAAAAATCTGAAGCGAAAAAAATAAAGTTTCATAATAAAATGTGAAGATTTCAAGCAAAAAGTATAAAAACAAACGCGAAAAAAAAAAACAAATGTGAATGTGAAGGTTTTCATTCGTTTTTTTTAACTAAAAAACGTTAAATCATTCGTTTCATTCGTTAAATTAACATCTGATATTTTTGGCTCTAATCTGATTCCACACATACCGTATTTTTCGCCGTATAAGACGCACTTTTTCTTCCCCAAAACTGAGGGTGAAAAGTTGGTGCGTCTTATACGGCGAATGCAGAGATCCGCGGAGCGCGCTTACCGCCATCTTAGTGTGCAATACCGCGGTATTACATACGTTGTCTCGCTTTCTTTCTCGCGCAGAATCTTGTGAAACAATGAAACCGGGATTTCCAAACGAAAACAGACTTTGATCAAAATAAAACAAGCAGATTTTCTCGCGCGCGTCTTTAAAACTAAAACAGCCGCTCTTCTCTTAAAGGCACAGCGCACTAGAAAACAGAGCTTTAGGCGTGTGAGTGTGAAGTACAAACTGTGTTTGATTAGTAATGTCTGTGCCGTCATTGGTAGTTGTAAGTTACAACTTGTAACGAAACTAATGTGTAATACTGTATTAAGGTGTTTATATACTTATGTAAAAATCTAATTCACGAATTATCACGATATCCACAATATTGCAAAATCCATATCGTGGCACATCTCAATACCGCTATTCACGTTAATACCGCTATACCGCCCAGCGCTACATCACTGTTTACTGACTTTACTGACTGTTCATGTCACATGTTTGACATACAATTGTTCATAAACTGCTGTTAACTTTTATACAGTTGATATAAAATATTTTACTACAGTATTTGGGTTCAGAATCTTTTTTTTCTAGATTTTCCTCCTTTAAAATTGGGTGTGTCTTATATGGCGAAAAATACGGTATCTTGTGCATCTTCCTGACCTTAACAGGCTCTGGTTTGTGTAGGTGTGGTGAACTGCACACAGGTGATTGGATCAATTGCGGCAATTAATATCTCGGCATTCTGGTGCGACCCAACCAGCACTGTCCTCCTCGCAGGTCATGACAACACCACCTCTTCCTTGCCCCTCCCCCTCCCCATGCCCCCCCCCAGCTCTCACCTCAGGGGCGATGTAGTCGGGCGTCCCGCAGAAGGTGCGCGTGGTGACGCCCTCCAGCATGTTCTCCTTGCACATGCCGAAGTCTGCGATCTTGATGTGGCCCTCCGAGTCCAGCATCACGTTGTCCAGCTTGAGATCTCTGAGGAGGAGGAGTCACACAGTGAGGGGAAGGAGGTCACGCCGACCCCGGCCACACTCACACTCCAGTCATCAGCCAGCGTGAGTAACGTGAGCCGAGCGCCGCCGCCCCCCCGAGCCAGGCCGGTGATGAGCTGAGGACGGACAGCTCCGCCCCGCACCCTGTGGTACGCACAGCTCCTGTCACCACGGCTCATGGCCAGCGAGGAACGCGGCGGGCAGATGGACGTGCTCTACACGTGGAATGGGAATGATGTCAGACCCGCCGAACTGGGTCGTCTCCATAGAAACCCTCCTCCACCAGCACCATTAGGACTCAGGCACTGCTGCAGAAGAGATTCCTCTGATTCTCCAGCACCGGTGACGTCGCGTGATTGATGTGCCTCGTGAACCCGAGCTGGATGCGGGAGATGCTGAGGACACGGCTAATGGGACTGACATGCTGGAATCGATTTGTGAGTGATGCTCTCCGAACTCGTTTCGCAAACCTTCTACAAACTTCCTCAAGGTCAAAAACGCCCTGGCAACTTCCTGCACCAACTTACGTTCTTCATCAAGAGAAGGCCAGAAGTGGCTACTCGTGTGTTTGGGGCTTTTTTTCTACGTTCTTTCTACACACTTGTTCGGAAAACTTTAGGTTTTATTCTACTTAGAGTGTGACTTTTGTAAAATGTAGATGGTGAACATATAGATGTAGTTTGTATAATAGAAAATGCCTGTTTAAATGTAATATTGGTACACTACTTTACTCTGATGACTTGAATTGAACTCTAGTGAAGGCAATAGACCCGGCAATAAAGCCTTTTCTGATTCTGATTCTGAAGGCTAATCCCTAAAGTTAAGCCTCAAGTGGCAGTTGTGGTCCAGTTGTGATCCAGTAAGGTCACACGTCCAAATCATCATTAGTCATGATGTAACCAATTTTGGACGTAGAATAAAAAAGCTGAGTTGCATAAAAAAGTGGAGGCAAATATTGCAATAATTAATGAACATTAACTAACTATCAACAGCAAACGCTGCATTGAAAGACCAACTGGGTCTTAATCTTAGCCCAGTTTCAGAGTGTGGGGTTTAAACCTCATCATCCTCACTAGATAGTTTGGACGCAAATGTAACGCAACCCTGATTTGTTCCGGAAAGGTAAAAATATGAACGCTTTGCCCGACTCAGCAAGTTCTGGATTTCTGTTTGCTTTTACTTCTTTTTCCAAAGCGACGCTTGGCCAAATTAAGAGGTCGATCAACACGTTGATTTAGTCGGGAGGAAACTTAAATCTTCAGACAGATCTTATAAGATCTTAGAAGGAGTTTTCCTGGACAAAGCCATCTTATGTCAGCGAGCGACATGAACTCCTACTGACTACAGCCTGAAGAGATCTGCCACAACATCAGGCCACATCCATATTTGCGTTGTAGGAAACTATTCTTTCACAAGGTTTTCTGGTGCAGGGTTCATTGGGAAATGTTGGGAATTTGGTGTGTACGTTTCATTGGTAGCTTGCTAGCACAGACCTTGATCGTTTGGTTAGTTGAAACCGAAGCTCTTGTGCCTTCCTGGCCTGGACAGAGGGGTTGGCGATAATGTGAGATCTTTCAACATGAGATGCCCAGGAAATTGAAGCTGGGCACATGCCTGTTGCTGCAAGCTTTACTGAAGTCTACATTTTATTAACGGAAATCTTTCCTCTGAACTCGTATCATGCAACACGGTGTTGGATCTCCCCTACATAACTCATCCCATTGTTACTTCTAATCAGCCCTACCTCTGCGCTGTCATCTGGTCTGCAGGCGTGAGTGTGAAGAACAAGTCCCTGAGGAATCCCCGTGTGAAGTGTGAGCCTAGAAGAGCTGGAGTTGTTCAGTCTGGCAGACTGCGGAGAGGATGTCCACGCTCAAGTTACACAGGTCATTGCCGATGTCAATGTGTTTCAGCTTCAGGACGAGCTGAGACGGACTAAAGGTGTTAATGGACCAGCTGAACTCACAGCTGTCAGATCTGTCCAGGTGGGTTAACGCAGAGTGAAGGTCTCTGGGGATTCTCTACGAGGCAAATTGCCGTGGGCCGAGAGTGGGTGGGAGACGGGCTTTTAAGTGGCTGAACATCAGTTCGTCCTACGTCAGCTGAGCTTGAGGAAACGATTTGAGCTTAAAACGCCGCAACTGCCCTGTCTCGAAACTAGCTTAGAACATGCTGAGCTTGTCAGAGTGAAGCAGAACTGGATCACGATGGTCCACGTGCCACGATGTCCAAGCAGATAGTAGGTGCTCCTCAATCTGCTGTATTGCATGCTTAGCTTTGCAGATTTCTTTCCTCAACTGGATCTACAATCCGCTAGGACTCTCAGGCCAGACCAGAAGCCTGGTCCAGAGCAAAAAAAAAAAGTTTTGTTTGTTTACTGACTGTCATGCTGTTCTGTCTTGTGTTGAACATCTACTGTAACCTTTTTTTAGACACGTTGCTTCACTCGCTTTGGATGAATAAGTCTGCCAAATGACTGTAAAGTAAAGTCCAACTCCTTTTTTTTGGTGCTTTTAGGACTCTAACTGGATTTGTGGCTGATCTGATTGATTGGAACTGCTTGACAATCCTGAGCTTCTGATTATACAATGAGAATTTTAAAAGACAGTTCATTCATTTAGTTTTAAAGGGATCAAACATTTAGTAAAAAGTATGCATAGAGTTCAGCCTTAGCTTAGCATAAAGTTCACCGCGCTTCCCTCGAGTTCAAGCTTCCGTATCAATATTAACATTTACATCCCCAAAGTCCACAAAACAATTATCTATCAAAGAAATTCCCACACTCTTGCGTGAACAAGCTGGCGATTAGATTAGCCTGACCTGAGATGTCACAAGGTTTAACAGTAATATCGGGGCACCTAGAATGTTCTCTGTTTTGTTGTATTGAACAGTTACTTTAACATTCGTTACTAGTTAATGGTGCAAGATCAAAAGCCTGAAATCCACGTTTAACGCGTGGACTTTCCACAAGATGTTCTGCTCATCAACATTTGAACTTCATGGCACAGCTTTTAGCTAAAAAAAGAGCCGGGAAAAAGTTAAAAATACATTCTCACCTATAAATAACTCCCTTCCTGTGCAGAAAGAAGAGTCCGACAGCAATCTCTGCCGCATAGAACCTGTGAAGACACTCAGCGTTATTCAGCATCACAAACACGCCGTCGCTCCGACTCCCATTGTCAGGTTGATATTCCCGACGTAACACGATAACTAATGACTGTGTCAAAGCTTCAAAGGCTCCAGGGGATCAAAGCTGCGCTAAAAATAGTCTGGAGAAGTGTTCACCGCTGAGCAGATCTATATAATTCAAGAACAGTCTATTTCAGGAGCGGCTCCAGAACCCAAACTCCGACTTGTTTCCTCACTTACATGCGTGAGTTATTCATGAGCACAGGCTGTGTGTGTGTGTGTGTGTGTGTATTTCATGGAGAGGATGTGTGAGTTTTGAAGATGATGTGTGCAACGCTGCTGGTATGAACAGAACATCTTCATGTTTTCAGTAGAAGACAAGCACATCTACCACCAAAGTGAACTTTCTAAAAGCCATCTTTCACAAAAAAAAAAAAAAAAAAAAAAACACCTGGCAGATGTTGCAAGATTTCTGGCAGCCTGCCAACGTCACTTTTTTGCCAAGTTGCCAAGTTCGATGTCGATTCCGGCCAATCAGAATGATTCACTGAAGGATTAAAACTCTGTTAATTCTGACTCTAGTGTATTCAGCTCCGTCACAGACTTTACAGTGTCGACTTAAAGTGAGGTGATATTGTCTAGAGAAGTTGGTCCCCAAAATCCCCCAAAAAACGGTCAATATTTGATAATTTTATCACGGCCTTTATCAAGATTAATATACGGTGATTAATGCAGCCTAACGAAAACGTGAAGGTTGAACAAAAATACCTAAAAACAAAACAAAAATGTGAATCCACGACTGCCACTTGTTTGGGTCATTTAGGTCCAGATAAGCCACTAGTCAGATTAACCGGAATTGGCTGAACAATTAAATTAAAAGTCGTACGTGGTTCGAGCCTGGCCATTTAGAAGGGACTTTGGGAGAAGATGTGCTGCCAAAACATGTTTTTATTAATGTTCTGACTTTGAAATGGTGATTTGAACTAGCTCAGCCTTTCAACGGGAATTTGTGTGTAAATTGGAATCGATTGGTCTTGGAATCGTTTTTGCCGCTGTTTGCTCTTCCACCATCCCAGAGGAAGATTCAGCGCTGTGATGGGACGCCGTGTGTCTGGCCTGACTAATGGGTTCGTCACTGGCCTGTGGTGTGTGCTGATGTGTTTCTGATAGACAGCGAGAAGTGGGTCAGGTCTTACACGGCTTGTGGCTCCTTAAACTTGCCCACTTGCTGGATGTGGTACATCAGGTCTCCGCCGTTAATGTACTCCATGACAAAATACAGGCGGTCCTGACAAAAGGCAAACGAGAGAGTGAACACAGACGCACACACCTGCGAGAGATAGCCAGGCTCACACACCGTCCCCGAGTGTTTCATTCAGGTTGAATCAGTAGAGTTGTGAGGTGTTTACCCAAAGCTAAAACAGTCAGAGTAGGTTAGGCTCGAGGTTTGACGGCTCGACTTGTGACAGCAAACTGCGTCTCCGAACTGACAATTCTTAAGATTGACGTTTCTGTGTTGGCTCCCAGTTGGATTCTGTGGAGCAATATTCCGGCGAGTTTCTCAATATTGAAAGGATTCAGGATTATGTCGTGATTGTACAGCATCATCTACTTGTTTGGCAAGAATTAAACGTTTCTCGACAAACTCATCCATTAAGTCCATTACTCTTTCTCTTGCTCGTCATTGTCCAATCGTTCGCAGCCGACCCTCACACAGACGCTGATTGGCTTGACTGGTTGTAGAATTTCGCAAACTAATCGTGTACTGACATCCCACATTACTTGGCAAGTTAATTTTACACCGTTTCCGCCTGTTCGAGGTTGAAACAAAAGCGGACTCAAACGTTTTGGACAAAATGATTTAGGACCGTGGCATTCGACTGCTGAATGCGGACTAATCGATCTCTAGTGCTGGGAGACCAATGCCAACATACGACGGAATATCGAAGAATTTGCTCTTCCAAACTTCTTTTTTAATTCCTCTACAGCTCGGCATGGCAAGCATGTCTCTCTTCCTACATACAGCCCTGCGAGGTCTCTGCGAATCGCAACACTGGCGGATTTCGGCGTGTTGTCCTGAGGATGTTCTACACAACATGGACCTTGTGATTTGTGAGTCAGCGGTTGGTGTAGAAGTGACTGAGCCCGTGGGAGCTCCGGGTGGAGTGAAATGCGAGTGGACATGATGGCTGTTTACTGTCTGCATGCGGCTCATGAATATTCAGCAAGGGCATGCTGGGATATTTTGACGTGTCTATCAAGCACTTCAGCAGGACTCTACTTTTCACTCGGCCCGTTAGCTTCAGGGTGGTACTCTTTTAGGCCCTGTCCACCCAAACCCCTTATTTCCCCCCAAAGCTGTGGACGAGGTGAACCGAACGGCGTGTGGAACCTTCCCGCAGAAGGCGAGTGTGTTTACCACGGTCTGGAAGCAGGAGTGCAGCTGTGTGAGAAAGGGAGGCTTCTCTTTCTGAGCCAGGACTCTCTTCTCCACCATCGTGCACTCCACGTCGTCGTCCTGGATCACCACGTCTTTCTTCAGGATCTTGATGGCGTACAGCTCGTCCGTGGACTTCATCTCGGCCAACATCACCTGCGCGGAACCGTCTATTAAACAAGCACATGGATGGGTGGAGAGAACGGATCTAAAGAGACAGAAAGGCAGCTGGAGGGACGGCTCGGCGCCGCTGGCTGAGTGTTCGCCGTTGTTGTCGTGCGTTCGCTCGGCTGAACTCGATTCTGTGTCACAGGCTGGTGGTGATGTCATGAGTTCTGATCATGTGACTGACCTTCCCGAAACTGCCTTTGCCCAGCAGAGCCAGAAAGTGGAAATCGTTGAGATGAACTCGGTCCATGTTTCCGGACGGGAGACTGAAGCGCCGCTCATCAGTGGGGGAGATGACTTTCTTTCCAGGCCCGAGCTTGGCTTTCTACAAGATCGGTGGAAAGAATCGACAGTCAGCACACACACACACACACACACACACACACATCCCGAGGCCTGTGTGAAGATGAAGGAACATGCCGAGTGCTGGAGAGACGCCGTGTGACCCCGCGACCTCTCGGCTCCGTATGTGAAGCGCATGTGACTGGGAATTAACGCCTCAGTGGCTGAAGGTCATCCAGTCGGAACATGTGTGCTTCATATCTCACTACCATACACTGCGACTTATTTGCAAAAAGATGATCTACGCACTGCTTTGAAATGGGAAAGTCACTTAGTAATTTTACTGAAAGTGCGAAGGCTGTGATTAATCCGCATAGTGGTGCACCAGCCATTCAAGTCCTGTTAGACACAACTGTATTTCAACATTTTTTTTTTCAATACAAAATATTCTAAAGCACAATTAAATCGATGCAAACTTCAACCGGCCGGAGGGTTTCACAACTGAAGTTCCTAGAGCAAGATTCAAACTTGCAACCTTCTGGTCTACGGTCTACGCTCTACCACTAGGCCACAACTGTCCAAAACCTCAATTAACATTTTCTAATTAATAAAAATATCCTCTATATTTGGAACTAAGCTACAAAAAAAAAAAAAAAACGTAGCGTATCCAGCTAGATTCTCGACAAGCCAAAAAAATAATAGAATAAGACAATAAATGTGTACATTTGTTTTCTTACAAGATACATGAACTAGCTTAGAATTAAGAGTGAAATATTAATTTGCTTGTTCCGAGAAAATGTTTCCACCGAGTAACATTTTTTCTTGATCGGCAGATCATTTTACTTGATTAACAGCAAGTGTTTTTTTTCCCCCTCAATGTGGTTTTTATTTTGTCATTTTTTCATGTGGAATTTTTGCAGTGCATTTCGGACTATACGATCATTTCAGGTTCTTTTTTTTCATTTTCTTAAAAACCAACTGTGTCTCATAATCCGGTGCCACGTAGTAACTGATTGTGATACGCACCGATTTTAGAAGATTATTCAGCACAACGTTTTTGTAATGTGGCTTGAGTTTTTGTAATGTGGCTTTCTCTGTCACTATTAATCCGTGCAAGCTTTCGGACTTGGGCGAAGTGTTCAGGTCGTGCCTGTGATTTTAGGTCTTTGTTTGCCGCCTGTCTTACTAAACCGGGATTATTTCCGAGCTTTTTTGAATCATTTGAACTGCATATGAATCACAACAGCCAGATTTTCTCATCAACAGATTGGGTCGCCATGGCAACCCTGCACGATGCCACACAATGAATCGGTGGTCTCATGCTGCTCTTTTGGGCCCAGCCCGGGTACCATGTGTACGTGCCCAGACCCCAGGCTTGGACCCAGCGCCCATTGGCCATTGACGCCAATCTAGGCATCGTATCTCCAATATTCTTAGTCGTAGGGGTTTTATGACCTGCGCTGAGTCTGATCTGTCCACTAGAGAGTGTTTTCCAGGGGTGAGCCTTCTGGGAGCTTCTGACAACATAACTCCTAGGATCATTCCGGTACACAAACTCAAGAACTCGGAGTAGAGCCGCTTGGAATAGCTTGGGTGGCTATTTCGGACTCTCCCAGGGTTCCAGAGTTCCAAACATGTCCCACCCGGAGGAAGACCCAGGACAAGCTGGAGGAACTGTCTCAAAGCTCGCCTGGGAACGCCTCGGTGTCCCCCCAGAGGGGCTGGAGAGGGAAGTGTGGGCATCTCTGCTGAGGCTGTGACCCGCCCCCGGATAAGAGGAAGGCAACGGATGGATGGACACCAACTCCATTTTTACACAAGCGTATGGATATTAACAAATCTACACTGGTCTAATCTAGACTAACCTATTCTAGTCCTCCGGTTTTATCGACCTGTCAGGATGTGATGATAGAGGTGAGATGAAGACGTCCCGGCCCTTTGTCTGTTTCTTCTGCTCTTCAGAGCTAAAAGCCGTCAGATCATTGATCGCAAAGAAGCCCATCATCCTCATAATAGTCACATAACTACGGTAATCAAATGTTTATTTTCAGAACGAGTGTGACAAGTTTATTCGGAATTGTCTGATGACAATTATTGGGAACCGAGACAATATTTTGGAACTACAGAGGAACCGTTTTACGATACGGTGACATCCAATCGAGGCCTAAAGACTCTGGATCTGAAGAAAGTGTCATGTGGAGGAAACCAAACACACGACCACGGAGACAAGAGAAGCCCTGCAGAAAGGCCTGGAACTCTACTCGCCCTCGCGTGAAGCAATGGCACATCGACTGAAGCACCACGTGATGCCACTGAGTGTCAGTGCAAAAGCAGCAAGAAGTGAAAACGACCTTGCTACGGTTTCTGATATCGTTTAAATCCACTGATAAATCCACTTTACAGTCATAAAGTTGCTTACAATTGGTTCCGAAACAAGACTATACAATGCTTCTCCTAAAAACCAAGTCTATTCTTCTACCTAATTTTTGAAGTTTTTCCATCTCTGGGTCACAGGGATTTAAAGCCAATACCAACATTGGAGCCGATGGAAGGACACACATAATTTCACCCTCCCAATCACGACTGTGGCCGAATCTCCAGACTCCAATTCACCTGCATGTTTCAGGACTGTGGGTGGAAAGCGGAGACCTTGAGGAAACCCAGGCAAGCACAACGAGAACACGTGACCAGCCTCAGACGTTCACATGACGCCTTTGCATTCGCTTCAACGTTCCTGACACAGGTCAGAGCTGGAATAATCCTCTTCTCACGGCCTCAGGTGAATCTGTGCCGCGTTCCTCATCCGTACATCATCGTTCTGCATGAAAGCGTCAGGCTAAATAATCGCATCTGCGGACAACAGAGCGGCTGATCTCACGAGTCGCACACAACTGAACAAGCTTCTCTCCCAGTGAAACTCCAGACATAGTCTATTACTGTGGCTTCAAAAGTCCTGTCATCGTCCAGAAAACAGCCATTTACAGGAAAAATGAAAGCGGTCGCGTATAAAAATATATACAGTATATGTTATAATATTATCATTTGCTGTCAAAGTTAACGCGTTAACACATGCAATTAATTTGAAATGTTTGCGTTAGTTATTGTTACACCCAAGAGAGCCGTGCTCGTGGTCAACAGGTGCGACTCATTATGATCAGCTGTGCTCAGTGATTGTGTTCAGCTGTGTTTAAGGACCGACACTATTATAGATGCAATTCATTGATCTTCTAACCCGGACTAATGATCACGCCCTTATTGTCAACTGAGTAATTACACAGTATTAGAAAAGAAATGTAGGTTCTATCTCAAGAACAGACTGGGGTGGATTTGTCGTACTTCATGAACTCCAACGACTTGGAGCCTTTAGGATCGACACCAAAAGTAATAATTATGACAAAATATTGGAACAAATATTTATTAACTGATTGTTTCACGTCGCTATTGACAGCACCACAGTTATCAAATGTGGCACGGTTCCAAGAAGAAAGCCTCAAGTCAGTCAGGGTCTTTCTATGTAGTTGAAACCCCCGTGATTGCGTGTGTTTTGTCCAGGTCTCCTCTCATTGTCAGAAACATTCTGGAGAATTGGTCTGGAAGATTGTCCATAGGCGTGAGAGTGTGAATGGGTGTGTGCTTGTCCAGCTCTGTGATTGGTTGGTAGGGTGTCCCACTTTCTGGCTCAGAGTTGTTGTCATTGGCTCCCCGTGCCCCAGAAAAGGAAAAAAGTGGTTTTAAAGGAGGTCGACGGAAAGTAACTAAAACTATAAATGTAGTGAAGTTTAAGATTCCGTTTTTGTGTTTGCTGTAAATGTAATGATTCATTCAAATAGCAGTTCAACAACATAAAAATGTGCAATTTGCAAAAAATGCAACAAAATCTGCTATTTTACTTTACAAATCATCTAAATAAGCAAAAAATGATTTTGTCTCGAGTTTTTTTTTTGACTCAATTTAACCCCAAAGTGACATATAACAGATGCCGAAGAATACTGTTGGGTTGTGGGGAAGGGGTAGGACGAATAGAATGATTGGTTTGATAAGACGTATGGTCAAGAATCACTTCATTATGTCACCATACATGTAGCGACCAAAACATGTCTAATCATTTCAAATCTCCCCCAGTCACCCCCCCCCCCCCCCCCCCCCCCCC
>MU204375.1:403965-438248 GCA_017309775.1 Paedocypris sp. Pulau Singkep | reverse complement strand
CCAAAATCAAGCCGTTTGAGCGATTACATACCGTAAAGCAGACTGCGCGAAAACGAATGCAATGAATGAAACGTGCAGAAATAATAAACGCGAGAGCAAGGATTTAAAATAAAATAACCATTGAGCTAATGAAAAAAAAACTATTGTAATATCGTGGCGTCCTACTGATGTCAGCGAAAGCGCCGGTGGGTGGAGGGAGGGAGCGGGACAGAGCTGCGCCGGAGGCGAGCGCGCACACACGTATATGCGCAAACCTATTGTTTTGTGACTGACAGTGTAAAAATAAATGTTATAAATATGCTAGTACATTTAATTAAAGTACATTTGTGTATATGGTTCTGCTTTTTGAAATGTGTTCATAAAGAAAGAAAAAAAAACTTCGTTATGGAATTTTGAAAAAAAAATATGATTTTAATTTAGTTTTTTTACAAGCTCCGCGGGCCGGATTAAAACGTTTCACGGGCCGCATGTGGCCCGCGGGCCGCAGTTTGCCCATGCCTGAGCTAGATTCTCGACAAGCCAAAAAAAATAATAGAATAAGACAATGAATGTGTACATTTGTTTTCTTACAAGATACATGAACTAGCTTAGAATTAAGAGTGAAATATTAATTTGCTTGTTCCGAGAAAATGTTTCCACCGAGTAACATTTTTTCTTGATCGGCAGATCATTTTACTTGATTAACAGCAAGTGTTTTTTTCCCCCTCAATGTGGTTTTTATTTTCTCATTTTTTTATTTTTGCAGTGCATTTCGGACTATATGATCATTTCAGGTAAAATCTTTTTTTCTTTTTTTTCATTTTCTTAAAAACCAACTGTGTCTCTTATAATCCGGTGCCACGTAGTAACTGATTGTGATACGCACCGATTTTAGAAGATTATTCAGCACAACGTTTTTGTAATGTGGCTTGAGTCGGAGCGTTACGAAGAATTGTGAAACGATACCTAACAGAAAAAAAGTGTGAACTATGGCAAGCCACATGAACATCTGCCACAAATCTCCGTCACTATTAATCCGTGCAAGCTTTCGGACTTGGGCGAAGTGTTCAGGTCGTGCCTGTGATTTTAGGTCTTTGTTTGCCGCATGTCTTATTAAACCGGGATTATTTCCGAGCTTTTTTGAATCATTTGAACTGCATATGAATCACAACAGCCAGATTTTCTCATCAACAGATTGGGTCGCCATGGCAACCCTGCCCGATGCCACACAATGAATCGGTGGTCTCGTGTTGCTCTTTTGGGCCCAGCCCGGGTACCATGTGTACGTGCCCAGACCCCAGGCTTGGACCCAGCGCCCATTGGCCATTGACGCCAATCTAGGCATTGTATCTCTAATATTCTTGGTCGTAGGGGTTTTATGACCTGCGCTGAGTCTGATCTGTCCACTAGAGTGTTTTCCAGGGGTGAGCCTTCTGGGAGCTTCTGAGAACATAACTCCTAGGATCATTCCGGTACACAAACTCAAGAACTCGGAGTAGAGCCGCTTGGAATAGCTTGGGTGGCTATTTCGGACTCTCCCAGGGTTCCAGAGTTCCAAACATGTCCCACCCGGAGGAAGACCCAGGACAAGCTGGAGGAACTGTCTTAAAGCTGGCCTGGGAACGCCTCGGTGTCCCCCCAGAGGGGCTGGAGAGGGAAGTGTGGGCATCTCTGCTGAGGCTGTGACCCGCCCCCAGATAAGGCAACGGAAGGCAACGGATGGATGGACACCAACTCCATTTTTACACAAGCGTATGGAAATTAACAAATCTACACTGGTCTAATCTAGACTAACCTATTCTAGTCCTCCGGTTGATCGACCTGTCAGGATGTGATGATAGAGGTGAGATGAAGACGTCCCGGCCCTTTGTCTGTTTCTTCTGCTCTTCAGAGCTAAAAGCCGTCAGATCATTGATCGCAAAGAAGCCCATCATCCTCATAATAGTCACATAATTACGGTAATCAAATGTTTATTTTCAGAACGAGTGTGACAAGTTTATTCGGGATTGTCTGATGACAATTATTGGGAACCGAGACAATATTTTGGAACTACAGAGGAACCGTTTTACGATACGGTGACATCCAATCGAGGCCTAAAGACTCTGGATCTGAAGAAAGTGTCATGTGGAGGAAACCAAACACACGACCACGGAGACAAGAGAAGCCCTGCAGAAAGGCCTGGAACTCTACTCGCCCTCGCGTGAAGCAATGGCGCATCGACTGAACCACCACGTGATGCCACTGCATGTCAGTGTAAAAGCAGCAAGAAGTGAAAACGACCTTGCTACGGTTTTTGATATCGTTTAAATCCACTGATAAATCCACTTTACAGTCATAAAGTTGCTTTCAATTGGTTCCGAAACAAGACTATAAAACCTTTTTCCTAAAAACCAAGTCTATTCTTCTACCTAATTTTTGAAGTTTTTCCATCTCTGGGTCACAGGGATTTAAAGCCAATACCAACTTTGGAGCCGATGGAAGGACACACATAATTTCACCCTCCCAATCACGACTGTGGCCGAATCTCCAGACTCCAATTCACCTGCATGTTTCAGGACTGTGGGTGGAAAGCGGAGACCTTGAGGAAACCCAGGCAAGCACAACGAGAACACGTGACCAGCCTCAGACGTTCACACGACGCCTTTGCATTCGCTTCAACGTTCCTGACACAGGTCAGAGCTGGAATAATCCTCTTCTCACGGCCTCAGGTGAATCTGTGCCGCGTTCCTCATCCGTACATCATCGTTCTGCATGAAAGCGTCAGGCTAAATAATCGCATCTGCGGACAACAGAGCGGCTGATCTCACGAGTCGCACACAACTGAACAAGCTTCTCTCCCAGTGAAACTCCAGACACAGTCTATTACTGTGGCTTCAAAAGTCCTGTCATCGTCCAGAAAACAGCCATTTACAGGAAAAATGAAAGCGGTCGCGTATAAAAATATATATGTTATAATATTTTCATTTGCTGTCAAAGTTAACGCGTTAACGCATGCAATTAATTTGAAATGTTTGCGTTCGTTATTGTTACACCCAAGAGAGCCGTGCTCGTGGTCAACAGGTGCGACTCATTATGATCAGCTGTGCTCAGTGATTGTGTTCAGCTGTGTTTAAGGACCGACACTATTATAGATGCAATTCATTGATCTTCTAACCCGGACTAATGATCACGCCCTTATTGTCAACTGAGTAATTACACAGTATTAGAAAAGAAATGTAGGTTCTATCTCAAGAACAGACTGGGGTGGATGTGTCGTACTTCATGAACTCCAACGACTTGGAGCCTTTAGGATCGCCACCAAAAGTAATAATTATGTCAAAATATGAGAACAAATATTTATTAACTGATTATTTCACGTCGCTATTGACAGCACCACAGTTATCAAATGTGGCACGGTTCCAAGAAGAAAGCCTCAAGTCAGTCAGGGTCTTTCTATGTAGTTAAAACCCCCGTGATTGCATGTGTTTTGTCCAGGTCTCCTCTCATTGTCAGAAACATTCTGGAGAATTGGTCTGGAAGATTGTCCATAGGCGTGAGAGTGTGAATGGGTGTGTGCTTGTCCAGCTCTGTGATTGGTTGGTAGGGTGTCCCACCTTCTGGCTCAGAGTTGTTGTCATTGGCTCCCCGTGCCCCAGAAAAGGAAAAAAGTGGTTTTAAAGGAGGTCGACTGGAAAGTAACTAAAACTATAAATGTAGTGAAGTTTAAGATTCCGTTTTTGTGTTTGCTGTAAATGTAATGATTCATTCAAATAGCAGTTCCAACAACCTAAAAATGTGCAATTTGCAAAAAATGCAACAAAATCTGCTATTTTACTTTACAAATCATCTTAATAAACAAAAAATGATTTTGTCTCGAGTTTTTTTTTTTTTGACTCAATTTAACCCCAAAGTGACATATAACAGATGCCGAAGAATACTGTTGGGTGGTGGGGAAGGGGTAGGACGAATAGAATGATTGGTTTGATAAGACGTGTGGTCAAGAATCACTTCATTATGTCACCACACATGTAGCGACCAAAACATGTCTAATCATTTAAAATTTCCCCCAGTCAACCCCCCCCCCCCCCACACACACACACTCACTAATAAACACACTTATATAACATCGCTCAGTGCCAGGTGTCCCGAGTGCACAAACAGAAGACTTTGTGCCAGACAACATGTATTTACAGAAGCACTGTGACATGCAAGAGGCGTTTCAACAGCACGCCAGACAGAAAAGTGCAGATGTGGCGCCCCCTTCAGCACACGCGGTGAAAGTGAAGTCCCCTGCATGCACAGCAGACACAGAGCTCAGACCGAGGGTCCGTGTGCAGACCACAGACAGCCAGCAGAGCCGTCCCATAGCCTCCGAGCTCCGGCATTTACTAACAACAGCAGTGTGTGTGTGTGACGGGCCACACGTGCCGACTGAACGCCGGTGTTGTCGCTTTAGAACTCTGGAGAGAATTTGCTTTGCATCCTTGTTAGTAAATCTGATTTGTTTGTCGCAGCCGAAGCCGCGCAAATAATCAGAAGGTGTGAGGACAGACAGCGGACAGACACACGGTGCAGAGGAACTACCTTCAGCAGGTGGATATTGAGGTGACAGGCCTACAGGAGGGAGAGAAACTGTGACGTTAGTGAAGACTCACTGCTGCCGAAGCTCCAGACTCTCCCACAGTTTCCAGATCTGTTCACAATCTGGTGTATTTCTACAAGATGTTTTCACAAATCCACCAGAACTTCATGAGAACATCAGAACATCAGCTACAGATACCCCCCTGCGGCTTTTGGAGTCAGTGTTCACACGGAGACGGTAGTTTGATGTCCACATTTACAGGTACTCTCCGGGATCTCGAAGCAAACAAAAACGGACCCAAGTGTCGTAGGTGCGGGTCTTTTATTTTAAAGTTCAACACCTTCAAATCAGATGCCACACTCAAACATTTCAGAAATGGCTAAATAAACAGACACAATGACGCAAATCCAAGGAAGAGGCCAGGAACGGTAGAGGAAGACCGGGGTGGGGGAAGGTAGGGAAGGACAAAGCAGTGTAGACAGGGTTGAAAAGGGTAAAGTAGTGAGTGAGTTTGTCAGTGTGGCCATAGGGACATTATCAAAAGTGGGATCTGAAATTTAACTTTCCAGTGAAGTTACACACACAAATCCAGAGAAATGGGCCTTAAGTTGTGATGCCTGGGCATGTGGGTTTCAGTTTCTTGCCCAACTGAACTCCAAACAACAACCAGAAGACTGTATATGGGTAATGAATGAATGAATGAATGAATGAATGAATGACTTTCCCACTAAGGGGGGATTTCTTAACAGCAAGGCTGTGTAGGGAAAGGCAGTGCTGTGCAATATAAGGCACGGCAAGGCAGTATAGGATTGAGAAATGTCGAACAGAGACAGCAAGACAATGCAGGGCCTGTTCTGGAAGGTCAATATAGAGCAAAGTAGGGTAATAGAGAACAAAGCAAGGCAGGACGATTAGGCAGAGGCAGGGACGTTTAGGAAAAGGCACAGCAGGTTAGGACAGGGCAAGGCAATGCCGGGCAGGTTTGGGAAAGGCAGGACAGGGTTGTATCTGGCAAGGCAAGACTGGGACAGAGAAAGGCAGTGTGGAACAGGCAGGGTAGGACAGGACTATGCAAGGAAGGGCAGGTTAGGAAAGGACAAAGCGGGATAGGACAGGGCAAGGCAAGACCTTTTAGGGAAAGGCAGTGTAGAACAAGGGATGGTGGGACATGACAATACAAGGCAGGATGATTAGGCAGAGGTAGAGAAGGTTAGGAAAAGGTAAAGCAGGGTAGGACAGGGCAAGTCAATGCAGGGCAGGTTTGGGAAAGGCAGGACAAGGTTGCATCGGGCAAGGTAAGCAGGTTAGGAAAGGTAATGTAGAGCAAGGCAGGGCAGGACAGGACTAGGCAAGACATGGCTGGTTAGGAAAAGGCAAAGCGGGGTAGGACAGGGCTGGGTAGAGCAAGGGAGGACAAGTGAAGGCAGAATAGAGGAAGGAAACTCGACGAAAAGAAAGGAAACAAGGCAAGGTATGGCAGAGCAAGGTAAGGACAAGGATAGGGTGTTCGAGGAGAGGCAGGGCGGAGTAGGAAAGGCAAGGCAAGTAAAAAAAAACTTTACAAAAAAATGCAAAGTATTCGAGGCAAGCAAGGGAAAGAAAGTAAAATAAATAAAAGAAGAGGCAATGTAGAGCAAGGCAATCAGTCCTACACAAATACACCACAAGACAAGATAAAAATGAGTAACACTAAAACGAGAAATTTAAACCGAGTAAACAAATCTAAACCAGCTAATCCAAAAACACACAGAAGAACCCATCACACTTGTCTCAGAGTTTTTGCTGTGTCTCAAACTGTAACTTGCATTCGGCGACAAAAACAACCCCGTTGTTGAGTGTTTTAAATGTATTTATTGCTTTTTACTTCTTAGAATTCTTCCTAAACTATTACAGGTAATTGGATGGAAACTTCTTAAAAAATTAAAATGAAGATTGAATACATTAAAACAAGGAATATTGGTTGAAGTCCATGGATGTGTGTTCACGTTAGACTCCGTCATCCCTTCCCGTCTTCCACCAGAACAATTACTGCCGGACAAGAAAGAGCAAGTCAGCAAACACAGAACCAGACGACGTGAGGATCTGAAGGTGGATTTTACTCAGCCGTGGACGGTACAGTCACCTCGGGATTTACTTGTTCACCGTACATTATTAGAACCGTTACCGTTCACCACACGCTGTGTAAAATACACCGGCTTTTGTTGTCAATAAATTAGCCCAAATTAAGAAAGGGTTTGTGAAATCAAAGATGGAGGATTACCTGAGGTTCTAGCACTGAGCCAATCCGGCGCAGAGAGACGGAGACGAGGCGACTCGGGAAAATGTTAGTGACGCTTGTGATTGGCTCGTCATTAAAACGTCATTTGAAAAACATTCTGTTAGACAAATTCGTCGCAATTCCGACTGGCACACACTTCCTACGCGGTAGAGAGACTGACACGGATCTACTGAGGCGATGATGAGGATGAGGAGAGATGAAGAGTCAGTGCAGAGGTTATGATGGAGAGTCCCAGAGACGTCCTTCATCTCACCTCAAACTTCTGCCGAAGCTCCTGGTCGATCTCGACGCCCTCGGGAATGGGAACGTTGTAATACTCGCCCTCCTCCTGATTCAGCATCTTGTACCTGAAGGACCACAGGAGAACGAGAGTCACGGACAACTTTTTCGTGAAGAGATCTCCATTACCATCAACAATAAATGTCGTAAATTTGGATCCTTTAATATGGTTATTACTGGTAATAATGGCGGCGACATGCAGCACTAATGACACACAGACTGCAGATCCCATAATGCATTGTTGCCTTGCCTTGAAGAAATTATATTTTATTAAATTCTATAATTTTTTTACATTTCCTTAAAAGCCATTTTTTTTGCTGTTTTTTCCGCTTCATTTTTCTAACTTGTATAAATATTTTTATGGAGAACGAAACATGTAAAGCTAGGTAAGTGTTACGTTTATTCGTTCCGGACAAAAAATGTTAGATTTTTTTTAAATGTTGGGTTTTATAAATGTTTTTTCTGTATGGAGTGTGAGTTGTGTTTTGACCCTCTGCTGACCTCTGGTGGACTGCAACGTTTGACCAAAAATAAGCCCTAGTGCAATATTAAACACAAAAAAAGTTCTATTTTGTTAACATTGACTAGATTAACTAACCAGAGAGTGAGAACGAGAACTTACTTCACAAAAACAATTAACTAGTAAACTCATTTAGAATGCTATAAAACACAATGTTTTCTTTCAAAGTGCCGTCTAGACAATAAATCAAACACTCGGAAAAGTAAAACAAACATACACTTAAGGACGAAACTAAAGTAAACTTGCTGTGATCTGCTCTGTGATTGGGCTGTAGTTGACCTGTGACCTTTGATTTGGCCTGCAGGGGTCGCTGTTGGCAACGTGAACCAACCAAGGACAAATCCACAGAGCAAACAGAGTTCATCTCTAATTCCAAAAGATCCGAGTACTGGATTCATTTGTTAAGTAATATATAGAAAATAAGCAGATTAACCCTCTATTGTGTTCGTGTCAAATTTACCTGCTTTTACAGTTTTAAAATATAAAAAAATATACTTTAAAGCAAGAAACTTCCACTGTTTGGCTTAGTTGGTGTAATCATCATATAGAAATATAATGATTGAGTTGACATGTTTGTAACACCACGCTACATATTTATAGTACAAAGATAAACTTAAACTGTGATTTAAAAATAAAACGTATTGTTTCATGTGACCCTTCAGACAAAAATACGGCTAAAAAGAGTCAGAAAGATCAAATACTATTTGCTTCTTTGCAACAATGAGACGCTGTCACACACACACACACACACACACACACACACACACACACACACTTTTGGGAAACTTTGTGGTTTCTGACACTTATTTGCAAAATAAAAGTCCCCCGGGTCAAATTGATTATAGGTGTTGCTCTGAAACAAACACAACAGGAAGTTGAAACAACAAGCCTGAAGGTTAGAGATTTGGACTTAAGACCCAAAGATTGAAGTTCCACGATCCTGGAAGTTTCCTACGAACAGGGGTGTGAGGTACTTGAGTAAATGTACTCTGTTACTTTACTTAAGTAGGTTTTCGGCTACTTTTTTTTCGAGTGTAAAAAATATAAGCAGCTTTTAATCTCTTCACTCCACTACATTTAAACGAACACTTATCGTTACTCGTTACATTGTAATTGTGATTTATACCGCGGTTAATTTCTTGGGCGGACGAGGTGAATGTCGCCATCTTTAGGCTGCTGAAGGTAATGGAGGCTGTTTGTGAATTAGAAACCACAAGAACGCGAATTAGGGGCGTAAAAATGTGTTTTACAAATGGTATTATATAATATATGACTTTATATAATACATAAAATATATAATGTACTAATCAGATTAATCGTTTTATTTTATATCTACTTGCAAATTGAAGTGATTGAGACTGACTTTTTGTTCTTTTTATCTACTTTCTTCTACCAGTTTTCAAACAGTGAGGTTAAATTCTGTTTCTGTCTTGGAAAACAATAGTTTGTTTTCACATTTCTTTTTTTTTTTGGCCCCATATTGAGCACGAATAAAAATACTTCTCAATACTTAAGTTCTTTTCAAATGGGATACTTTGCTACTTTGACTCAAGTCGTTTTGAAATGGGTGACTTGCTACTTGTAATGGAGTCATTTTTACAGCAAGCATCTGTACTTTTACTCAAGTATGGCTGTCCGCTACTCTTCACAGCCCTGCCTACACGTCATGGACTCACCAGCCACAGGCGGGAGACTTGATCAGCTCCGACACGCCGAAGGACATGGAGCCCATGAAGTCGTTGCGTGTGGTTCGGTCCCAGTCCCACACCTCCACAGACAGACGCCGCTCCTTATCGCCCGGCTTCAGCTTGCTGCGGACACACCCACACTTATAAAGCCTCGAAACTCACCTCATCGCAAAGCCCTGGCCAGCCAACAACACCTCCAATCTCCTAAAGCTACGGCCGAGGAAGATCTGTGGAATCTTCAGCACCAAAACTCTGGAACGCTCCGACTCCGAATCAGTATGTCTGTTTATTTATTTATTTATTTATTATAACACGTACATGACAAATAATAACAACAACATAAAAGCCACAACATAATAATAATAATAATATTAACACTACGATCATAATGTTCATTTCCACAACACATGTTGGAAAGGGAGTAGAAAGACGTACAACTTCTCTAGCCCCGCCCCCTTTTAGATTCCACTTCAACACATGAAGACTGTCCACAGCGACATCATAAATCCTTATTACACGATAAATATATAACAAAAAAATGTGACAACTTTTTTAAATGATTCCGTTTTTAATGTAGTTCGAATGAACGTCCTTTTTATATTCATATTTGAAATGTTTCGAGTTTGTACATTGCTTTACCTCTTTTCTTTAAATTATTCCAAGATTTCACTCCGGTTCTCGTCAAACAGAAACTCTTTGTGGTGGTGCGTGTATATTCTACTTTTAAGTTTGACTTGCCTCTTAAACTCTATTCCCCATTTCTTTCATGAAACAACTTTTGTATTCCCTACGGCAACAATTCGTTTTTTTAACCTTAAACATAAACGCCGCAATTTTAAATTCCCATAGTTCGTGTCACTTAAGAATGTGAGACTTTTGAAACGACTCGTGTTTATGGTCACGAAACCCAAGTTTATGTACAATTCGTACAGCCCTTTTTTGTCCATTCAAACTAGACTTGTAATGAAAGCAGGTCTAATAACCGTATAGAAAGGCTGCACAGTCTAGTGCTCTGGAACCGAATCGGACAAGAGACAGAATGCAACACTCTACACTGTAAAAAGTGTCTCGTTAGATCAAAGTAAAAACATTCGACTGATGACACCTAATCCGTTTACTTTGGATCAACTTAAAGTTTTACTCTGAAAGGAATTAACTATCCACCACTTAGCCAGTGCAAAAAAACATGTTCGAATCTATTTAAGTTTTTAAATGCAACGAAATCTCAAATGACGCGTTTTCTTAATTGCTTTTACATTCTTCTTCAATTTCTTCATTTCTCATCGGAAGGGTTGAAAAAAAGAGACCACCACCATAATATATGCCTCAGTTTGTACATGTTCACACGGCGACAGCTGTAACTGTGACAAGGCCACGGCACTCACAACACGAAGCTCTCGTTCCAGGTGGGATTCAGCGAGGAGCGGATGGTGCGGGTCTTCTGCTTGGTCTCGTTCTTGGGGTCCGGGATCAGTTTGAGCTTCACGTAAGGGTCCGACAGACCGTTGGGATCCATGGGGATTAGATTCCGCGCTTCGCCCACTAGAGGAGAGACACGAGAGCGGTCAGGACCAAACCAACGTAAGGCGTCATAAACGTGTCATGACATCCTAACACTTGTGATGAAAACCTGCTGCCAGGCTGCTGTAGGTCAAAACTAGAATATTAATCTTAAATAAAATTAAAAAAATCACTGATAATAATCACAACTGAATTCAGGTTTATTTGGATAGATGGATGGATGGATGGATGGATGGATAGATAGATAGATAGAAAGGAAGTGAGATAGATAGATAGAAAGGAAGTGAGATAGATAGATAGACAGACAGACAAACAGATAGAGACAGACACATAGATAGATAGAGATAGACAGATGGAGAGAGCGGTAGACAGATAGAAAGGTAGATAAAACCTTTGTTCAATTCCCAAAGCATAAATAAATAAAGAGGTTTTATTTTTGATTTGTTTTTCCACCAATCTTGTTTTTTTTTAAGCCTAAATTGAGTAAAATACTTCAAAATTGAAGTATTCTTTTAAAATTGTTCTTTTAAAAATGGAATACTTTACAACTTTTACTCAAAGTCTTCTTGGAATTGGAGACTTGTAATGGAGTCTTTTTTCCAGTAAGGTGTCAGTACTTTTACTCAAGTAATGTTTTTGTCTACATTGGTGTGAGTTCTGCTCTGTGATTGGTTTTTTGAACATTTGAGTTTGACTGAGACGGATTTTTTTGTTCTTTTTATCTATTTTGTCTTATCTTTTTCAAAACATTGAGGTGCTAAATTTAATTTCTCTGTTAGGAACTAAAACCTAAAACTAAAACCCTTAAAAAAGACAAGTTTTTTTTTTTTTTTGCCTAAGTTCAGCAAAAGTCAAATACGAAAGTTCTTCTAAAATTGGACATTTTACGACTTTTACTCAAGTCTTCTCGTAATCAGTGACTTGTAATGGAGTCAGTTTTCCAGTAAGGCGTCAGTACTTTTACTCAAGTACGGTTTTCAGGAACTGCTCCGTGATTGGTTGGTTAGCGGTTGCAATTTTTTGCACAATTGACTTTGACTGACTTTTTAATCTTTTGATCAATTTTGTCTTGTCATTTTGAAAACATTGAGGTGTTAAATTTATTTCTCTGTTAGGAACTAAAACTAAATAAAGAGGTTTTATTTTTTATTATCTTGATGTTTTTTGAGGCTGAATTCAGTACGGGTAAAATACTTCAGTTCTTCTGAAATTGGACACTATGACTTTTACTCAAGTCTTCTCGTAATTGAAGACTTTTGTGACCTAAGTCATTTGAAGAGTCGTTTTTTCCAATAAGGCGTCGGTACTTTTACTCAAATCTTCTCGTAATTGGCGACTTGTAATGGAGTCAGTACTTTTACTTAAGTATGGTTTTCAGGCACTTTTCTGTGTGTTCTGCTCCGTGATTGGTTGGTTGCAAAAAGCAGTGGTTACACTTTTTTAACATTTGAGTTTGACTGAGACAGATTTTTTGTTCTTTTTATCTACTTTGTCTCATCATTTTGAAAACATTGAGGTGTTAAATTTAGCTTCTCTATTAGGAACTAAAGCCTCATAAATAAAGTTTCTTTGTCTTTATGCTTTCTGAGCTTAAATTCAGTACGAGCAACATACTTCAGTTCCTCTAAAATTGGACACTTTACGACTTTTACTCAAGTCTTCTCGTAACTGGTGACTTGTAATGGAGTCAGTTTTCCAGTAAGGCGTCAGTACTTTTACTCAAGTACGGTTTCCAGGTACTTTGGCGTGTGTCCTGCTCCGTGATTGGCCGACCACCCTTACACCATATGCCCCGCCTCTGGACCCAGAGCAGCCGTGATTGGCCCCAGCTCAGCCGGCGTAGATGCAGTGCGACAAACGACCACAAGATGGCGGCGAGTGCCTTCTGGCCGGAGTGTGCGAGCGTGTGACAGTGACAGTGATAGTGGACGTTCACCGTCGCCCACACTCGCAGCTGATAGTGAGACGTCAACCAGACTCAAGGATTTTTCCGCGGCTGTTGCCTGGATACCACATTCCTCCCGCTCGCTTCTCCTTCTCCTTTCATGCTTCTTTAAACAAAGTCCGCCGAGGCGTACAGTCGCCACACTTGGGCCGAAAAAATGGCTTCACGAAACGCATTAGCGGAAAAAAAGCAGAGTGTTTCACAGTCACACGGCGAAGGTGGAGAACGCTTGATTTCATTGGTTGCTGAGAATATGTGACGCGCTATTTACGTAAAAAAAGAGTTTGGCGACATGTTACACGAATTATATTCAAGTCGTTTCTCGGAGCTTACTGCTTAAGTGGAACACACTTGACAAAATAATGTGAAAAATGTATAATTATTCAGCCTGACGATTGACTTTGTCTGACTTTTTAATCTTTTATCTCTTTTGTCTTGTCATTTTGAAAGCAATTAATGACAAAATGAACTAAAACCCTCATAAATACAGAGGTTTTTTTATTTTTTATCTTGATGTATTTTGGGCCTAAAATCTGCAAAAGTAAAATACGAAAGTTCTTTTAAAATTGCCTGATTACACTAATTAAAAAACTCTTAGTGGATTGTGCACTTTAATTTGAGAAGATAAGCCCAATTTTCTCAATCATTTTGCTCATTGATGGTTTGAAAACTAAAGACTCAGCATTTTTCCTCACACTCATTACACAATCTTCTCTATTAAAACTATTCACAACCAGGAAGCAACAGCCTTGTGTGTCATTTAAACAGAGCGAAATCCACCTCAACCTTATTCTGAAGAGCAGTAGACGCATTGATGGTGGTCAGTTATTTACATTATTTAAATATAATATAATAATATTATACATATAATGTCATCTTTTAAGATAAATCGCTTCCATTATCCTGGTTATATTCCATCCTTGTTATAACATAAAGGTTAATGTCAAATGTTTATGCTTAATTGTAAAGTTTAAAAAGAGTTAAAGGACTTTGAGCAGCACATGCAAGCTTCTCATTGGCTCTGGGAAGGAACGAGCTGATTCTCTTTCCTCTTCACGTTCACTCTTCATCTGCTGTTCATCACAATGGCGTCTGATCACTTCACGTGCTGCGATTCAAACGAACGTGACTCGATTAAAACCGCAACCAATTGAACCAATTCTCCTAAAAAAAATGTGAATTCTTGTTTTCTCAATCTTTTAGCTGGTTTCTTAAATTGACCCCAAAAAATCGCACTGGTTTGCTTAAAAAAAAAAGGGTGAAATTTACATTTTTATTAGTTTTTTACAAAAATGTTCTCAATTATTTTAAGAGAAACACAGAACAACGCTTCTTTCAAGGACACGTGCACATTCTTTTTAGCAGTCACATCATTTTTTTAAATGAAAATTCCAAGCCTGACGATTAATTTTTTACAGTGCAGGAATGGCTTTGCGTTTATGGCTTTACGGCGCCGACTCGGACTTTGCTCTCGTCTTTAATCGCGGAACACTGTTGGACCGGGGTCAGAGGTGACTGACTGACTTTGAGTAAATTCGCATTAATACACTGAGCTGTGGTCGTTTTCTTTACCGTCACCGACTCTGTCACCGACTTTAAAAAGCGGCGAGCGGCGAGACACGAGGACACTGTGAGTTGTCTAGTGTCCTCTAGTCTAGTGTTAACTGACTAGTAAACAAATGGTTAATTAATTATGAAATATTATCAGTCAAAAGAGTTGACAAGACTTTTGAGAGTAACGTAAAGAAAAGTGTTCTTTGGATAAAAGCGTCTGCCAAATGACTGTAAAGTAAAGTGAAGTAAAGGGTAAAATATACCACCAAGACTTAATATTGTTTCATTTGTTAAATATAAATAAATATATATATTTTCTGGTATATGACCAAGACTTAATGTTGTTTAATTTTTAAAATATATATATATCCTTATATATGGCATACGACCAAGACTAAATATATATATAAATACCGTTATATCAGACCACTGTGAAACTGTAACACAAATCCCTAATAATTTACAGTAAAATCCAATTTTATTTTATTGATGAGACAAAGCAGCAAGTGGCTACTTTTGTTTTACAATGTATCACAGGAAGATGTGTTAGTTTCAACTCTTAATTCAAAAAGGGAATTAAGCTGGATCTGTATTGTTACAGTATGTTGCTGGAACAACGGCTGCTACTAGATGACTTTTCCTTCTAGTCTCAGTAACTTCAGTGTGTCACTCGAAAAGTGTCACTCGAGTGTCACTCGAAAAACGTTACACTCAACAATTACAAACACGTTTACTTTTGTTTACAACGACAAGCTACAATCCACGACAAAGTTCAAGTATAATTGTCTATATTTTCCTTCATTTCCCCCTTATAAAACAGAAATACGTGTTTTTTAAACCAAACAGAGCTTTAATTTTATCGTAAAGATTTAGCTTTACATCTGAACTGGTGCCATGTACAAAATGTTTTTATTACTGTTGCGATGCCTTTTATGTTACTCAACAATTTGACTGAACAAGCATGGGTCATTATATTTCTTTAAGAGCCTATTGAAATTTTGTGGACATTGAACAGTGAAATTATTATTGATTTTATTATTAATTATTATTAAAATATTTTAAGCCGTATTACTGTAAAATTGTTAATATATGCATGGTATGTGTATATGTATGTGTGTATATATATGTTTTTTTTTTTTTTGCCGTGTGGGTGGGGGGAGGGGATATTGAATATAAGTGTGTAAATTTAAAACTCAATACAAATATATTCAAAAAAAAAAAAAAAAAACTAAGATTTAGCTTTACAACTGTTCACCAAGAGTCACTGTTTTGATCGTGAATACAATTTTTTCTCCATCTTTCGATCCAGACTTGTTTCCTTTAGTCGGCAATTAGCGGCACAAGGCTTCCTTTCGCCTGACAGGAAACCACAGACTGGTTTGGAAAGCGATGTGGTCAGATATTCCTCTACGCGAGTCGCTCCGAAACACAATCTTTCAGAAGGCTATAAATATATACACACACATTCGGCTTCCCTGGAAGTTTATATCACCCAAATAGCCTGAGAAATTCAGATGTGCTGTTACGTAACAGCCAAATGTCCAGTAAGTGCGGGGCATGCTGGGTAATCTGATAATGCAGTAAAATGTTATTTAGCCTCTTGCCGTTGTTTATCCACAGAGGACGCAGGGTCAGCCAAGATCCCGCTTTCTGGGTTCCGTCCAGAATAAACAAGCGAGGGGCGATAAATCTCCTTTAGATTGGGTGTCGGCGCGAGCAGGGAAATCCCAAGAATGTGTCGACGCATTTTTGGCCTTTTTCTGTTTATGCTCCGATAGAGACGCTCCGCACATCCAGAGGGTCCGACATGGGCGCGACTTGGACTGTTACGTAAAAGTGAAAGTCGATGAGACGCCGTTACGACTCGGAGTATCGGACTCTGCAGGAGCGTCTATGGACTGTGTCGAGATTCGGAGATTCTCTTAATGAAGCACTTTTGTCTTTACGTTCACTCTTCATCTGCTGTTCTGCACCGCAAACCAATGGAACCGATTCTCCTAAAAAAATGTGACTTCTTGTTTTCTCAATCTTTTAGCTAAAAAAAACAATTGGCCCCGAAAATCACACTGGTTTGCTTAAAAAAAGAGCTGAAAATTACATTTAACGGGCCGTGTCATCCCCACTGTTATCCTGAGGCCGGACCCCCAGAAAGACCGCATATGAAGCCTCCGTTACTAATGAGAACCAAGAGGGATGTGCTGACAGGGACCACCGAGGCTCGTAGCCCCTACGCTGCTTATATAACGCAGAAGAAACAAAAGTCTTTCGATTTAATACGCGGCTTCAAAAAGCCCAGGAAAAACTTTTGAAACTTCTTCGAAAAGACCAGAGAGTTGGGGAAGGCACACCCTCCCATTAACGGAGAACAAAAAGGTTTTCGGTATATCCCGAAAGTCCCACCACGACTGGCAGGAGGGGCACAGGTGGGCACCCCGCTCCCGTGTCCCGCCGAGACCTGCCGTCCCAACCCATCTCCTGAGGCGCATCATGTGAATTTGCCCGGCTCATGGAGAATCGACATCAATCCATTTAATTACGCGGCAACAGGATACATTACTGTAATCAGCCGGAGCCGCCGCCGTTATCCGCCGCTCGCGGAACAGCCAGACCTCAAACTCGCCAAATCGCTTCTCATTTGCAAAACCGATCCACCTGAATGAAGCGATCGGCTGAAATTAATCCTCTTAATGCTTGTCGACGGCAATCGAGGAGAGTGTGCTCACATTCTGGCTGCAGATAAAACATGAACGGGGGGGTTCTGAAGAGGTGAAGGCAACAATGGATATTCAAATGTTCTTTACTAGGACCGGGCAGGAACCCCCTTTTGCTTTCAGAGCTGCTTTAATCCCTCCAGGCATGGATTCGACAAGTCGCTGATGACTTCCCCAGAGGTCCACACTGACTAGCTCAGCTCCATTTGATTGGATCTCCAGGATCGAGACGACTCAAGCTCCAGCTCCACAGCTTCTCACGGTCGGATCCCGAATCAGGATCAAGTTCTCCACAATGCATTTCTAACCTGTGTCCTGATCTTTGTAGCTCTTCACAAACTCCTGCCTCCCTCCCATTCCCACTGTCTTGCCCCCGCTCATCCTTCTCTTCATCTGAGCAGATCCTGAATCTACGTTCTCTGATTCTCAAACCAAACGTCACACTGACAGCACCCTGTGTCCGTGTGCTCCGTAACAACAGCATTTTCACGGTGCGAAATTCCCGTTCTACCACAACCCAAAGGTCTCTACTGGACTGAGATCTGGTGATAGTGACAGAAATCAAGACTCATCAGATCAGGCAACGTTTTTCCAAAGTGTCCAACATTTTTCCTGCTCCTTCCGGACAGGAGCGACACCCGGTGTGGTCTTCTGCTGCCGTAGCCCATCCTCAATTTGATGTGTTGTGTGTTCAGAGAAGCTCTTCCATAGACCTCAGTTGTAATGAGAGATTAGGGAGAATCGGTTGCCTTGTCATCAGTTAGAACCGGCCTGATCATTCTCTTCTGACCTTTGACATCAACGAGGCATTTAGGCCCGCAGAACTGCAGCAGACTGAAAATGTTGTGTTTTACCCCGTACTGTGTAAACTTTAGAAGAAAATTCGGCTTCAGGAATGCTCAGACCAGCCTGTTTGGCATCAGCAACCGTGACTGGTTCAGACTCATTGAAATCCTCTTTATTCTCTGTTCTGGGAAATGCTCGGTTTGAACTGTCACGTGACCAGGTCTACACGCCTAAACTGAATTGCTGCCACTTGATTGGCTGATTTCAGATTTGGTCGGGTGAACCTAATTTGCCAAACTATGTGGAGTAAAGTCCTTGAGTACATGGACGTGTTTGTTACTTAAGTAGGGAGTAAAAGTTGCTCACATTTCTAGCCGAAATACTTGACAACATTAGTGACTGAGTATCTGTATTGTTCTTTTTGTTCTTTTGTCAACTACTTCGTTCCGCCACTTTGAAACATTGAGGTGTTATGTTTCATTTCTATATTAGGAAATCAAGCCTCATTAATAAAAAAAAGTCACATTATTCCACATTTCGTGGTGTTTTTTAAGCCTAAATTGAGCAAGAGTAAAACACTTGAGTTCTTTTAAAATGGGTTAACTATCATTTTTGAAACTTGTCTCCTATTTTTGGAATTGTTAAGGGTTGTCTGGTGCCTACAGCTCATGTCTAAGGTTATTCTGTGTTTATTACGTTGACTATTACACGGACAGAACCTTCCAAACAAGCGGCTGTTGTTTTCCGACCCAACAAATATTCAACAAGACTGATTTATTTTTTCCAGTGAGTTTGTGCATCAGCTCTAATCCCCACAATCTGATCAAACCAACCAACCAACCAACCAGAGATCAGGCCTTTGTGACCTCACGCGTCTTCTGTAAATATCGGTCGGCTTTTTTTTAAACGTCTGAACAGAACCGACAAAAGTCATCCAGGGTTGAGCAGAAGAAGGTGCGAGGCTTCTGACCTGTGATGTGAAGCTTCTCTGCGGTCACCTCGATCTTCAGGAAGAGTCGTCCTCGCCGCTCCGTGTGGTCGGTCCCGCACAGACTCGGCACGTTCATCACGCACTGCTTGTGGACGTTCATGTCGCAGGCTGAAAGAAAAAGGAGTTCAAGTTCAAGTTTATTTATAAAGCGCTTTTTTTTAGGTCAAAACCAACGCAAAGTCGCTATTTTTGAAGTTGCTTATTTGCGAGGAGGAGTTTATCATTTCAGCAAAACTGAGCAGTAGAATTAGAAATAATTATCAATTAGATGTTGGGAATTTTTAGCTTGATTGATTGAGTGAGTGAGTGATTGATTGTGTGTGTCTGTCGTGTGATTGGTTGGCTACCCATCCAGTGACTCCGCCCTCGCTCTAGAGATCCAATGAGGAAACAGTTTATTGGATGAATGGTGGTAACTTTCCCAACCTACAGCATTTCTAAAATGTCTTTTGCGGAATCGACAAAAAATCGAAACATTTTGGCAGCGACAGTTTCTGTGACGGATGATATTAATATTAAATAAAGTCGGACGGCGATATTTGGTGCATGGGCGGTAATGCAAGAGAAAACAGCACTGCTGCTAATTGCTCTTAATAATTAATGCAAGAGTCATTGTACAAAACAAGAAGATTCTCTAAATTAACCGCGGGATTTGCTTTTCGGTAAAACGTACAAATTCAAAAGCGATTCCTAGGCCATAATCATAATTTCTCACTTCTTACATCATCAAACGTCTAGTCTGGCGTTTCGATGAAACTAATACGTCTCATCACAAGATTCAAATGTACAAAAAATACGATAAAATATAATATAATATATGTAATATAAACAAGACCTACTGCCTAGTTTTAAGAGTAAAAAGGTTTTAGTAGATTCAACAGAGCGAAGCGATTAGCTTAACTACATTTTTCAGTGGCGAGGTGGTAACTTCGCTATTTTCAGATTCAAATAGGTTGTCAGTAGCGAAGCTCTTTTTTTCGCAGTATAAATTTGTTAAAAGAAATTTCGTTATATGGACCGAGTTGTGCAAGTAAAAGCTCTAATCCGTTCGGAGGATCTGTAAATTCAGACAAAATCCCCATGTTTGTGGATTGAAAGACTCAAATGACTGGACTCTTTTTTTTTTTTTCCCATAGCAGACAAAATATTGTACATTTTGTTATGTTTGATGTGATTTAAGTGAATTAAGTTGAATCTATGCCTCATTTATTGTCTGGGAAATGGTGAATACTGTTTTGAGATTCCATTCCTTTTTAATTTATCACAGAAATTGATTGTATCATTTGAGTGTATGCTTTTGGTTGCATAATTGATGTTTAAGTTCTCCTTTGAATTTCTTTACAAATGAATATTTAAAGTGATGTTTTGCCATTGAGTTGTTTATTTTTGTTTGTTTGCTCCATATATTTTGACCTAAAAGAAATATATTTGTTGATATTGTTTCACATTTGTGCTTGTACTCCTTCACTCCCCAGCAGTAGCTAACTTTGTATGTCATTTTAAAAACATGTTACATAACACGTTACATACACCTCACGCTTGGTGACGCGTTGCGATTTCGTTTAACCAACACACCAGAGCGAACACACGTAGATAAGCTCACACAGAACTAATTTACCTAATTCTCACTCGCTGTAAAAAAAAACATGTATTTGCTTAATATTGTCACTTTTTGTTTTGTGAAACAATTTAGTTAAGAGAGATGATTTTTTATCGACAAACTAATATATTTATTTATTAATTTAATTTTAAAAATTATTAAAATGTCTTTCAAAACACAGCCAAACTGTACAGTAGAATTGATTGTACATTTACAAAATTACATTTTACATTGTACAATTACATGTACAAAATATGTCACTTACAAAATTTAGTTTGAAGACATTTGGGAGTTAAAGTAGCTTATTTACAATGAGTTTATTTACATATTTACACTGAATTGAGGTGATGCAAAAGTGCTTCTCTGTTCACTGCGGTTATATTGTGTGGAACATGTTTATTATTGTTGTTTTTTGTCATATTTGATACAATTGTTTTTACACTGTTTGGAGTAACTATACACAGTAAAGAATTAAACTGAATGGTTTATAGACAGTTTTAGTGATTACTGATGCCTTGACTTCCAATGAAGCTCAATATATAAATGTATAGAAGTACCTAGGAACATAGTTAAACTACTTTTGCCTTGTTGTTGTAGCTTAGCTTAGCTACATTTAGCTTAGCTGTAGCTTAGATGTAGCTTAGCTTCACTACATTTAGCTTAGCTGTAGCTTATTTGTAGCTTAGCTTCACTACATTTAGCTTAGCTGTAGCTTAGTTTCGATACCTTTAGCTTAGTTGTAGCTTAGCTTCACTACATTTAGCTTAGCTGTAGCTTAGTTGTAGCTTAGCTTCACTATATTTAGCTTAGCTGTAGCTTAGTTTTAGCTTAGCTTCACTATATTTAGCTTAGCTGTAGCTTAGTTGTAGTTTAGCTTCGCTAGGAGTTTGCGTCACTATAGGGAAGCGACATTTATTGCAGGTTAGCTAGTAGCTTAATGTGCTACATTCCTCACAAGTACATTGTGAAGCTACAACTACATTTCACATTTGCGCAACCCTGTTGAAAACACAATGTTCTTACTGGGTTAATAAAGTTTACAGTGAATCATATTTTATTCTAAACTAATGTCCTTAATGTATGGAAACCAACTCGTCAAACGTCTTTATGCAGCGCTTATGAGAGACTCGACCAGTAGAGCCGAGCTAAATCAGCCTAGCCGCAAAATCGTTGTTGTATGGGGAAAAAAATGGTTTTGTAATTTATATAAAATATGAAATTAAACCTTGCTTTCAGTTACTTCACTGTAACATGGTTAGAGTATTTTTTCTACTCACAATTCGGTTTTTCTGTATTTGAATGTGCATGTATGAGAATGACACAATGGTGTAAAGTACTTGAGTAAATGGACTTTACTTGGTAGCATAATCACATGTTATGCTATAAACATGCCGTAACATAATCAGAATGTCAAGAGGGTTGAGGAATTGAAATTTAGTTGACTTTCTTTTAGAAAAAACCTCAAACTTTATTCTTCAGAAATGCTCATAAAGTTTATTGATGTGAGCTGAGTGACTTTGGAATCAGCCAAACCATCTTAGAGATTGTGTACAAACGTTTGGTGAAAAGCGTCTTTACTAAAACAGCCATCATGTTTGTTCACATATGCTCTTGTGGACAATACAGTTCTCCTAATCATATTGAGTAGTAGGCATATAATAAAGTATTTTTGGCTACTTTGTACTTGTACTGAGTATCAACAACATACGCAACTTTTACTCTTTACTTGACTACATTAGTGATTGAGTATCTGTCTCTTTACTCCACTACATTTGAATGGACACTTACTGTTACTCGTTAAATTGTTTCTACCGCGGTTAATTTCTCGGGCTGACAAGGTGATATCGCCATCTGCAGGATGCTGAAAGTACTGGATGCTGTTTATCAGCTCAATCATGTGACTTCTCATAAAAAGTTGTTTTTCATGTCTTGGTATTTCGGAGCTTAAATTCAGTACGAGTAATAAACTCAAGTTCTTTTAAAATCGGATACTTCACGACTTTTACTCAAGTCTTCTTGCAATCGGCAAGGTGTAACTAGTAATGGAGTAGTTTTACAGTAAGTTACTGATCTGAGTGTGAGGTTTTCGTTTTTAGCTAATATAGTTTAGCTAAATACGCATTTTTTAATACGCATTTTTCGCCGTATAAGACGCACTTTTTCTTCCCCAAAACTGAGAGTGCAAAGTTGGTTCGTCTTATACGGCAAATACAGAGATCCGCGGAGCGCGCTCACCGCCATCTTAGTGTGAAATACCGCGGAATTACATTTAAGTAGACCGTATTAACATAATTGCCAAAATCTGAGAGAGAAAGGGGTGAGCGGGCGGGCGAGAGAGAGACAGAGAGAGAGAGAGAGAAAGAGCACGAGCGGCTGCCTACGGTAGCTTTGTTTCTTGTCTTCGTTCGTAAACATTGTCTCGCTTTCTTTCTCACGCAGAATCTTGTGAAACAATGAAACCATGATTTCCAAACGAAAACAGACTTTGATCAAAATAAAACAAGCAGATTTTCTCACACGCGTCTTTAAAACTAAAACAGCTGCTCTTCTCTTAAAGGCACAGCGCACTAGAAAACAGAGCGGCAGGCGTATGAGCGTCACAGGTGTGATCTATTAGTTCAGTCTGTTACACTGCTTTCTGTGTTCGATTAGTAATGTCTGTGCCGTCATTGATAGTTGTAAGTTACAACTTGTAACGAAACTAATGTGTAATACTGTATTAAGGTGTTTATATACTTATATAAAAATCTAATTCATGAATTATCACGATATCCACGGTATTGCAAAATCCATATGGTGGCACATCTCAATACCGCTATTCAGGTTAATACCGCTATAGCGCCCAGCGCTACTCTCACTGTTTACTGACTTTACTGACTGTTCATGTCACATGTTTCAGTTCTTAAACTGCTGTTCACTTTTATACAGTTGATATAAAATATTTTACTACAGTATTTGGTTCAGAATCTTTTTTTTCTAGAATTTTCTTCTTTAAAATTGGGTGTGTCTTATATGGCGAAAAATACGATAAGTTGAGGGTCTTGCTCTTGTTAACTAGTTGTTGTCTTTGCCTTCAACCCTCCATTATGGGTTGGGTTAGTTTGACTAGTCTTTTCCGGTTAGTCCTCAAGCTCCCTGACTTGACCTATGACCTTGACCTGTTCATTTGGAGTCACGTTCGTCTATCTAGTCGTGTGTTTTAGGTTGGAGAGTTTCGTTTTTGCCCCACAAAAGTGGATTTTTGTTAAAGGTTTCTCTCTGTAGGTGAGGTGGTCACTCACTGTCACACTTCATGCCCTGGTGGAGGAGGCCGTACAGCAGCGAGCCGCAGTGGTCACAGAAGGTCGGGCTGCCGTAGGTGTGGATCTTAAACTTGTGCTTGCTTCTGGGATCCTGCCGACGGAAGAGAGAGAACATCGTCAACCGCAAATCTTCAACGAATTTTACCGGAGTTGGAAAAACCGCACATTTTTCCATCGTTAACCGCAAATTTTCAACGAATTTTACCGGAGTTGGAAAAACCGTGAATTTTTCCATCGTTAACCACAAACCTTCATGGAATTTTACCGGAGTTGGAAAAACCGCACATTTTTCCATCGTTAACCACAAATCATCGAATTTTACCGGAGTTGGAAAAAACGCGAATTTTTCCATCGTTAACCGTGAATCTTCATCGAATTTTACTGGAGTTTGAAAAACCGTGAATATTTCCATGCGAAAAAAAAAAAAAAAAACCCCTGACCTGTGACAATTATGTGATGATTTGTACATATGAAGATGCTCTTTGAAAAATTGCGCAAAATTACGCCTCGATAAATAAGGAATGTCGTCTGTGGTTCTTTCGGTTTCTTGTGAACTCGTCCCTCGGCTCATCAGGCGCTCCTTCTGCTGTTTTTAGACGCTCATTGTGAATGTTTTTTATTTGTAGTATATCAACATTTCAAATTGGGCGTGAAACTGGCCCGTCATTTTATACAATGCCTAGGCAAAGTGTAAAACAACGCAATACATCATAACAGCGCCAGCCATTGCACAAACTGCTAAGACATTTTGTACAATGCCTAGGTAAAGTGTAAATCGACGCAAAATACTGCCAAGACAATTTATACAATGCCTAGGCAAAGTGTAAAACAATGCAATTATACACGGCCTGTGTTTCCTACTCGTGAAGTCTAGTCGTGATTCCTGTCTTCTACCGTAGATCTGCTTCGTTTTACCGTGGTTTTACTGTAAAGGACACACACACTGAAATGAAGTGGAGGTGAACCTGACACAACACCAAAGCGACGCATTCATCGGAGAGATTTAGTCTCACGCCGACTGGAGGATTAGCGGACGACAGGCCGGAATCTGATTGGCTGCGCGGAGTTTTCCCCGGAGAATCAGGTCACACAGGTTTATATTCGTCCGCTGGGAAACGAAGGACTTTCTTCCAGCACATCTGAGAGCGTAATGAGCCTGCGGGTGGATGGCCGACACCGCATCAGCCGCTAAAACACTGCGAATTAGCTCTGTTTCCAAGACGGCGTTTGTTCTCCGAGATAATCAGACGGTAACGGGCATCTGGAGTGGAAAAAGCAATCCCTCTGTGTTCCGTCTCTTCGTTCGCAGACGCTTGTTTTTCCTCAGGATTAGTTGAAAGTCTCGTGAAAAGCATACGTGGAAAATCCAACAATTATTGTCCTCATCAATCACCGAGGTTTGAGCGCGTCAGGTTGTCAATATGGGGATTCGTATAATAATAATAATAATAATAATAATAATAATAATAATAATAATAATATGAGTATTTGTAGGGCGCTTTTCACAGTTTTAACTTTCTGGAATCAGATTAGTGCCAAAAATATAAAACGTATATTTCTAAGGTACGAACGAAAATACTTCACATTTACTTTTGTTTCTTCTTATTTTACGCTCATAATTGTCACGTTTAAAAATGTTTTTTTTTTAAATTTTGCTTCAGAATTTTTAGTTTGTTTATTTTTTTTTTACGTTTGGACTTTTTTTATGGCACAAGCTTGATGTGGGGGCGGGCCTTACTCTGATTGGCTGGCATCTGCTTGACCAGGAAGTGTGGGAGGAGTTTAGCTCGTGTCATTCGCAGCTTTTTAAAACGGGACCGAGACTGGCACATCGTCGCCCGCGACCCGCTGTAATTGGCATTCTGGCGTCTGGAACGACTGTTTTCGTTGTTATTTTCTCTCTTTCGCTGGCAAGTGTCAAGCTACTGGACTCGTAATGATCTTTAATTTTAACTCTTGACGGCGTCTCGCTCTATTAATATTTCCCATGGTTTAGCGCCAGAGGTGTAAAGTACTTGAGTACACTTTAGGAACTTTTGTATGTGTTTTAAATATTGTAAATAACTTTTTACTTATATTAGTGTTTTTGGCTACTTTGTACTTGTACTGAGTATCAAAAATATAAGCAACTTTTAAATTCACTCAGTCCCAAAAAATTCCCACAACCAATAAAGTACAAGTACAAATACAAGTACAAATACTATGCTCAGTGTTTCAATGTCTAATGTGTTTTTTTTTCAGTTTCTTTATGCGTTCGTCATATTGCTTTTTATTTATAGAATCAATTGTGTTACACATATGTATACACATTCAATATTTACAAAATTAACAAAAAATCCTAAAGTGTACTCAAGTACTTCACACCTCTGTTTAGGAAAACAGAAAATAATAGAATAAAAGAACAGAATGCCTTTATTGTCATTGGATCACATGATTGCGATGAAATTGGGAAAACTACTCCGTCTGGTTCAAGAAAAAGGAACGGACAATCAAAATGGAAATGTAATATATATTCATGCATTGAATAAAAGAGAATATATATATATATAATATAACATATCTAGTCCAATAATGGAGTCTGTGAGCTGAGAGTGAAAGCGACGCCGCCAAATGTTTGGTGGCTTTTATTTATTTATTTATTTTTTTAAAACAATTTAATCGCAGTTAATGTACAATTCGAGATGTGTAATCCTAATCTCAGATACTATATAAAATTAGAGGGGCAGCTTATGTCTTTTCTCTATCTTGTTTCTGCGTAAAAGCCTCTGTGATTGGAGTTTTTCAGAAGAGCTTCACATCACCTGATCTAAACGGGACGGACTGAACAAACCACGGCTGTCTGTTTGTTTGGGGATATTTGGATTTCTGAATTTCCCTTAAATGCTTCGGACTCTGTACACGTGTTTATCAGAAAAAAAGGAAAAAAAAGCAGAGCGACACACGTGTCAAAAGAGAAGACAAACAACGTCTCGTTTAAATTCACTCCTGTCCGAACACCAACATCACATTCACACTAAAGTGGAGATTATTATTAGGAAAACTAAGAAACAAATCACATTTTTTAATTAAAATGTATTATTTTTGTTACAAATTGGAGAGATTGACCCAATCGATGGATGTCTTTATTTTATCTAAAAATCACAAATACTTTTATCTGTAAACACAAACGCAACACACAAAATTGCAGCGTTAAGGTTCAAAAACCGTAAAACTGTCGCCAGGTTAAGCGAACTAAATCACAACCGCGTAAAACTGTTGCAAACTTGAATAAAACGATCACAATAATGTAAAATTGTTGCAAAATTGAATAAACTGACTCACAATAACGTAAAAATGTACAAACTAAATCACAATAACATTAAACTGTCGCAAACTGAACAAACTAAATCACAATAACGTAAAACTGTCGCAAACTGAACAAACTAAATCACAATAACGTAAAACTGTCGCAAACTGAACAAACTAAATCACAATAACGTAAAACTGTCGCAAACTGAACAAACTAAATCACAATAACGTAAAACTGTCGCAAACTGAACAAACTAAATCACAATAACGTAAAACTGTCGCAAAACCGAACAAACTAAATCACAATCACATAAAACTGTCGCAAAATTGAACAAACTAAATCACAATAATGTAAAAATGTCGCAAAACTGAACAAACTAAACGCAATAGCGTACAATTGTCACAAAACTAAACAAACTAAATAAAAATAACGTGAAACTCATTAAACTGAACAAACTAAATCACATTCATGTAAAACTGTCGCAAAATTAAACAAACGAAATCACATTAACGTTAAACTGTCGCAAAACTAAGAGTAAAACTATTGTAAAACTGAACAATCTAAATCCCAATTTGGGAACAATGGTCGCAAACTCAAGCAATTTGGAATAATGAAACATGGAATTGATACTTGTTTTGAAGATTAAAACACCAAGAAAACGTAAGGCAAGAGACGGAGGTGTATGTGTAAATGTAAAGCTTAAATACACTTGATTAAACAGTACAAGAAAAAAAAAAACAAATCTATATTTATATAAGCTAAATATTCTAAAACAGAATCAATATTTTCAATTGAATGATATTGCACAAAAAAAATCTATTAAAAAATAAAAGTAAGGCACGGCACAATTTTTAACACATTTCTTTAAGGACAAAGCCAGAAGAAAGCAAAAAAACAGTAAAGAACACTGCAGTGAGGAAAAAGAAATCATGAACAAAGGATTAACCAGGAGAAGAACAGAAGAAGATAAGACAGATGGAAGAACACCAGTCTCTTACAACAGAAGCTTGTGACTTTTTGAACCGTTTTGCGTCTCATTTAGCCAACGTGAGAACATCTCCAGCCTGATAAACCTCACAAACTCCAGGCAAACTCATCAAAAACAATGTCAATTCCGTAATGAACCTGAAAGGATTGACTCTTCAACGCTATTGGACGACACGGTGACACATGGTTTTCCGTTGATGATCTATATCGTTAAATTAAGCCGATGGTTTTCCACAAATGACGTCGGAACGTCGGCTTTTCCGCGTGAACGGATTGAAACGTTGGGTAACGCTTTAAACGTCCCAGCGGCGACACAATCACATGATGCACAACGAATCCCACGATTGCATTCCCGACGCAACATTTGCCGTTTGTCGCGATTCTTAATCCATCCAGCCAATCGAGTTAAAACTGTCGGCTGGTGCCGGCGGAGCGCTGAACTTTCCACCTCTGATCCTGCTCTCCACCTCCATCCACTCATCCGCCGCGCTCCTTCTCTTCGCGCTGTAATCAGCTTTACCGCCGGCGAGTCAATCGCTTACGGATCAAACTAAAAGCTCAGTCTCGCGTGTGTGTGTTTTTTTTCCATTGCCGTGGACCGACACCTATGAGCTTCTCCACCAGCTATGTACACGCCGTATTTACGCGAAAATAAACGCAACATTTACGCAAATATATTTCAAATGTAAGCACACCACTGATTCATCACGCGCAAAATGAGAATTCGAGAAAGAAAGATAAAAAAAAAACAATTCAAGCTAAATTAGGTCACATTTCTCTTGAAATACGTCTTTTTCCTTCTTTGTCAAATCTAAGTTGTTACTCAAGTACTCCTATGGCACTTACGTTTACCCGCATATTTGAAGCTGGCCAATATAAGCCCCCCCCCCCCCCAATATATAAGCACCCTACTGATTCATCAGGCGCACAATTAAAATTTGAGAAAGAAAGAAAAAAAAATAAAGCTGTATTAAGTTACATTTCTCTTAAAATACTTCTTTTTCCTTCTGTGTCAAATCTAAATTGGTGTGGTGATTACATTTACGCACACATTTGAAATTGGCCAATATTGATTTTTTTTTTTTTTCAACCTGTAACTTGGACATGTCGATCAATTACCCCAGCTGCTTCTGCACTTAATTGTTTGTCTCTGTTTATTCTGAAAGGCGCTTAAAATTAAATGTATTATTATTATTATTATTATTATTATTATTATTATACATTTATGTAATGGAGGTAAGAAAAAGACGATTTCGTATAGTGAAAATATTTCGGAACTCGGGACGACATTTTTTGTTACTCTGGATTTTCATTATCTAAGACATTCGTTAGCTATAAAAAAGAATCCTAAGCGGTTTTCTCCCATGAGCCTTTGCACGCCAGTCAGCCATTTTTAGCCGCTCCTCATCAGACGTGTTTGTCAGGAGTGTTGTTTTGCCCTGTGCAGCAGGCCGAGCGTTTTTATTCGCTCTCTGGATTGTTTGACTTCTTGTATGTGTTCTTCGTTTGCGACTGTTCTCTTTCTGCCCCGACACTTTCGCCTGCTTGTGGATTTTGCTCCTAATTAACAATTAGCCGTTAGCGCTGATCTACCGGATGATCTTTGGTTTGTCGTCTCTGTTTGTTCCAACATTATTGATAGTATTTTGTGTATATTGTATAGTTTTTATTTCTTCCCGTGTTATTTAGCCACTGCTAAGTGTTGCTTTGTGGCTAATGCTACTGTATTTCTGTAATTGAGCCAATAAAAGCGTATATGCCTACGGAACCATTATTTAAAGAACGAATCTGTCTATTTGTGATTGCTTCTCACTTGAAATTGGAAAAATGGAGGCTTATATTTATGCGCATATTTGAAATGGCTGAATATAAGCCCCCCCCCCCCCACACACACACACATTTTTTGAGATCACAATTATGGGAAAAAAGGGGGTGATTTTATTGGTGTAAACACGGAATATCCATGCCACCTTCAAGCTTTTACATCAAACGAACCAGAGAACCTCCTATGGCCTTCACACTGGCTAAGACGGTGAGAAATCCTCCCACACCCCTCGATCCTGAAGACGTTCCTTCAGCGGGGCAGGAGAACCACACATGGGCCTCCAGTACCACGGGAAAAACAGACGCTTGGCAAACCAGAGTCTTTCCAAAGTTGAATATCTCGATTTATAAGGCGCCAACAGTAGAAAAGCTGGACGAGATGGTGTCTATCTGAGTCTCTGGTTCCTCTGGCAGTTCCCTCAGCGTCTACAGACGGTCCCAGTGCAAACAGTAAGGACGGAGCTTCTTATTACATCCTTAAAGCAATGTGGACGAAACAGGGCCTGAGTGAAAGCATCAGCGTTCTTTTTCTGGTTCTCTTTGTTCATGATTTACACTTTTCTCACTTTTCTCACAGCTGGAGCAACTCAACCTGGGAAATATAACCAGCTAATGGAACAAAAGGACCACGAGCTGCACAACGCCAACTGGATTCGGGCAACTTGTGCAGCTAAAGCAGGTGGTTGGGCTCAGGGCTGCGTGTTCGGTCCGTTCGGACTCTGAGCCGGCGCTTTCTGTGTCTGCTTTTAGTTGCCTATCCACTCAAAAACACTCAAACCTGCTTCAGATGTCGTCATCACCGGATCAAAACCTGCAAATTTTTTCGTTTCCCAGCTTCGAGTTGAAAACGCCTGTTGGATAATTGTTTGTTACTTTGTTGAAATCAATCATCGGAAACAAATGAAAGCGATAAATAAAAACGGGAAAAAATCAAACCAACGTGTTAAATTAATAAATGTCATTTTGTACAAAATAAATACATACAAGAACAAAATAATCTATATTTGATATGAATTTGAATGAAATTATTTGAATGAAAAACAATGTGCTCGTTTGAATTCTAAAACAAGGAATCCCTGACTAAATAAATAACTGCCAATATTTTTGTTTCTCAGTTTAGAGTTTAGAGCACGTGTTAGATAATAGTTTGCTATTTTGTTTAAATCAACTATCAAAGTCTATCAACATATGAAAACAATAAATACAAATATACAACAATAATAAAACAATGGACATTTTTCTCTTTTTCTTTTTCAATGGACTCTTCCCCCCCCCTAATTTCCGAACAAAGATGAACAACTGCCATTGTTTTTTCTTCTTTAAAGACCATTTCCCCCTCTTCCCGCATAGTGACTTTGCATTGGTCCGGAACTAAGAAAAGCGCTTCATAATTAAAACTGAACTTGAACCCAATCAGCCAATCACTAGTACGGCTCAGTGAATAATGAACGAATCCGTGACTCTTCCGTGATTCTGCGCTCTACATGACACATGTAATAAAGACAATTATGATGAAGGGTATTTATGTTATTAAGGGTATGAAGGGTAATTATGGAATCAAGGGACATTATTTTTTTCTTTTTATGAACTACTGGATGGTTTGTGACAAAGCTTCCAATTCACTGCTTTACTAACACCAGTTTGTCAACAACGCAATTAGCACAAACGTCGACGCCGTTAAAAAACAAGCAGCTACTTTTAAAAAAAAACACAACTCACCCTCAACATTCTCCAGCAGGTTATTTTTTTGTTTTTTAACATGTAATGTGAGGTCGACCCACATGCAAAATTAAATAAAATACAACATTTAAGCAAAGCAGATGGAGGATTAGGCATCTCTTCACGAGGATTAGGCCTTTAGAATGAGCAGAACATCCTCCTCCGGCTGCCATTGTCCTACACACCGAGTGGATGAAGATCTGCGTTATAAAGCCTGATGTGTGTCCTGCAGATTCCAGTCGTTTCCACCTGTGGCTTCAGCAATCCAGCCAATATAATCCTGCTTTATTTGTTAAAGGGAAAATAAATAAATAAATAAATAATAAAAAATGCAGCTTGGTGATAAGTAAAGGTTTCGTGAACCACACACACACTGCAAAAAATGAATTCTCGACGAGCCAAAAATCTGGAAATTACACAATAAATCTTGTTTCTTTTTCAGTCAAGATACATTTACGAGATTAATTTCAAGCCGTCTTACCAAGCAAAATGTTCTCGACCCATTGGCAAATATTTTACTTATTTTTTTTTTTCATATTTTTTCCACGTGTATTTTTGCAGCGTACAGATTTCCATCCTTATACATTAGGTTTAATCCCGCGGCCCGTTTTAAACGTACAAATGCACAATCAGTGCGACGTGTGAGGAGAAAAGTTGACCAATCACATGTTTGAATCGTCCGCACGTGTCGTCAGACTTTCATCGGACTTTTCATCAGGCTTTTTCCTCTGAGCTCGGCTGATCTTCTTATTTCTACTGGTCTGATTATTACCAGATCAAATGCTCGGCTGAAGAAAAGACAAGCCAGCTCCAACCAGAGATAATGTATGAGGTCAAACTCATCTGAAGTCCTGTGTGGAGTTCTTTTAACGTTTAATTTATACTTTAACGCTTAAATTTATAATGTAATATGAATTTAAAATTAATTAATAGATTTATGTAATCTAAACGTAAAATGTCAAATTCAAACACCAGAGATTGGTACTGTTGGTGTAACGGTGCAATACGTCAGAATCCAAAGTTACGTAAAAAAAGAATCAATAACTGCAAAAATAAATAATCAAACTGCTAACTTTGTCTCCCGGTTTAGAGTTTAGAACGCATGTTAGATAGCGGTTTGCTACTTTGTTTAAATCAACCGTCGAAAACAAACGAAAACATAGAACAATAATAAATCAAACCCAACGTGTTGAAAATTAAAAAAAGTCAATATGTAAAAATCTAAATAAAATCAAAGAATCTAGAGATTTTGTTGTTTAAATCAACTAAAATTAAAAATTTAATCAAAAGTCAATCAACAACAACAAATGAAAGCAATAAATAAAAATACATAAAACAATACATATAATATAATACATCAAACCAGCGTGTTAAATTAATAAATGCCAATATGCAAAACATAAATACATATAAAAACAAAATGTTTTTGTTGTAAATGAAAAACACTGTGCTGATTTGAATGAATAAACAAGGAATTAACAAATAAATAACTGCCAATATTTTTGTTTCTCAGTTTAGAGTTTAGAACGCATGCTAGATAATTGTTTGTTACTTTAAATCAACCATCAGTAACAATCAACAAATGAAAACAATGTCTTATTTATTGAAATGTTTTTACAATAAAAAAATATAAATCAAAACATTAAATTGACGTTTTAAATTAATAAATGTCGATTTGTAAAAAGAAAATAATTACAAAAAAAACAATATCTATATTTTTTTGTAAATAAGAAAAACTTTTACTGTTTATTATGTGCAAGTTGCTAATCTGAATTACACTGCAACTTTTTCCAAATATCACCATTTGTCCGCTTCAAAGCAGACTCGCGAGACTTTGTCCTAATCTGCAGCGATTAAATAAAAAATTATTACAAAAATGATAAAAAAGTTGTTTTTAGATAACGTTCATGAAAAGTGTGTAAATAAACGCAAACGAAAGCGTTTTGCATGTGATTTGAATGCGGCGACGGACACACAGCGCCGACGTCATGACAACTGTGTACAAAACAGCCCTGATGTTGCCATGGCGACGCTTTATTAAACACGTCCCTCATTCCCGATGAAGACGAAGAATCCGCTCTGATTAAAGCTCCACACAGGATTAGCCAGATTATGCAAAGTTGAACAATGAAACCGTTGTCTCACAAAAAACAACAGAAACTATATCAACCTAAATTAATGGCATTTACGCTTTCATTGCGAACCGCATTAAATAATCAGCATTACCAGCCGAGATCCTTCTTCGGGGATTTGCCGTCATTTGTTAAAACACTTACGTGAATGAAAGCAATTTATTATTTCATATATTGAAGCATAATTGTTATTTAATAAATCCATTAAGGTCAGAAACTAAAAGCAAAGACAACTGTGCATTATTGAATTATTTATTACTGATGGTGAAAAACGAATGACGTGATTTGGTTGTATGTTCCAAAATAAGAGTCAAAAATAATTTAATTCTGAAAAGTATATAGAGTTTTTTTTAAGTGAAGAACTGTGTGAAGGTTTTAAGCGTAAAAACTAGGCGCGTTTCAGTTGTTGGTGTAAAGTTATTGAATGAACTGAGTGATAAATTAAAAACAAAATGTACTTCTTTTGCAAAATAAAAAAAAAAAAAGAAAAAGTCTTATAAAGAGTTAGAAATAAAATAAAGAAATTAGAATATATATATATATATATATATATATATATATATATATATATATATATATATATATATATATATATATATATATATATATATATATAT
>MU204375.1:388253-403865 GCA_017309775.1 Paedocypris sp. Pulau Singkep | reverse complement strand
ATATATATATATATATATATATATATATATATATATATATAAATAATTTAAAAAATGTACTTATAAAAAAGTCTTATAAACAGTTATAAATAAAATAAAATAATTAGAAAAAAAAGAATAAAAAAATTTACTTCTTTTGCAAAATTAAAAAAAAAAGAAAGTCTTATAAAGAGTTAGAAATAAAATAAAGAAATTAGAATATATATATATATATATATATATATATATATATATATAAATAATTTAAAAAATGTACTTCTTTTGCAAAATTAAAAAAAAAGTCTTATAAACAGTTATAAATAAAATAAAATAATTAGAAAAAAAAGAATAAAAAAAAATTACTACTTTTGCAAAATGTAAAAAATTGCATTGATCATTATAAATATTTATTTAAATATGTAAAAAAAATGCATTGATCATTATAAATATACAAAAAGAAAAAAGAAAAAAAAAAGAAATTTAAGGAAAAAAACAATAAGAGAGTTGTATTCCTGATATTCTTGATCTGCATTTTGTTGTTGTTGTTTCTTCTGTTGAATTTAAAAAGATGTAAGTGGATAGGCAACTATAGGCAGAGCTTCAGCACATTCCTTTTATTTTTGGTCAATTTTGTGTCGAAATGTTGGCGGGACGGAATGTCTATTCATGGATTTTGGCCCAAACCACAAATTGTTATGGAATTGATTGTGAACGAAAAAAGTCAAACAAACGAGAACGATAAACAATAACAACGATAAACAAAAACCAAACGTAAAGACAGGTTTGTGCGTGTCACCGAGCGGCGGAAAAACAGAGATGATAATCCGGCCTGTGGATTATGAGGTAAGAATATAATCTTTAGAGTTGCATACGTTCCATTCTTCTGCAGCTTTTCGCCGCCGCGGATTTAAACGGTAAAAGTCGCGGCTTTTCCGTGAAACAACAGGCGAAACAGCTGGAATAACTCCGAGCGGAATCATTACCATCACAATGGGAATGTGAATAATTCATCCGGGCTTCTCGCCGGCAGCTCAGCGGATCGATGGCGGTGTCGCGGTATTGATCGCTCACGTCCCCAACCATCCGCGCGCGTCTACACACTTCCTGTTTCCACCACACACACTTCAAGTCGCTCATCAGACGGACTGAACCGTTGATTTATTCTCATTGAGTTCGGATCAAGACGTAAATGATGACGTCACCGCGCGGCGTCTCTAACGCGGATAACACATCAAAGACGCGTTTTGCTAATTAGTCTCGTTGCTTAATCTCCTAATAATCGTAAATATCTCTTAGTCTTGTTAATAAAGACTTCGTTTCTTTTTGACAACTGCATTGAAACATCTTCTACTGTGGCCTTGTTATAAATGTTATAAGTATAATACCGTATTTACGCAAATTTAAACGTAATTTGTTCACATTTTTCGACGCTCAAAAACTTGCGGTGGGCTTATAATCGCCGATTTCAATATACGCGTCCATTTTTCAAAAGAACAAAAAGTACAAAATTCAAGGCACAGACACAATCAAAACGCTGGGTCTGCTAAACAGGGAATAATAATCGAGAAGAACTCGTGCAAAGACTCTTGGGACATGAAGTTCTGACCACCAGAATAGACTTTTTGTTATCTAACATTCAAGTAAAAAGACATCAAAATGATTTTACAAACAAAAAAAAATTTTTTTAAATAAAGAAAAAAATTGTATGGTTAGGAGAATGTTAACGTAATTGAACCTGAAATGTAAAAAACAAAAACATTTATTTCTTTTTCATTTTGTGCCTGAAAAATAGGGGTGTGCTTATTTTCGCGTAAACATGGTAATTATTATTACTATTATATCCAAGCAATTCCTGTTTGCAGCTATAAACGTTCAAGTAGGAACTACATATGCTGATTTTGTACTGATTTGTATCATTAATCGGCAATTTTAGTAGGACAGTCAAAATAGAACTGAAAATGCACACAGATATATGCGTATATATATACACCCACGAACAGGTAGCATCATTTATCACATGTATCTTGTGTATTTTCTGGGAAACAATGTAAGAATTTCATTGTACTGCGGAATTTGAATTGAATTGAATTGAATTGAAAAATCCTTTATTAGTCCCACAGCGGGGAAATTTCACGTCACAACAGCAACAACAAATCCAAACAAACAAATAAGCAAACATATAAGCAAACATCACCATAACGCACTGCACACATCATAATAAACAAACAAACAAACACAGACCATAACTGAACCTGCCCGTCATAAGCATAGTTCCAGTCACCACTTAAAATTTAAGTTCGAATTGTAAAGTCTAATCGCAGCACCAATCGCAATTTGTACCGTTGACTATAAAAGCTAAATTTCTTTCCAATAAAGGTGTCAAAACAGAAAAGAGTCTTGTGTCTTGTACTTTATTTTATTTACTTTTATCATTATTATTCAAAGAACAGATAGGAGAATGTGAAAATTGTTGAGTGTGTTCAACTTCAACTTTATTGAATTTAGCTGTTCTTAGTCCCAGATGTTCCTTAAAAAAATAAAAATGTCCATTGTTCATCAGCGTTTAAAAATAGGGAAAAAAAAGTCTAATATAAAAGAAAAAGAAAAGTGTGCGTGTGTATTGTAATTGTTTGGTTATGACAAAAAAGGTTATATTTTAGTATAATTATGTCTCATATTATGCGTCAGGAACAGACTAGTCAAACACAAAGGCTTCGATTGACTCAGACACGTAAATATGACAACACGTTAAACACTAAAGTCAAGTTCATATCTACACACGGTAAATATTTATTATTGAGCATGAAGATAATCCCGCCTTCTGTAAACAATGAGAAAGTTCTTCTTCATCTTCGTCTTTATTGTTTTAGCTCGTGTCGAACGAGGAGCACAAACATCTTCCGCTGTGTAAATGATGTTTAAACCACACACACACGCACACACACACACACACACACACACACACACACACACACACGCACACACACACACTGTTCGCCGTGTTTGCTGGGTGTGTGAGACGACAAGCCCGGAAACTTCCAGACGCATCCGGATGTTCTACAGCGTAAGCAAACACGTACTCGTGAAAAACTACAATTCCTACAAAATAAAAGTTCTCAAAAAAAACGAAAACCACTGCGAATTTTCTGTTGCGTTTAACAGTGCAAGTAACCTATCATTATTATTGTTATTATTAATAGTATTGTTGTTATTGTTATTGTTATTATTATTATTAATATTGTTATTATTATACCTATAGTACTCTATAAAAAGTGCTCCAGATACACACTAAAACTTGCCTAACAAGCTGTAAAAAAGTAAAGTCTATAACGATTTAATTTTAATTTAACACTTTAGCTTTATTATTAAGCACATTTCACCGCGTCTCAAAGCAGCTTTCTGAAACAAACACCACAGTGAATTAATATTTGTCGATTATTACAAGTTATTTTGAAATAGTGGAATTCTACAGATTGCCTGACACTTTCAGGCAAAGTGTGAAATTCCTGTGAAATTGTGGGGAATTCTATATCACTGTATACTATTTCTAGGCATTGTAAGAAATGTAACGACAAAATGTAAATAAAAAGGTGTCTGGACTGGAAAGACTTTTGATGGCGAAACATCTTGAAATAAAAAAAAAACGCACAATAAGAACGGATAAAACGCTCATCGAGAAAACGAAAGATTCGAGGTGTCGTCACGTCAGTTCCAGGTGCTGCCAACAAAACATTCTGGCGTGAAAAGTCTTGTTCCGAACGCTGACCATTCGCCACTCAGGCATTTTATAGAATGACTAATACATGAAATGTGACACATTGTTTTCTTTTTCATTTTTTCAACATCTGTTTTCTATTTTGCCGGCTGATTTGCCCTCCTCCCACAGCCTGACACATTGTGGGTGACATTTATAATTAAGGATATTGAATACAACCAAAAGGCAAAATTCACTGTTAGGGTAAAAAAAAGAATCGATAGTTTCATTATATAAACAACTAATGTTCAACGTGGAAACCTGCGGGCACCAGAGTGACCAAAAAACACTGCAAATCTTTATTTTCGGACAAAACGTTTTTACATATTTACGTATTATGCTAAGTGTGATCGCTATTGCAGGATTACGATGTTCCTCGATAACGCAATACTTTACGAAGTAGATTTACAAAGTGGTTATTAAACCACCACCTGGCAGTTTGCTTAAAAGAGAAAATTGCTTCGCTCAACTGTGTCCGAATCAAGCAGACGCGGCTCTCGTGGGAGCGTACCGCGGAAAAGGCGTTGATTGGTTACAGTCGCGGAGAAGCCGCGAAGCATTAGCTCATCTGGGTATTGCTTCCTACGGGAACTTCCGTCAGAACTTCAGCACATCCAACAATTAAAAATAAACCAATCCTACGCAATCTCTTAAACGGACGTCTGGCCACTTTAATGCGCAGACAGGGTTTAAGAAGGTGCGATTTAAGATCTTCCGGCGTCTGACACGTCTACTTTTAGGACGGCGAGTGATAAAAGAAGCAATCTACGGTTGGGTCACAGCTGGGTTCAAGGCATCCGTCTTCCACGGCCGTGCCATTTCTGCTCTCGTCGTGTTTTATTCATCCGTGCAGTAGTATATCAATCACCCGGCCCATCTAATGAGTCCACGGCTCAAAGAACGAGGGACGGGTCTCCTCCGCACCAGCTCATGATGCTACGCTCGAGCTTATAGGAAAAGCTACGGTTCTCTCCGGACGCGGATTACCAGAGAGGAAGCAGTACGATTCCCGATGACCTTCTGCTTTCCCGGCGTTCCCTTCGTGACGGACCTATCCCCTCCAACTCCCTCATGCATTCATTACCAGTGCTCCACACCGTCCTCCAATTAATAACCCTGACAAGCTCGGGTGAAGCTCCACTGGCTGCGCGTGAGGAAACGGCTCGAGTCCCAGAACGTAATTGGCCGGTGACTTCGATGGGCTGCCAGAGTTATTTATAACTTCCTCGCCGCAGCCTTTTCCTCCTCGAGAGTTGTTTTCCTCTCAGACTCGGACCTGCTTTGGTTTGATGCTTTCTTTTCATACCAGACCAATCACCCTTTTGGGTTTTTGGGGTGTTGTGGTCCAGAGGTCGGGAGTTGGACTTTGTGTCCGTGTTGGTTGCAGGGGCAAGTCCCACTTTATTTGTGTCTGCAACCGAGTTTGTTCGGATGGGTTAAATGCATAGACGGATTTCCCTACTGTGGAATAACAAAGTTTCAAGTAGGGTTGGGGGTTGGGGTTGGGTAATAATTATTATTATTTTTACCCAAGTGCTGAATATCAAGCACTCGGTTCCACTTAATTCCTCCACTTAAGTCCAGAAACCAATCCTCTCACAATTCTTCCAATGTTGTTCGCTTAACTGGGACAAAATTCCGCCTAATTGAGACGAAGAAGATGAGAGAATAAGACAACGAAACACAGTCGACCTTGCTCGCTAGTTTCATCAGAATAACATTTTCTGGCCCTTAGGAACACATCAGACTGATCCGGAATCGGTGGGGTGTATTCTGTGCACATGCTATGTCAACACAAAATGAACAAATCATCCAAAGCGGTTGCTAACGGTGAATCCGTGCAGGCTTTGCTTCCGCTGTCCCTAAAATGGCGTGTCGCTTTGGTGTAAAGCCCGAGCCGAGTGAATAGACCTGAATTGTAAGGGCAAACTCAACGGCCTGGGCACATTTCCCATGATGGGGCAGCACTCTAAAGTGAATCCCGGGATGAGGCAACAGACCTGGATTAAAAGCTACAGAACAGTTTTGATTTGATGGGCTCTTTATGTGCATTATCCTCGTTTCAAAAGCCACAGTCAAGAGAATGACTAATGCTGTTTTCACCACAAGAAGGATATCCATGACAGCTTATAACCAGAGAGAGGGAGAGAGAGAAAGAGAGAGAGAGAGAGAGACAGATTGACAGACCTACAGAAAAGAAAGAGTAACAGAGAAATAGAGAGATGTGAGGGACAGAGAGAGTGAAAGAAAGCGAGGGTGAGAGAGACAGAGAGACAGCGGAGAGAGCGAGAGAGAGATGGGGGGGGGCAGACAGACAGAAGTGAAAGAGAGTAACAGAGAAAGACAAAAAAACAGAGAGAAGGTGAGAGGCAGAGAGAAAGAGACAGAGAGTAAGAGAGAGTGTGAGAGGGAGAGAGAGAAAGAGAGAGGGGAGAGAGACACAGAAAGAGAGTGAGAGAGAGAAAGAGAAGGTGAGAGTACGCGGAGAAAGAGAGAAAGTAAGGGAAAGTGAGCAAAAGAGAGAGACAGAGCAAAAGAGGGAGAGATGATGGAGAGAAACAGATAGAGAAACAGATGGGAGGGACAGAGTTAAAAAGAGAGAGAGGTGTGTGAGGGGGGGGGCAGAAAGAAGGAGAGAGTGATAGAGAAAAAGAGATGAGAGGTGAGATGGGAGGTGCAAGAAAGAGAGTGATGGTGTGGGGGCAGAGAGAGAGAGAGCAAAAGAGAGAGAGAGAAACAGATGGGAGAGAGAGAGAGACACAGATAGAGAGAGAGAGAGACAGAGAGAGACACAGATAGAGAGAGATACAGAGAGAGAGAGAGAGAGAGAGAGAGAGAGACACAGAGAGAGAGAGAGAGAGACAGCGAGACACAGATAGAGAGAGAAAGACAGAGAGAGAGATAGCATCAGCTCCAACATCAGGTAGAGTCACAGATGGAGGGAAACCTTCAGGGCGTCTGAAGTCTCAGCAGAAACAAACAAGTGTTTGATGTGATTAGCTTCAGGTCTGGACTCTCGTCAGCACTGGCTCATGGTGGGAAGTGGAGTGTGGGCAGAGGGGGCGCCACTGAGCCGCAATGCTCTCTGGGTAAGACCGAGGAGGGGTTCCTCCCATTTCCTCTGAGTGGGACGTGTGGTTTCTCTGAGTGCTTCTCTTTTCCAGCAGCAGCGCACTTCTAAGCATCTGAGGTTTGATTTCCATTAACATTCGCTCAAGTGGAGAGACCGAAACTGAAAAATGCAGAGAAATGAGTCTGAGAAGCACTAAAAGCCGCCGCGGAAGCCGGAGAAGAACAGTTCCTCGTAACGTGAGAGTCTTGAGAGTCGAGAGTGCTCGGTTTCTCCTCGTGCTGCTTTCCTACTTCACCTCTTTGTTTCAATGGGAAATTATCAGCTACTCCACAAACGCAGCGATAGTGAGTCGCTGAAGTAGAAAGAAGAAGACAGAGGCTTCAGAAACAAGTTCTTCCTGTTTACAAACAAGCGTTTTATATACAAGCGTGAACGTAGGACGTAAAGAAAAACAATAAACATAGAATTAGGCATTTTATAGAATGGCTGAAATGGGGCCTGCTTGATTTGACACAATTCCTAGTCGTTCTATACAATGCAGAATAGTGGAACAAGCTCATTCCCTCCAAAAACGTGTGTTGGCGATGGTAGAAATCGCAAAAGAGACAACGGGCAGTGATATGTTCAGCAAAAGTCACCTTAAGAAAGAAACGGCAACTCTTTCTGATTCGTCAGTGTCCTGCCATTGATATTGCGTGTCTGTGCAAAGAAGTTGGTCACCATCCAATCACATCGCACATTAGTATTCTCCTTGACAATTATTTCTTCAGCCATTAGTTCTTTTTTGGCGTTTTATTGTCAATGGTCTTTTCGACCCAGAATGTTCACATTCTGGCATTCCTTACACTGCCTAGGCAAAGTTTGCAATAATGTGGACATTTTAAACTTTAATGTACATTCTGTAGGTTACCTAGTCATTCTACACAACGCCTGAGTTTAACACATTGCTGATAACATGCAAACACTTCCATACTGTAAAAGACGCACTGTAAAAAGCGTAGTAACCCTTTACTGTGTAGATTCAGCTCAGAAGTTATTCCCACATAATAACGTTTGCGTTGTGGTCCAGTGGTCGGGCACTTGGACTAGTGTCTGAAAGATGCCATGGGTTCAATCCGTGAAAAAGTTTTATTTCCAAGAACTCACAAGACGAGGCAAGACGAGACGAGACTGAACTGACGACCAACACATGAGACAACGTGACAAAGAACTGTGACAAATCCTGTGCTTAAATACCAAACAAATGACGAGACCAATGAGGAACACCTGGAACATAACGAGACAATAAACACAATCGCGGGAAAACAGGAAGGGACGTGAAAACAGCTGATATGGAAGACCAGTGCTACAAAACAAAACACCCACGTGACCCGGAAGTGACGCAATCCACCGTCCGTGACCTAAACAATAGTCCCACATAAAAGTGTCAGCTCCAGATCCATGACTCGGATCCGAGATCTTTTGCTCGGATGGGATAAATGCAGAAAAAAAAAACGAATTTCCCTGAGGAATGAATACAATTTCAATTGTCATTATTACTAAAAATGCCTCATTTGCATCTATTGATTTGATCTGAATTTGGACTTTGCTGAGTTTCCATCCAATTTTCGCAGTTAGGAATTTGGCAAAGAACTTGTCTTTCTGGTGCATCTTCACTCAGCAGAAGAGTGGAAAAGCTACAGTGAAGCGGGCGAGGCTGCGCAAGAGAGGATTGACGTTTTGGGGTTACCGTCGGCACCAGAGCTGCTTCACGGCTGAGGTGACGGAGGAATGAAAGGGGGAGCGACGCCTCTGAAGACCCCGGGATGACGGGCGGATGTGGGCTTTTTGTTTCCAGCGGGACAGAGATGTGTTTTTTGCTGTTGTGATCTAATCCGTTATAAAACGATTCCCCTGCTGATTGTGCGCGAGTGTCGGCTCTGTTTAGCCGTATCAGTTACGTTACAGCATGTACTGTATCAGCTTGGCTTTAGAAGTCCACACACACACACCGAGGCCCGTCTTTGATCGCTCGGAAAAAGATGCAAGGAAAACTACAGATTTAGTAACGACTTCAGAATTAGTCAATTCGATCAAAAGCAGTTACTTACATAATTCAATAGCAACTTAGTGTTACCCCGACTTTCGAAATTAATCCGCGTCGATAGCCGTTTCGTTTGCCGAAAGTTCTGGCAGATGTTTTTAAAAGCACAATATATGATGATACTGCGAACGATCGCGGTTAGCGCCATCGGCTGCCACCACCAAGCGACGTCACCGCTCTCGCGAGACTACGGAAATCTCAATGATTTGCACAACGTCATTTCAAGATGGCGGCTCTACAAGAGAGAAGAAAAAAAAAATCGCCATTCTGGGAGAAGACAAGCTTATTTTATATTTTGGAAGCAAGATCTCTGAATCTAACTAGTTTTTTTGTCGTTTTTATTTGACGTGCAAAGAAGATTAAATGACTTCCGTATAGAGAAAATGTTTATTTTTATAGCGACATTTTTGCGGCAATGCATTACAAAACTCATGATTTTCTTTATCTGTGAGATTCGTAAGTCGCGGCACCACGATACTAATATATAGCAGCAATCAGCAACTGCAGTGTTCAGGGCTTTAACCATCAGCCAATCAGAACGAGTTTAGTAGACGAGATTTAAAACCGTGAAGTGAAAAACGCATTGGTGGCAGCTGTTGATCGGATGTTTTTGACACTTAGCGACTCTATTGGTAACTCTTGGAACTTTTTGGTGTGTGGTACACGCTTCAAATTTTCGTTAGTGTGTTTGCATTCTCACTAGCCAATAAGAGTAAGGTCTGCCCCCGAAGAGAAACTAGTGCCAAAAGTACAAACGCATTAATCTGAAAGGCACAAAAAAATCTGAAGCGAAAAAAAAATGTGGAGCAATTTCCGTTTGCTAATTTAGACCCTAATTTGATTCAAAACAATATTTTTTTTTATCTTATATAAAATAACTTTTTTTCCACATAATCCCAAGATGACAAATTATATAAACGTAGATAAATTATATAAACAACTTCTAGGCAGATTAGCGTGAGTGAACGTCGCGGCGCTCGTGGCGGTGTCCTGATCCGACACCGGATTTTACGCTCCGTCACTCATGAGCGAGTCCAGCGTCATCAGGCGGGAAAGTGAAGACGCGGAGAACTTAGCGTCAGCTGTTAATGGACAGAAAATCTGTAGGATGAGAAGATCCATTATGATCGAACTCTCGCCCGTGTTCTCCGCATCTTAACCGCGCAGTGATGGGAAGTTTATGGTTATTTAATATCTGATGACGTGATGACGTGTAATAACCGAACGTGCATTTCAATTGATTCGTCCTTAGTTGGTTTTCATTCGTTTAATGCGATGAGCTTTCACGCCACACGGAGAGTGACGATACATTCGGAATTAATAAAAAGAAGATTCCGTCCTCAGTCTCGTTAACCTCGGCGAATATTTTGCATTCAAAACAATTATCAAAACTTTATCATTACCATACTCGGGGCTACTTAAAGTCATGCGCTACAAATTAAGTCATCATACTACAATAGCTCAGACCGAGTTCTCCGTCACTTCCTCTTGCTGTCCATGTCTGATCCCTGCACTCGCTCTGCTGTAAGCGTAGGGGACTTGTATTCTGACAGTGCCCAAAATAAAAGTTCCGGCTTCTTTGTTCTTTGCATCCCGTGTTTGTTTCTGCACATCTTGTCATTGCTTCAATCAGACGTTGATTGCCTGATTACTGTCAGCTCACTTGTGTTTGTCATTACTATCCACTGTCATACTACAAATGTAGCAAACACTCAGAAGATTCTGGAAGGTCTTCGGGAACATCAGAGGAGCAACACTCCTCTATGAGATATGAAGATAAACCTCTGGTAATTCTTCTCTCTTGCTATCGTGCGTCTCATCAGCGTAACGCTTCTCCTCCGCTGGGCTGATTCACACTAAACGACGCTAATCGCACTCTGCTAATCATCCATGACCAATCAATCCAGCACGTGATAACAGACGATAACACGTCTCCTTCTGGAATCTTCTGCTTGTTCCTCCACAAAGACATTTACATGAGGGAAAACAAAGACATTTTTCACGCGGGAAAAATGCCATTTTTAATGACATAGGACTATATTTGTACTACGATTTTTAATACTTAAAGGTATAGGACTAATATAATTTATGGTAAAACGTTGCAAACACATAGAAGACACAAAGAAGCATTTCTGCTGCGCTACTAAACTAAAGTTCTTTGAGTCGTTTCACTGGCTGATGCGCAGGAGTGATGAACCAATATTTATACTGGATGAGACGTATTTATACAAATCAAGTTTAGCTTAAGCGGATGGCGCTATTTATTTGTACGGTTTTTTTAAATGTACGCCATTTATTTGTACGACAACACGGAAATAAAACAAACCGAATGAAATAGGAACTATTTTTCAACTGTGAGGAGTAGAAGGTGCATACATTTAGAAAAATGTAAGAAGTACAAGTAAAAAGTAGGTAGGAAAAATACTCAAAAATAAATGAGCCAAAATTCCACTTGGTGGACAACATGTTTTTGCTTTGTTGCTTGACACCTCTGGTGAGCAGTACGGATTAGGTTGAAGAAAGTGTTAGGGTTTAGGGTTTAGGGGTTAGGATTTAGAGTTTGGTTTAGTTTGGGTTCGGGATGGAAGTTAGGGTTAGGACTTAGGGTTTAGGGTTAGGGGTTGAGGTTAGGAGTAGGATTTAGGGCTAGGGTTAGAGGTTAGGGTTAGGATTAGGGTTAGGGTTAGGATTTAGGGCTTGGGTTTGGGTTAGAGGTTAGGGTTAGGATTAGGGTTAGGATTTGGGGTGTGGGTTAGGGTTAGAGGTTAGGATTTGGGGTTTGGGTTTGGGTTAGAGGTTAGGATTTGGGGTTTGGGTTAGGGTTAGAGGTTAGGATTTGGGGTTAGAGTTTGGGTTAGGGTTCTAGTTCATTAGTTCATTCTCTCTCAGAGAACTACTTCCTGATTCCCAAGTCCCGTTAAATAAAAGCATCGGCCAAATGACTGTAAAATACAGTAAAAGTGATTTCTGTACAGCAGACGTTCACGTGCCTCAGCTCCACTCCACGCTACGCTAGATGCGACCAGACAAGCGCTTTCGAGAGAGACCTGACTCTTCAGAGAGCTGGTGGCGCGGATGTGGTAATGACTGGCACTGTCGGGCGTGAACAGTGGAATCACAGGCTCTTTAATAAGTAAGAGAGGATGTTTCATGTCACTGTGCTTCATGTTGTTTATCAGGATCAGCGAGATGCTGCTGGTGGCATTTAAATGTCAGTGAAATGCTGCTCCGCATCGCACACGCTTCATTAGTCACAGCACACGCCCACCAATACCTGTCTGCCTGCCTGTCTATATGTAAAGCTGTCTCTACATCTCTGTCTGTCTATATAGCTGTCTCTACATCTGTCTGTCTGTCTCTACATATGTCTGTCTATATAGCTGTCTGTTTGTCTCTTTGTCTGTCTGTCTCTACATCTGTCTGTCTATATAGCTGTCTCTACATCTGTCTGTCTGTCTCTACATCTGTAGGTCTATATAGCTGTCTGTCTGTCTCTTTGTCTGTCTGTCTCTTTGTCTGTCTGTCTGTCTCTTTGTCTGTCTGTCTGTATGTATAGCCGTCTCTTCATCTGTCTGTCTCTCTGTCTCTTCATCTGCTTGTTTGCCTGAATATATAGCTGTCTCTTCAGCTGTCTGTCTGTCTGTATGTATAGCTGTCTCTTCATCTGTCTGTCTGTATGTATCGTTTTCTAATCATCTGTCTGTCTGTCTCTTCATCTGTCTGTCTCTCTGTCTCTTCATCTACCTGTCTGTCTGTCTGTATGTATAGCTGTCTCTTGATTTGTCTGTCTCTTCAGCTGTCTGTCTGCCTGTACATATAATTGTCTCTTCATCTGTCTACATGTATGCATGTATGTATGGTTGTCTCTTCTAATAAGAGTGTATAATTGTGTCATCTATCTGTCTGTCTGTCTGTCTGTCTGTCTGTCTGTACATCAGTCCACACACATACACACACACTCGACCGCTGAGTGGCCCATGTCCTGATCAGAGATGCACACAAAGCATTTGCAGACAAGCACTGGTCTGTTGGTTCAGTGAAAAAGCCCCGGACCAATCAATGCCCGGCGCGACGGATGCTAATGCTAACACGCAACAAGCAGCACCGGGTCCGCGTCAGATTTAAAACCCGCTGAGAAGTGCGCGGGGAGACGCTAAGCTCGCTCGTGACGCTCAAGCCGCGTTTTATTTAGCTCTTCCCACCCATGAAGCCCCACCTCGGCCGCTGAGCAGGTCGCCCTCAACATGCCTGCCGTCTGTTTCCTCAGCCCCGCCGCGCTAATGAGTTCAACACCTGCTCTGGTGTGATGAATAATTCAGGCTTCTGATGGGCCTGCGGAAAGCTCTCGAGATCCCTACCAGCAAGTTCTTCGCCTCTTTGCAGCACAAACTGGTTTGTCTGAGGGTGGGAATGGCTCTCGGTGAAGCCTAAGAGCTTTTTTAGTTTGACATCTGATCTCGTTCTGAGGGAAAAAGCTCCAGCAGCGTTTGTCTCCATCCAAATCGTAACCTTGAGAGGTAAATATGCTCACGTTTGCTTTGAATCAGCCCCTGCCCCGCCCCCTCAAACGCTGACTTGAGGTAGTTCCTCAACCAGTGCAGTCCGTCTAGTCTCCACGTAAGAAACGCTCCGATGTGTTTGAGATGAAGATGAAGCGTCTAGCACAACGATCGGTCAGTCTTTTCTGGACACTTGAGCTTTGAGAAGGCTTCAGTTTCAGCATATATACGTATATATAGAGAGACTGGGCTAGGGAGTATATGAGGCCAAACCCCCCACCTGCACTACAGCTATCAGAATACCCCCCCACTTAGACCCTAACCATCAGAATACCCCCCCACCTATACCCCAACCATCAGAGTACACCCCACTTAGACCCTAATCATCAGAATACCCCCCCACCTAGACCCCAACCATCAGAATACACCCCCACCTAGACTCCAACCATCAGAATACACCCCACCTAGACCCCAACCATCAGAGTACACCCCACTTAGACCCCAACCATCAGAATACACCCCACTTAGACCCCAACCATCAGAATACACCCCACTTAGACCCCAACCATCAGAATACCCCCCCCCCACCTAGACCCCAATCATAAGAACCCCTTAGACTGCCTTAACAACAATTCAAGTGTAACTTTAACCCTAAAATCTCACCTTGACCCTCAGGTCTGCAAAGCTGTGGAGCTCAGACACATGTAGTTATGTCACAAGTCTACAAAGGTTCTATGGTCATAGGGCCCCACTTTGTACTAAATGCCTGACTAGCATCATCTCATATCTCACACTCATTAGCGGACGTGAGAGCAACATCAGCTTCGTCTTCTGCTGAGAGAAGATCACACGTATCCACATGTAGTAGAGCCTTTTAAACCCTGGACATGAACTGGGTTTAAACAGCCGAGGTTTATTAAAGGCACCGTTTACTTGGAATTATGTAATACTGTGTTACAAATCACAACCAGCGGTCACGCAGCAAATTTATATGTGCCAGGCAAAACATTCCTCAAGGTGAAGGTCTAGCGCACAAATCCATCTTCTGGTTGTTGGGTTGATGTTGGAATGTAGAAGATGGAGAAGGTGATGCTGATTGGCTTTGACCAGTTCAAAGAACCTGTCAAATTTACCGCATCACTAGATCTTATAAAATGACTTTGGGAAAAACATTGTTAAATAGTTTTGCGAATTTTGTGAGGGATTGTAAACGTCCGTTGAGGTTAGAAACGCTTTCAGAATGTTTCGGATTTTCACCTTTTTTCAAGGTTCTTTTGGGGGTTTTCTATATTTGGTCATCTTCCTGTTTTGCCACGGAACAATTTTGTCATGGAAAAATCTGTCTTTGGCTTTGTGCTTTGGTATTTTGGAGTTTTGGTGTGTAGGAGTTTTTGGCTTCTGAATGACTCAAAACTTTGTTGTTTGAGGACGACGACGAGAGCAGAAGACTTTCTATCGGCTATTGTTCCTTCGACTTTCATATTTAGGCAGTAAACTGTATGATATCTACACAGATGTGTGATTCATGTGTAGTGATACACGGGAGAATTATTTAGGAGAATAACACACTAATAGAGAATGTTTAATAGTTCGTAACTAATGTCTTAAACTGTCTGATCCCCTATAGTTGGTCTATACCTGACTAGTCTATACTGACCAGCACACTGTACCAAGCAGCCTATCGAGTGACACACACACACACACACACACACACACACCATGCATTTAGCGCTTGAAATGTCAACTAGATTATTACACAGCAGTTATTGAGTGGCGTCCTCAGATAATTATTGTGTGGAGGATGGAATTCACTCTGACCTTTCACTCCCGGTGTCACAGCAGAAGCTTCTAGCAATAATGAGAACATTTATTACCCGCAGAACAGTGTTTAGACGTAAATATGATTACGCTTGCTTTGAACACACTGTAGAGTGTGTTCAACTGAGAACGCTTGCACTCAACACGCCAAAGACTACAGTTTCAGCATATGGATATATATATAGACGGGGGAGTAGGGTTATATGAGAAGCACCCCCTCTTCTTGACCCCAACCATGAAAAAAAAACCCTCATCTAGACACCAACCATCAAAAATACCCCCCCACCTAGACCCCAACCCTCAGAATACCCCCCCACCTAGACCCCAATCATCAGAATAGCCCCCCACCTAGACCCCAACATCAGAATACCCCTTCACCTGGACCTCGACATATAGGAAATACCCC